>KI915042.1:4363984-4403163 GCA_000473445.2 Anopheles farauti | reverse complement strand
GATTCCATTACATGGCTGCAATATTCTCTCTACCGGTTGACACATTCTCTCTACCGATTCCATTACTCCCTTATATGACTCGAAACCCTGTATTACAAATTTTGAAAATTATTGAATTCAAAAGAAAAATTATCACAATTTATTAAACTAACTCGTTTTTCCAAAAAAAATATGGTTAGAAATGGACTATAGAACTGTGGATTTAGGACCATAGAAGCGAATTTAGAAGAATGTACGTTGTAAACATGGTTTTTGAATAATCGTTAAGCTACATATTCTTTGTCCAGATGGAAGTATCAAGGTTTCCGAAGATTTAATATCCCTTTTTTATTTGCTAGGAATGTTTAGGAACGAGGGCATTATTTATAAACCCTAGTTTAGTGGGGAATCATTGCATATTTTTTAACATTTATTTACACGCTTACGTGTAAATCTTCATCTTTTTTCTTCCATGATTCAAGATTATCTAGTCTTATTCAATTTTCCGTTTACGGTTAATGCCCGGTATTTCGAACGAGATGATCTTGTTTCCGTCTTCTTTCGTCGTGAAAAATTTTATCACTTTATACAGAATTCTGGATTAGACGAGCCTGTAAATGTTTGTTTACATCAACGCTGTATTTGTTGTAATAATACCAACAGTAGTAATATTTTATTATGAGGCTTTCCAGTCACCTAGCAACATTGTAAACAAATTCTAAACGTTTGACGAAATTTAAAACAATGAATGTTGTAAAACTAATAAATAATTTTCAAAAAAAATAGTATAATGAAAGAACTATGGCCTCGATCGAGCTAAAAATGTAGTAAAATAAGGTAAACACAAGGTAAACACATCACATTTTTATATATTTATCTAGCGTGCTGATGTCTGAAACTTATTATCACTGTGCATGTATAGCCATAGTGACACAGGATCTGGGATAGCTCTGGAGGGTGTCGGAGGGATTTCCTGAAGCAAAGGTTTGAAACAGTGACTGGTCAATCAAAGGAAGTATAATAATCATACTGTTAACAGAGCAACGCATCGATCGTGCATTCTAAATTATGCTTGGCATACCGTGCAATCGGCTCGTAGCTCTTTTATCTCTTTCAAATTTTGTCCTATAAAACACCGACAAGTAGTTATTTTTTATACATTTGTTCTAGTTCTCCTTCTGTTGTATTAAAACATTTTAAATCGTATGATAATAAACACAGTCAATGATAGTTTTATCGAAATCGCTCAGAAAATTTGTCCATAAAATCATCTGATATTGCTGCAATCCACCACAAACGAAAGCAACTCTAATCCACTCCAGGATCATAAAAACTAAGTGTGTCACCTGCCCATTCACACGAGCTTGAACCTAGCTGCACTCGATAATGTGAAGCTTCTCCAAGCTCATCATAATCACTCACGCCCAGCATAACACTACCAACCTCCTTGACCGGTGTTTTATTTTTATCCACCACTAATGTTGCCCACATCAGCGTTAGCAGACTTAAAGGACGGGATTTGGTGGGTTTCGCTGTTGTTTTACGCATTATCTTCCAACCGTCCATGAAGCGCGGTCAGTTCGGTGTATGAAATATTAATGTTCACATCACATGGAGAATCCTTGTGGATCACGTTTCCCGATTCCGCTCGCTGCACGATGCCAACCGCGTCGAGGTAGGTATTAGATTCTCATTTTGGGCTAGTTACATTTTTAATAGGAAAATAATGGCCTCGGTTATGCGGTGGAAAAGGAGAGGAGGGCAATGGCTACCTTTGCCAGTGGTTGGTACCAGCGTGTCAGCGAATGTGCGTCCTGCTACCGACACCATGCCAACCGCTGCTTTATGGGGTACGTAGTAGCGTCATAAAAAAAAAGAAACGCTCACACACGTCATACGGTGCCGTTAAAAGGTGTTCCGGACTCTACTTTTTTCACGTCCCCAGCGTTAGTGACGACCGTTCACGTGCTTCCTCCCTGGAAGGCCCTGGACGGATGCTCAGGGGAAGGAAATCATCCTGCACGTAACGTGGAAAATAGAATTACAAGTGCTGCACGTGCTGCAAGCTGACGCCGAGCGCGAAGTAAATGGATCCTGCAAGCGAAAATATGTTGTTAATTATCAGACACAAATAACGAAACAAAAAAAAATGCAAGCTCGAGTGCGTTGCGTCGCAACTGACTGGAAGCATTTGACCAAACGGTTTGAGTTTACTGTTTTTTTTTCGTTTTCGACATGGTGCTGTTTTCAGAAGAGAACAAGGAAGGCAAAAAAGTGGGATCGTATACTAATGGGCAATGATTATTTTTTCTCCTAGGGGCAGCCCCTCAGAAAGTGAAACGATTTATGATCGGATTGATTCCACGAACAGCCCGCTCGTGTTTTGGCGTTTTCGTTCCGCTATACTTTTAGAGCTTCCAAAGGGGGAGGGAGGTGGGGGGCAATGCCGGCTGGCTGTGGGTGGAGGGTGGGGCAGGCAATAACAGGAAACTCGCGGAACGGAAAACCTCTCCCAGAGGAGGAGAGGAGCCGCGTGAGTGGAGTTTGGAAATTTATGGCCGCACGTTTGATTGCAGCCAATTCAATAATTGTTCCGCCGTTAATGGTGGTACACGCGTCCATGTAGCCAATTTTGGGAATGGCGGCTAGCTGACCGTTTGCCTGTGTTCGGTGCTATTTTTCCCATGCCGCATGGGAAAGGAATGCAACAGGGACCGGACACCTGGAGTGGATGGATCGAACGCTATTGAAGGAATTAAATTGAGAATAAGTGGAAATGTTCATAATAATGGTCATCGTTGGTAGCTGCCGAAAAAGTGGAAATCGGCATGTTGTGTCTCGGCGTTCGTTGGCGTTCCCGTTTTGCCCCCTCCATTGTCTCCGCTGGTCGTTGGAAATTTGATGAGCAACAGCAATCAGCACCGGCCGGTTGTTTTGTTTTGCCCGTTGTTTTGTTCGATAAGTGATCCTGAAACGCCATTTTCCGACCTATTCCCTACAGGGCCCAGTGTGCACGTTTCCGTTGACAAAATCCCACACAGCAATGTGAGGAAAACAAAGAAACAAAAACAAAACAGAAACAACCTCAACTAGCCAGAGGGCAAAGTTTGGACCAGCGCTCCGTTTTGCGGCAAACGTCACTTCCGCCGACAGCGAAAATCGATTAGGCCGCAGGATATCCTCCCGCTTGCCTGTGTTGCCTACGTCGAAATCAACAGAAATAGAAAGTTCTTTCCGAGAAAACCAGCGGAAAAGTTTGATGCGTGCTACCGATTCCTTGGAGGCCTTTGCGGGCCTTGTTAGTTGGCTCCGAATAAGTTGCCATTTTTCATGGTGGGTGTTTTGTCCGATAAAAAATGTCACGCGGTGCGGTTAAGGAAGCGCAAAACAGGGACCCCGGAGCGAAGGGAAGCAATCACGTAAAAGCGAATCATCATTTGAGTTTGCAGTGGTTTTTCCTAACGCTCTGTAACGGATGAGAGATGAAATGCCCGGTGGGCTATCGTTTGAAGCATTCCCATCAACTACTAACGATAGTTTATGGGAATACTTAGCGGTTACGATAACTGTTGATAAATTTTGATTGCATGCGGCTATGGGAAGGGTAGTTTTTGTTTCGTTTTCTTTTAAAATATCTCATCATACGCTGACAATTTTTAATTATTTTTATACATTGTTGTTTTTGATAGATTCCCGACCTAAATCACCTCGTATATTGTATATTTATAATTACGCACCCAGACCACATTTTCTCGTACGTAATAATGTTTATGTAAACAGAGAACTAAACTGTGTCGTCAAATTTGTGAATGCATGCTGGTTTGGAAGAACTTTATTTTACAATGATTAAAATTGCATTTGAATGTGAATTGGAGCTGAAATTCAATTAAACCTAAACTAAACCAACTTCTACAATTGGTTCTAAATTTACGTTTCCCACTGATCTTATTCAAATTGTTGTGATGCAGCCTGTTCAAACTGAAAATAGAACAATCAAGATGGAAAATGTGAGATTATTTGCTTGAAACATGATGGTCTTTTAATGATGCCAGAAAATGTTTTCCCAGCATTATTTACAACCTTTTGAATCAAGAAAAAATCATTTGAAATATTTTACCATTTAATTATAAGCTTATATTTACAACCAATGGTTTCTTTTATGTGTTTATCACAAATTAAATTCTAATAAAAACAGAATTGTTTTTATTATGTCTTTGAGACATTTTTTAAAATTCATGCTTTTATTTAATATTTATTTGTATTAAACGCAACAGATCACAGATACTACGGCAAATGATCTGGAATGGAAGGAGATGCTTTAAATTGAAGCGGAATGTGGTTTTCTTCCATTATTGGTCATCTGTTTTTATAATTTCAATGGGAATATATAAGGATTATTTAATCAAAAGGAAAATAAATTGATAAATTGATGAGATTTAAAAAAAACTATATTTATTTAGTGTTGTTCTCAACTTAATTAATACACATTTCAGCTAATAATAATATCTTAACAATATGCACTCAAATGATCAATAAAAACTAGATAAACGTTTACTTCCGACCGGTCTGAAAGCGATACTCAACGTTCTGCAAACGACCAGTCGGAATAGAGCAATTGGAAAACAAATGACGTATAGTTTAATTTCAAACAACAAACAAGGATTGCTGGGAAAATGTCTTGCCATCAAAACCCGCTCCATTGGAAAAGGGACACAAACTCGAGTACCATCCTTTCCATTGAAACGTAAAACGATAACACCAGACAAAGTGTCAAAGCCGAGGCAGTAAACTCACCTATCTCACCCCCGGACAGGCTGTACTCCTGAGCAGATAACACCCCTTCCCCTCCCCTCCTCCCACCAGTCGGCCGGAATGGTGAGAACATTTTTATGAACCATTTCCAATCCGTGCCACATTTTCACACATTACCTTCAAATGATGGCGACAGGCGTTATTTTTACATCATGTTGGCTTTTTTCTTTCGCTTGCGTGATGCCTCGGTGAGGGTTGCGCAGATCTTTGTTCCACATTTGATTTCCTGTTTTGCAGATTCTAGAAAGTAAACCCGACTGAGTTTAAGCCGTATGCATGAGTACGCGCATTTAATGGGGAGGGTAAACGTATTTTCGTATTTTCACAAATCTTCATCCCAAACTAAGCGGAATCGACTCGTGAAAATTTTAGCGATCGGTTTCGGATGAGATTTGTAAGTGTGTCTCATTTTCATCGCCCCATTTATGCCTTTTTCTGCTCGAAAAAAAAATAAAATAAACGAATACCCAAAAACTCTCCAATACGCTTTTATCTTATCGGAAAGTGAGAGATAAAATTAAAATAGCCATAAACACGAAACATGCTGCTAGTGCGGTGCTGTGCGGAAAAAATGGAGGCGAAATGGGAAAAATCTCAACCGGGAACCTAAACCCCATCCCAGCCAGCTGTTTCTTTAATCCCATCCACATTACGATGTTCCTCCCGCTCGGAGACGAATTGGGTAAAGTCAAGGGCGTGAAAATAGCTGGTTCATTTTCCACTGTCACCCACTGTCGATGCTGGCTGGGGTTATGTTTTTCATCCCTTTCTCCCCAGGACCTTTCCCGGGAGTGGTGGAAAGGATTCATGTTGTGTTGCTTAGTGTGCTCGCTTTTGAATGAGCCAAAGCGAAGCGAAGCGGTGGAGAAAATGAAACAGGAACCCGGAGCGTCCCGGAGGAAAGTGAAAATCGCTCGAGGGTCGAGATGTTGTTCGTCTTTTTTATTGCTCAACCCGGCTTGTTTGGGAGGGACGCGAAGGACTGTCTCAAACAACAAAAAAACAAAAAAAACAAACAAGGACTACTGGAATGTCCTGGGGATAAAACGCAAGAGAGAAAAAAAACATCGAAAAATCCCAACAGGCAGTGGTGAGTGGTGAAAAAGGAACACCGAAGTAAAAGATTGGTGGAAATAACAATAAAATAAACTGCCTCACGAGACAGTGCGGTGAGGAGTCCCGGTCACGGGTGCGGGAGGATTTGTGTACAAGCGTGCGCCGGTTTTCCATCAATGGTGACGAAGCGTGTGGCAAGGGGTTTTCGAAGCAGGAAGTGAGAACAAAAAAGAAGGTGTTTTTATGCTACCTCACCCTCCCTTTCTCTCTTTCTCCCTCTCACAACCGGTTGGGATCGACCACAGGAAAAGCTCTTTGTTCACACGGGTGTGTTTAGTTGTTCCGTTTTTCTTTCGCCGCTCTGAAGGTCATGTTATGAGCGATTGATGCTTACAAAACCGAACGCGGCGATTGGAGAAGGTAATTTTGTTCCGCGCTGTTGCCAGCAGTGAAGGGTATGGCGACGAGTGCCTAATGATTTCCTGAAACCTTTCCGGGTACGGGCCCGCGGTTGTATGAGGGTCCGGAAAATGGGATTAATTTCACTTTCGGTTCTGTGTGTTTTGATCGTTTATTGATTCCGATTGATTTCTTACCAAATCGTAATTACCAACAACTGATGTTGATTGCGTCTAGATACGAGGGATGCAAACGATCCTTGCTGGTGATTTTTTTTTGCGTCGAAGTTAAAGGAAAATATGGGAAATGTATAAGTCGTTTAAAGTTTGTTAAAAATACCATGCCTATTTTTAGCTTACTTCAAGAGGATTTTTCAATTATTGGGCAGTAAATTTCCTTGTGCAAATATTGGTAAAACACTTTGTTAATAATTATATTGTACGGTGTTTAATATAGTGTGTTCAATAGTTTAATTATTTTCGTCCTTCTATGAAGTAAGTTACATTCAACAGCTCCTTTACAAAACTACTAAAATTATCAGATAAGACAAATTTACAGCACAATTTTATTCGTGCTTCTGGATGGATGGAAGAATTTGTTTAAATCTGATATGAACATTAAGGATAACACATTAACGTTAATTAAAGATATTTAAACACATGTCACCACAAAAAAGTTTCCATTATTGCGCAGGAATTGATTATTTTGAGTTTATTGTTTGTCGGATTTTTGATTTATTATCGTTCCGAAAAACTTAAAGAGTTAAAACATTTATGTACATTTAATATAATCGCTTCGTTGTTATTATCAGTAAGCAAAACATAAAACATAAAATTTATTTGAACTGCTTAAACACTTTTTTAATACAGTCAATATATGAAATTTTGTTAAGGATGTATAGTAGGCTGTTGAAATAAAGTCCTATAAATTCAAATTAAAAACAATTGTCATGCCTGGTAATACTAACCCAAGGCCAAAATGGCATGCCGTTGCTGAAAATAATCATCACCATTATCATCATTGGCAATTGCAAACAATTTTCTTCATCGTGAAAAATAGTAAAAGTAATAGTAAAATTGAGATAAATTATTATTAAGTTTTATTATTAATTATTAAGTTTTTTTCTACGTTTTATCAATCAATGTAACACAAGGAATAGACAGTTGTTACTTTTATTTAACTATATCTTTATGGGATATTCCATTCATCAAATCTATTACTATCTATGCTATCTATGCTACCACTTCAATAAAAACAGTCAAAATATTGCACTTGTCTCAGAGCAAACATTACTAGTACATTTTACTAAGAAATTTTCGAATTCATGATGTAGATAAATTTAAAGTTGATTTTTTTAAATTTTGTACCAGAACATCAGATGACTTGCCATTAAAAATAACATTTTTGAAGTCAAATTAATCACGATGAATTCAAATCTTGTGTATTTTAAATTTAAATCGCACTTCGAACGTTATCCTTTAAAAAGACTGCTATTCTTTCTTAACACTCGCTCATATACAGCATCCAGCAGTGTCTATAAAGTTTCGCAGGCAAGTACCGCAAGGGAGTGCATTGCCGCTTAGGGCCGACCGATGCTGGAACGGTTTCGCGAAAACTTTCTATTTAAAAAGCATAAAATTTAATTAGTACCGTATTTTTCTCCCATACCCCCTTCTGTACGGTTGGCTACGTCGGGTTTTCCATGTCTCTTAAACCCGCACCCACGCTCACATAAACATAAACACGCAAAAACAAAACAAATCCACACAATTGAGAATCCTCGTCGTGCACATAATTCCGAGGGTGGGCAGGACTTTAGTGCCGTTGCTGTTTGGCTCGTTGGTAGGATCTTTTCTGGGAAAAAGCATTTGTGGAATGCACCCTATAAGCGTGCTGCTGTTGAGCTCGACTCCAGCGGAAACCTGGGAAAATGGTTTCACACAACAGAGAGAGAGGGAGAGAGAAAGAGAGGACGAGTTGTCCCTCTTTGTCAGTGGAAGGCGAACGCAGTCGCAGGGAACAGGAACATATTTTTAATGTCTTTAGTAGCAACAAGGGAACCGACAAGCGAACCGAATGAGGTTGAAGCAAAACAGCAATCAAGGAAGGCATGCTAACCGGGTCTTAGGTACGACGTTTGAAAGCGTAAAAAGAAAAACAAAAACAACAACAACAAAACAACACTCACACACACTCTGCGAAAGTGTGCGTTGGTAGCGATTTTGTGCTCTGTCCACTTGGGGTTCTGGGGATGGGAAAAAAGTTTCTCAAATCGCTTCCGTCCGCTTCCGTCTTAATGGGCATCAGCTTGGGAAGTGAATCTATCGTAAAAAATACACACACAACACACACACACACATACATACACAACAAGAGGAAACGTCCCAGGCGGTGACCGGCCGATGGGCGAGGAGGGAAGTCCTCCATAAAAATGTCATTCATCAATTCCCATTAATGTACATAGCATTACTGTGTGCTGCGGGTCGCCCTGAGCTCTCGGTCGCTCTCTTCGCTTTTATTAAGTTTTTTTAATAGTGGATAAACTTTTGCCTCCACGCTGGCGACCAGCAGCAGGGCGTCCAATACACGCGCGTGTGGAAAACGGATGGTTGCTTCGAGATTAAAAGTGACTCCGAGATCCGTCGGGGCGATGATCCTCTCCTCTGCGCTGGGATGTTGGAGCACATCGGAGCGTGCATTTTTTTTAAGGGAGGGGGGGGAGAGGAGGTGGAGGTGGAGGAGAAGTAAACGCTTGCAATAAAGTTTAAGTGAGCGAAGGGATCAAGCCGACGGCTTAAGGAGTTGATCGGCTGCATGGAATGGAAAGCATGGGAAGAGCGGAAAGATAAATTAAGCGGTAGCTGATCGATTAGGATTCATGGAAAAGTGTATATGAGCGCTTGAAGAGCATTCAAGAAGCATGATTTAAATATTGTTGTAATGCTGCATTTTAAAACCAATGTATGTAAGATAGTTAGTTAGTGAGCAAGTAAGTACAACCAGTTATAATTGTAAATTTCAATCTAATCTTTTGAAGAATTGAAGTTATCTTAAATTGAAGTATTTCAATTTTTTGATGTTTATTCTTGGCACTAGAAATCCTGGCAATTTGCTTAAACGTATGGCTTAACTTAAACGTATGGCTTAACTCATTACTAAATACGTATCTTTTAAAAACGTTCATTATTGTTTTCAATGAAGTGGAATAAACATATCTGTGGTATATTACTATTATTTTATTTTTATACTTACAACGTTTCAAGTTTCGTAGTTTGTATGAGCGTTTTGACAAAATTTGCATTTTTTAACAATTTACAATCTGCACATGTTTCTACTATTTTGAATAAAAATAAGTTTATTGACGTGAAAATGGAAAGGTGGAAACCTTTTTATTTTTTCTTTTTATACTTTGATAGGAAATGTCTAAATAAAATGTCAACGTTTCGACAACAAAATGAGTGCATGTTTTTTATTTGTATTTGGCCTTTAACATATTTATATTAATAACGTTTTTCCTACAGTCGGAATATAACATTTGCACTGTACACACTGATTTATTTTAGTGGCATATTAATAATTAATATAGTTTGATGGTAAGCCTACGAATGATAAATGACAAATTGTTTTTCTCTCTGTTATTATTTTAGAAAATTTATAATATTTTAAGATTGCACCAAATGCAGAGGCATATAATCCAACAATCTAAATATAGTAAGATAAAGAATAAAAAGCGTCACATAAGCTTCTTCTCATTTACAGGCCATACGAGCGTCTTTACAGCTACCATTTCAAAGTAAAACCCATCCCACGCGCTACCAGCAAATGCCATGATCGGTACTTATCGCCAACGTTTCGCCCGTGTGCGATAAACACCACGATGGCCCAACGCCTCCGAAACAATAGGGTGCCACCTTCAGCAAAACAAGCTGCCCAACGGAACAAAAAATCATCTGAATGCCCCGATGTGCGAGACGTTTCCGGTGGTGCCGTGGGCTGGCGGCACATATATTTTTAATTCCCACTCCCGAGAGCGGTGAAAGTAATGCGATTATTATGAGCCATTATTGCGCTTCACCGTCACGCCTGGGGAACGATTTATTTCGACAGCGTTGGTGTGCCGTCGATGCCAATATTCGGTGGATGGAACCACATTGCCCCGTGTGGGTGGTTCGAATACCCGGTGTGTTGTTCAATTTCATTTGTGTTTTCTTTTCAGAAAGTAGAATATCAAAGATGTTATAGATGATGTGTGAAGATGATATGGCGATAAAAAGCAGCTGTAATGCTAGTTTTAAGATTTTAGATTATTTATGTAATCATCGCGATTTCAAAATAACAATATGAAAACATGTAAAATACTTAGCATAAAGTAACAATTTAATCACATATTGTTACTTTTTCTTATTTTCTACATCGATTGTTTCCAATTTAAAATAGCATACGTAATTCATCAACAATATTGTAATAAAGACAGGTATACTTTGCTCATGACTTAACATGCTATAAGTTGATTATTACTTCTTTTCCAAACAATTTAATTTATCGTAATTGCAACGTTCTTGTATAATATTCGTCATTTAAGGTGCATGGTTTCCTTTCCTGTTCACGAACAATGTAGAGAATTTTAAAGATTCTAGTGCAACTGCACATACGCATTCCTTTATGCTTGAGAAGGTTCTTTCGTTCACGAGCTAATGAGAAGAAAGGCAACACGGATAGGAAGGAAAGTTTACACACAAACTAATCCGCGCCCAACCCGAACCATTGCATGGAAGTGAAAAAAGGGTAGAATAAAAACCTTAAGCATCCCTAAACGCAAGCTGCAGGGAAACACTTTGTGACGTTTGCGTTGCCTTTGCCTGTGTCTCCCCGGGGAAAGATTTTCCTCGCAACCACTCACGCCCTTCTCTCTCCCACACCGCCTCCCTCCTCCCGCCCCGAAAGTTTATGGTCCCGCAGCGAGCATTTCCTGTCCGCGGGGGCATTACAAACTCTTCAAAAGAATAGCTCTGGTGCACGGTCAAAAAGTGCAACGGACGCGTGTTCGCACCGGTTGTGGCTTTTGGGTGAGTGGCCGAAATGAACGCCGGGGAACATCGTAAAATCCTGGTCAACTGTACCACCTCACTACCCCACTTCCGGGGTCGGTTCGTGGCCCCTCGAAACGGTGGGTGAAAGTTTGGGACGTGAAAGCAGAAGTTAAAACAGGTTTTACGATTTATTTTCTTTGGGGAATACAGAAAACGCTAACAAACCGGCCATACGGAACGTAATGGGTGATGGGGTTTGGTCGGGTTGCGCAAATGAGAACCAACCGGGAACTGAATTCCGTGTGTAGCTGGGATTGTTGAATGTGTGCGTGTGTGGTTGACGGTTGATGAATTACTTTGTGTCATTTTCATACGTGGAAAGATGTAAGTCGCCTCGTTCTGTGCACTTGAAGACGTTGTTTATGAAGGCTATTCGGGAGAAAAAATAATTAGTCTAATTAACTACTTTGGTACGTTCCTTTCTGGCATTTGGTAGTAGCTTTAGGAGGAAGGATCATAATGTGAATAGGAGTACTATTGAATAATAATTGTAACAATGAAATAAACACAAGCTGCAATCCCGCGGTAAAAAGTCGAATGATTACCAGCTTGCCAGATTTGCTTACCAGCTTCCATATCAAATATGGAAAGCGCAACACTCACGTGCTCGCCAACGGTGAACGAAAGCAAATGTTTGTAAAAGTGAATCAAAGAACAAGGTAACTGACGAGCAGCTTTTCAACAGACTGAAAAAAAAATGTTAATATGCAGCTTTCACGCCTGATGTTGGTGGTGGCAGAAAATCAGGAACTCTACTTGTGAAGATAAAGTGTGAATTTTCCAACCCTCCGTTGAATGCTATCCAAGTAATCTCGTCCCACACGTTTGCTCACCACGGCCATTCGACGTGAGTTGGATGCTGCGCGATGGCGAGTGAGTGAGTTAATTTTCTCACGTCACTCAGCATGGTGGTGAGTGCGGCGCTCGCGTCTGAGTATTCCAGCAGCTCAGGTTGGTGTTGTTTTTGTTTCGCTTCCTTTCGCTTGAGTTCGCTTTGTTTTCACCTGGTGAGTGGACGACAGGACGATTTTTCCGAGCCCGAACCCGGCCCGGAACCGCACTCGGGTGTTGAGTATCCTCGGCAGGCGGACTTTTGCCGGAAACTGCCGAAACGGTCCGATTCGCCCGAACGTATCGCCGGGAAAGCGTTCGGGTTTTCGGTTTTGGCCAGCTAGTTTTCATGTGTCGTTCGTTCCGGGCGGTTGTGTTACGGGTGCGTTCGCGCGTGTGTTGGTTCCAGAAGCGTTCGATGTTTTCCCGTGCCCCGCGATGAGGTTGTGTCCCGTTTTTATTTGTGTGCGAAGAGGTTAGTTTGCTTCAGCCCGGGAAGTTGTGCATATTTTTCGCCGCAACGTGTGTTTTGAGCTGGAAAAAAAATCGAAACTGAACGCGAGTGAGATAAACACAGATACACACTCAAGCATACACACAACCAATATTCACACACATATACACACACACACACACACACGCACGTGTACTCGGCCAGAGTGACGAATGGCTCGCACACAGCACATAAAGATGATTAATTATTCATAGTAGAGATTTGTGCGCTTCTCATGCACAGCCTCCTCCAGCTGTCCGAGCAGCGATGGAGGTGGGTGGTATTTGTGTGCGTGTGTGCAGAACCGGTGGAGCGTCTTTTTCTCGTTTTCCCTTAGGGCCACCATCTGTGGCTGATGGTGAGAAGCCGTGTCGGGTGAAGTTGGGGAAGACAGTGCCCAGCTGCTGGCGGTGAAACTGTTCCGATTGACAATGAGTAAACGCGGCGACCGGTCGTGAGATAATGGACATATTGCTGTCATTTCGCTTTGTTGGTGCGGAAGGGCAGTGTTATCTAGATTGACATCTGATAGAGTCATCTACAGAGATACTTAGAAGTGAATGCGAGCGGTAAACGAGTTTAGCAGTGTGTTTTGGCGGTGAGGATCGTACGTTTTTGATCGATAGTGATTTTTAAAATATTTAAATAATAATAAATGGTTAATGATTCCAACGTATCCTGTGGCATATTTCAACGGCTTCCCAGAGCCACCCAAAAATCCGATCGTACCGTTCCGTTTATCAAAAAGCATCGAATCAATCACCTAATCCCTCAAGCGTTGCGCGTGAAGTGAATAATTAATGCAATAATGAAAACCTAATCCGATTAAAGCTGTTTCAACACGGTAAAAAAGGCGTAAAGAAGCGAACGGGCGGGGAAGGAAAAACGATACGGCCAGAAAGTTACAACGCCGCTTGGCGAAGCGTGGCGAATGCCTAACTTCAGGCGTTAGGCGGAATTCTCTCGCTGGTTATCGTCCGATAACCGATACCGGATAAGCGGCGTGGGAGGAGAAATATCGATACTATCACCGACGCTGATGACGCTGATGATGGCGTCAATTATCGCGATGTTTGTGTGTGTGTGTGTGTGTGTATGTGGGTGTTATTGAGCTGGCTGATCGTCAAGATGGTGGGAGGCGAAAAACGATACCGTGCAAACACAAGCAGGCACGGCGATGGTGATGGTGTTGATGATGAGATGAGCTGATCTGTGTTGCAAACGGTGGGATTATTAATTTGCCGCTTGGGCTAATCGACGCTGGTGTGGGTGATGGTGGGTTATGCTGGTGAAGTTGACGATTCTGGTGACGTCCTGATGAAAAAAAGCGTTAAATAGTGAAAACCGATGTTGGTGAGGGATTTGAAGGAAATTTACATTGCCGAATACGCGCCGAATTTCAGACCAGCTTATATACTATAACGTTGCCAGCCGTAAACTCAACTAAAAACCTCAAACTGTTGCACATTTCGCACGCGAATGAGCGATTCGACCGCACCGGAATGCGTTAGAAGGAAAAAAAATATTGTGTAGCATACAAAAAAAAAAAACTGCTCGAAATGTTCCTCCGGGTGTATCCGATCGTCCGATGTTTAACAGCCGGCAGGTTTGGCTGGTTCTTCCCAGTCCCAAAGCAAGCGGACGTCCATCGTACGAAACTGCAGCCCGGAAATTGGCCGTGATTTATGGGGTCAGTGAACATGATTCAGTGCAGCACGGGAGCAAAGTTATTGCACTTCATTGCGAGCTGCATCGTACCGTGTCGTCGTTCGTTAATGTCGCTCGTGTGTATGTGGCTGTACGGACGAGCGATATGTCCATCCGGGTACCTCGATGCAACGTGCCGCTAGATTTTCGGCAACATTTTCCACTGAAATCTCAGCTGATCGACTCGGCGGCCCACCGGCCGATCGGGGAGGGACGACCGAAAAAATAAATGGTTCCCACAAAAGACATACTGATACGGGACGCAGCGGAAAGCAGTTAATCGGATATCCGTCTGAGTTAAGGGCGGCCGGCACGCCGAGGTCCGAGGTAAGTGTTGTTTAATGGGCTGTGGGCGTTTAATTTCCTCTTTTGTTCGATGCCCGGTGCTGGTGGGGAAATGGTGGTCTGGTGTTGAATGGTAAATTGGTTTCATTTCCGGGCTTAATTTTCTGAGAAATCGTCATACATTTTCGGCATCACACGTTTCGGACGGATTGGTTCGGATAAAGATCAAAATTAGCAACGGTTTGTAATAAGCATACCTTGTTTATTGCTTTTAATTCAGCCAAAAACAGATTACACTCACAAACATAACTCGGAAAAGTGTGATTTGTTCTGAACGGAAAAAAGAATTTATTTATAAATTATACTTTGCTTGAATCAGGTCGGTTACTTGAGTCGATTATTGAGTACGTATTTCATTGATTAGTTTTTACTAATATTAGTTTTTATTAATTTTAACTCGTATCCTTTTTCTAGCTTTCGAAATTTTTAATTTTTGCTTTCTTCTTTAGCAGCACTCTTATTCTGGGATGCTTGTTTCTCAGAATTGAATGCTTTGTGTGAAATTTGAGTTTCATTTTTCTTTGTATTGGTGATTCCGTGAAATACGTTATTGTGAGTGTTGTGAATTAATATTCTCTATTGTAAAGAAAATATAGAAAGATACTTGACTAAAAAATCTTGTAACATTTATTCACAAAAATGGTTTCTAATAAGAGTGAAGCATTAAATGCTACATTCGGTTATAATCTAACGATCGCTGTTATAATAACAAACAAAATTCACCAATATGTTTGCATTATTTGATTAAAATGAATTTTGATTCTATATAATTGGCCAGCGAAATCGATCAACAATCCATTATTTAGCAAGAAATAATTTTTTTCGCAAAACATCATTGAAAAAACAAACACATAAATTAAAAAAGATTAGATTTATCCTCAAGCTAAATCGCCAAACATTGTTATTTTGAAGAGTACTGGTAAAATGTCAGCAGACCAGAGCATGTGCAATATTATTCTCTTTCAATAGAGAATTTTGCCATTAAATTATTCAGAAAAGAATAAATTTCAAGAATTGTACAACCATGTACACGTTAGTTCTGAGTTCAGCCATTTTCATGCATATCTTTAAAGCTTAAAATACTTAATTTATTCTGTAGCGTCCTGTAGCGTGCGAATTGCATGACCTGACTTTCTGAATAATGTTCAAAACCAGCTCACTGCCTTATTTTGAAGGAAATATTTTTAAAACGTAGAAGTGTATAGCAACTTATTAGATTTTACACATTTTTTTTTGGTGAAGTTCTTATCTGTAGTTAATTTTATTAGATACTTATTAATAAACGTGAATTTAATTGAAATTAACTTCAACTTCATATTAACACAAAACTCCCCGAATCGATTAAATGTATCATTTTATTTATTTCGTCTGCAACTATTGCATTCGTCCATCCCTGACGAACGTAATATTGTTTTCCTAGAAAAAGTATTTAATAAATAGGAATCGACCGGGATGATACAGCACATTCAATCACTTTAATAGCTTCCCTATTGTGCTGCTCTTAAATATGTTGAATGTTAATGGAAAAAATATATGTAAAATTACATTCCACCACTCGTGCCTTTATCACACTCGTGTTTGATCCCGGGTAGGCTTCAGAGATGGAAACAATACACCAAACCATACCCTCATACCCCAGAACATTCCTAATACGCCTAAGCTCTTTACGCTCCAAAAGCCATTATCGGCTAAAAAGACATGCTTGTCGACAACTGCGCACAATTGAGCACGGGGAAAAAGGGAGGCAGCAGATAGCTTCGCACCATCCACACCAATACGCACGCAGGCGTAGGCATGAAAACAATCCTAAAAGGATGTGTAATACCCTATCACGGCATCCGTCAACCGGTCGTTCCGGTGTTTCAACCGTGCGCCTGGTGTGATGGCGTATTTTTTGCTCCACGACATTGCTTGTGCGATATATTTTGATCCGAGCGTGTCGAGACGGAAAGCATTCCACCACCGCCGATTGCAGCCGATGTAAGGCCCGTCCCGGTCCTGTTCGGTTGATTTTCCGCCTGAGTAAGCTTCGTGGTCTCCATCCGTGATCCATCTTTGATTTTTCGTTCGTTTCCGGTGCGTCTTTCGGAGGATTTTTGTTTTGCTCTCAGTGGCCTACTCTCGTGTGCCATCTTCTTCGTTATCTGTTTTTATTTTCTCATCTCGTCGGGCAGATCTTCTTAACAACATTACTGGTGCTTCCGAGCGGCGAGCTTTGTCTCAGCCAAAACACCGAACCGGCTTAGCATAAATTGTATCCGGAGTCGGCCTGCGAAGCTGATAAGGACCGGGTGGAAATTCAGAACGTCTGACGGCCCTCGCTGCTGCGTGGAGGATGTAGAAACACACGTCCGGACGAATTATGCTCGCCGTGGCATTCCTCATGGGATCGCCTCGTGAAAGATCGTTGTTTTTTCTGCTCCACCCCAAAAAGGGTGGTAAAACTCAATAATCGAGTCGATGGGAGGGTTTTTATCATCGACCTTTCGCAGAGCAGATGTGTTCTGGAAGCATCGACGGTACGGCTTGCTTCCGCTCGACCCTGGAAAGTCACTCGCCAAGCACAGTTCCACTTCGGGGCAAGCTCCGCATCCCGACTCGCTTCCGGTCGGGAGTGTTATTGCGCTTGGCACTTCCGTTTCATTTTCGGCCACCACCGGCAGAAGCAGACAGCATCATTATTTTCATCACCATCATCATAACGCTCATCATCATCATCCCCGTGGTGCTGGTGTTGTTGGCGGTGATGGTCGTGGTTGATGGTGATCTTTTTCCTTTCCCATCCGTTCGGACCATCACACTAAAAGATAATAAACACAAATATGATAAGCGTTTAACGAAGTTACACTCACCCAATCGTCCAGACAGGAGCCACCGCCTGGTGCAACGAACAAACAACGGGGTGGCGAAAATTGAGTGGGTAATTTCGGTGTGGGTGCTTCCGGCGTATTTTTGGGCAATTTTTCTTCCGCACCTTTCTTCTTTGGTGTCTTCGGCCGTACGCCGTTCTCGATTATGGCGATTTATTTCACTCTGCTGCCGGACCCGCTAGTGCCGGGAAAAAGCCGCGTGCGCTACCGGATCTGGGCTCTGGACGGGCAGAAAAGGATGAAGCGGAATGTTGCGCCGGTGCTGCTCCATTACCAGCCTGACATTTCTGAGGTCCGGTCCCCAGGGGCAGTGAGCAATCCATTTTCATTTCTTCCACGAAGCAGGGGTGGTAGTGTTGCTAGGTTGGAGCATTTTTTGTTCTTGTTTTGACATCTCTCTCCCAGTCTTTCTCTTTTTTTCAACCGAAATCATACGCAGCCTGCGATTGACGAACGATGGCTATTCATATTTCTTGAATGGACCCAGAAAAGAGAATGTGGTGGTTCGTAACGAAAACCAATGTCAAATTTATGATGAAGAAGGAAAGCAATTACGTAAAATAAAAGTAAAAATCAGTAAACTGCTGTTGAACAATATCCACAAACAGGAAATGTTTTGTTAGGAAGCAAATTACTCTACGAAAGGTTGGTCCATTATGCTATTTTTTAATTTTTTGACCGTTGGCTTTACAATGTTCATCGGTTTTTAAAACTAATGCTAACCTTTCATGCGTTCGAGTATACGGAACAAAACATTCGATTTGCATATGTATTTCATTGAAAGGTGTAAGATGCAAAACGATATTTATGTCTTATTCATCGATTTCAATAGAGAGGTTTTGAAATCAAGAATCTTTAATATATTTCTCCATCTTTGTCAGTTTTAAAAAGTCATTGTTAAAAAGTATCCAGCGTCAAAACTCTTCCCAACTAACTTAGGCGTGATTGTTGCATGTTTTATATAAAATTCTTGAGTAAAATTTTGTAGTTTTATCGAGTAATAATTTCTGTTACATGAGCACTTCACAGCAAGATCCAATATTTTAATCACCATTGAAATCCAAGTTTTTCACTGGAAATTGCAAATCATAATTCAATAAACAAACTGTTTCCTCCTTAAAGGGAAGGTTTACTGCTTTTCGATGACTTTTGCATAAAATTTTCACCTCTATTTCAGTCCAAGCGATGAAAAAAACCTAGCGAAAATCGGTCGCAAACGCATTTCGCACATGTGTGTGTGAATCACTATCGGCACCACGATTAGAGGCATACCGTTCATCCCAGAACGGCATGTGACGAAAAGGTCGCTAGCTGAGCACTGAGGGATCGGTCAACTGATTTGTTTTGTTTTCTGCGGGTGAGATGGAGTGGGATGAAAAATATACGTTTCACGGCTGATTGCGGGACAAATGGGACGTAGATTGTGTACGAAATCCGTCCGCTTTTGGTACGGGGTACCGGGTCGACGGACGTAACAAATCTTTGAGCTCGTCGCAGAATCTCGTTCCACTTGCCGGCCTTGTTCTCGTTCCACTTGTCAAAAGAACAAAACCGTTCAACTTAAATCCAAAAATATATTCTTCTGTCGTCGAGCTGTCGCATTCGCTCGCCTTTTTGCGGGGTCTAGTGACCTCAAATCAACCTAAACAAAGCAGACGCCTCCCACACCGGCTGCATCTCAGATGTCTCCGGGATCGAAACGGATCGAGCCGTGGTGCGATTCCGCTACTTCTGAGCTAGTGAATGGACTGAAGTTTCTTTTCCGTTAAAAGAAGTTGCTCGAACGCGAGCGGGTGGCTGGTGAACAGTTTCTCAATCTTGTTACAGAAGCAACCGAAGTGAAACGATTTTCTTTCGAAGATTTCGGAATCGGGTAAAAGTTTGTGCTGCGCCTTTTCTGCCCGATCCAGCCGGAGGAAAACGATCCTAAGCACTTTAGCTTTGCCTGTTTCCTCCCATACCTTTTGGTGTGGTAGTGAAACTGGCTAAACGCTAGGAAATTGAACTAGGGAGGGCTGCGTGTCCTTAACGATGCATCGGGCAGCGATATCAGGCTCCATTGCATGCCTTAACTTTTCGATACAGTTTACGAAAATGAACGGACATGTCGTAAATTTTGCGTGTAAGGTATCATAACGATTTGATTATGGAAACTTTTCGATGCTTCGACAATCGATTTAGCGAATGCGATTGGAATGCCTCGGGTGGTTTTGAAATTTATTTGAATGCAAATGGATTGGCGATATGAATAGATTTAATTTCTAGTTGATCGTCAACAACTAAGCTAGCTCCACGATGAAAAGAATTTTAATGTGAACACAAATATTTGAAATATTTTACGCCATTTAAAGAACAGCTCTTGATGAAAAAAAAACTTTGGCTGCAGATGTCAGCTTCCTTTCTTCAAAATAGAATTTATTTGTCACCTTAAAAGAGTTGACATAAAAGAGCTCTGATTCTAATGAAAATGTTGTTGTCTCATTATCAATCCCAGCCGCGTTTCAACCCATGGGATGTTAAATACACATAGGTCCGTCCCGAATACTCTCCACAACCTTTTGATACGATGTTAATGAGACTTTGAAAACCGAAATCCGGAACGATATTCTGGCTGGACCGTCAATAGATGTTTTTACCTACCGTAGCAGGCCGTTTTGCGCACCATCGGGCTTGCTTGTGTAAAAAAGGTCCGGTACGGTCGCAGCCGCTTCTTTGTTTGTCAAAAGCAACCGGACACACTCTTTCGCTCGGGCGTTCGGATCGTTTTTCTCTTGCTTTGGGTAGGGAGGTGCTGGGATGGTGCAGATAAAATAATTTTCGGTTTCACTTGATGACAAGTGAGAAAATGTTTCCAGCTTGTTTCTCTCAGTCTCGGAGGCATAAGGGGAAAGAAGATGCCTCCTTCTATTTAGCAGATAGACAAGGTTAAAGAAGCGAAAATTGTGCACAACGATACCTCGACGTGGATTGTTTGGAGCAATGCCTGGGTAAACGAGAAGGAAGGAAGCGAAAGCAAATATGGGTTAAGTAGGATGGGTGCCAGGCTGGTCATACTTTTTGGGGAGCCTTTTTGGGAGCAAATATTTGTTGCGGTCGGTTGGCTTATGCGACCTAAATGTTACCGATGGAGCCTTGTGTAATTAAAATGGCATCGAACCTGTCACACGAGCAAGGGTGCTTGTGTTTTGAAAACTTGTGTGTTGAGATGCGTTCTGGAATTGAAATGCAAGTGGGAAGGAAAACCCTTGGCATTTTTGAATTAAATAACATTACACATACACCAGGGCAGCTGATCATGAAAAAAGATTCTTAGAACATGTCTAATATCTTTTTATTGAACTTTTAGTCAACACAGCCACTTGGCAAGAATTGATTTTCTCTGGTTCTGAGTAATTCGAAGATTTTTTTTTCTGCACCATGTTTTTTTCGAGTTAGTCAATGTGTTGGATTATATTCTTTTATTACTGATTTACCTAAATTTTGTATCGTTATGAGATGGCCGTTTATTTAATACCTAATGAACAATACAAATTACAATTAAAACGGATTTCAAGAATATAAAACACACGCAAGAACGCTCTTGCTGTTCACCACTCGGCTGCCGTAGAGAGAGAGAGCTCGCTAGCGCATTTCGCCACACTGACCACTTAAATAAGGGGAACCTCTACTACTCAAGTGATTAGTGACATACGCTTCCAACACTAAAATTTGAAATGCTGTTTATTTTGAATGCCTTACACATGAATGCACTTTCTTACAGTATCTTGAACTGATTTTATTTTTGCTACGGTTTATTTTATCCCGGCCTATGTGTATCGTTTTATTTGATTTAGTAAATTTTCGTCTCATCAAAATCGTTTCTTCTACATTTTCGACGAGCTAAAAATCGTTACTCAAACAATAAATAGATTTTAATAAAAAATAAGCTACAATAATTTATTATTACTATTATATTAATTTTACCTTACAATAAAATTTACTGAAGCTTTAAGTTTTTCTTGTTAATTTGCGTTAATTTTGCGTTTTATGTCGTACTTGAAACTATTATAAATTTGACTATAACTTATGAGAGTTTCTTGAACTCAACGAGAATTTTTATAAGATCGTTTTAAAACATTGATATTACCTTTTATTATA
The DNA here is from genome assembly GCA_000473445.2 of Anopheles farauti. Lineage (NCBI taxonomy): Eukaryota > Metazoa > Arthropoda > Insecta > Diptera > Culicidae > Anopheles > Anopheles farauti. The sequence goes on along the minus strand of KI915042.1, from coordinate 4,381,444 downwards.
AGTTAACCAAACATAATGTACTCAAATAAAGAAGGTTTTGCTCTCTTTTTAATGGTTTTCCGTAAGATTAATCCTATATTTCCTTTCCATTCTCATTTCAGCTACCGTCATGCTTCTTGATGCGAGAGATGAAAATCAAAACTGCATGCTGTAAAGCTATAGTTTGCGGTGCGATAAAATGCTAATGTTTTACAATGAAATGAATGCATGAGAGCATGTTGTAAGCGGATTGTCCTGTAAAAAGGACGTAAACGTTACCGCACAAGGCAGGCAGAAAAAGTGATCAGAATATGTTTCACTATGGATGGGCAAAATGTGTCCACTGCTGTCAAACATCCAATGTTTGGTGTTGTGGAAATGTTTTTTGTTGTATAAAATCTGAAAAAGCGGCAGCCGATAGAATAATAATTTTCTCCTGTGCATCCCAGCTAAGAAGAGTAGAGCGGATCTATTCACCAGATACACAGAGAAAAAATACTTAAAAACTTGTGCGATTCCACATAACAGTCACTATAGCAACCAGATTTTATTTTATTTTATAGCTTGAAACGGAACGAAATTGTTCCTGCATTCCTGGTGGGTGCTAAGTAGTGCTAGGAAAAAAACAAAATAAAATCGTGAACAAAAAAGTGAATGGAAAAAGTGAATCAAAAAGTGAACAAAATCTGTCCTACATCGCTCCCTTCCGAGGTGAAAGCTGTTTTCTGTTTTTTTACCCCATAGCCTGCTGAAATTAAAGCATCCGGAGGGAAGCTTGTATGAGAGAAACATAAAAAAATACCTTTCCCAAAGAATACAACCAAAAGCGGTGAGGGAACAAAAACTTTGGCCCCATCGGATGTCCCAAGCACCGGCAAAGAATGTCCCAGCGCATTCCCGTCTCCGGCGGTGTAGGGAGAATTAGAGCGAGAGAGAGAAAAAGGAGTTAAAATCTAGTCACCAGTGAAACAATGATGACGCCCCTGCACGAACCATACGGTCGCGGCCAAACCGGCCCCGTTCATGGCCAGTGGGCTGCCGCCGGAAAACCAGCAAGCCGCCAGAGAAAATCTGCATGCACCCGCAAAGGGTTGCTCGGTGCAGTGAAAACCGACGCCCTCTGAACGTTGAAGCGAACGCCAAAAAAAAACATCATCAACAAAAAACGATTTTAAAACAAAAAGAATCAAATTCGAGAACGAAAAAAGTCGTCACACTTTGTTTGTTAGTGTTTTTAGTGATTATTTCCCATCCGACTGTCTCGCTTCCCGCCCATAGTCCCCGGGTGTTTCTGGAAAAAGCCGTCTCGTCTTCGAGTTATTGGGACAGGCTTAAAAGTTATCCTTTCCGCGCGCACAACCCGGTATGCTTCAAGGGTGAGGGAAGCATAAAGAGGCAGAGAGTTGAAGCAAAAGGTTGTTTTCGGTGGTGTGTGTTTGTTTTTTTGTGTTATTTTTTGCGGAGTGATTTTCTGTAAATTTCGTGAGTGTGTGTGCTGGTGTGTGTTCGCAGTGGAAGTGAAAACGTAAGTGTGGCCAGTGCGAGGTCCTTCAGATTTTTCTCAATTTCGTCAGTTGTGGTACTTCCGTGGTTGCATTCGTTTTGTTCGTGTGCGTGGTGCGGCACCAGTTTTCCGGTGGCGCTTATCCCTTTCCCCCGTTCCGTTTGTATTTGCATTCGCCATTCCCGAGTCCTCGGTCATTTCGGGGTGCCTTCCCGGTAGAGACCGCGTGGAATTATCCGTGTTTTTTCCCTCGGTTTTCGCGTACGGTTTTCGCATCTGTGGCTCTATTTTCATTTTCTCTCGTCGCTCACCGCCCCGATTGTTTGCATACCATTCGCCGGAAAGGTCACCTCGGGTGCGGGTGAAATTGTGCGGCGTGTGACATTTTTCGGCGAAAAGTACGGTGGCGCACGGAATTTGAGGCACACATTTTACGAGTATCATCATCGCTTTGCGACTCCGCACCGAGACCTCTATTCATCTGAACGAACCGAACCGACCCGGGAGAGGAGACCGAACTCGTGTTGCGCGAGAGACGAACGGACGAAAAACACATCATGGAGATTATTAAAATAACAGTTTTGCTGCTGTGGTCCGTCGCATCGAGCGTAGTAGGATTAGCGAAAGGTGAGTGTTTCAGCACTTTTTTCATATTGTTTTACCCATAGTTCGGCCTCAGTGCCTGTGTTGATGTTTTCTAGCTATTATTTCGAGGGCAGAGGGGGGGTTGGAACTATGTTTCAGGACTTTTTATTTCACACAATTTAGTGGAAGCAAAATTCTTTCCGTTGCCGTTCATTTACCGACAATTTTTTGTTTCGGTCGCCTCAAGTGGAGCAGCTTATGTTATGTTCACTAAACTGTGAGCCTCTGCTGTGCTGCGTCTCCGTAGCTTTTCTCGTTCTGTAGTGGCAAATAAAAACGTGATATTTTAATTGCTCGGTGCATTCCGGAGCCAGGTTAAAATATCCTTCCGAAAGGTACTTTAGCGGTTTATTTTATGGAAAGCGTGTAGAGATTCTAGTTATGGCACTGATTTAAATTTGCAGAAGCATTGTTATTCTGTGACCTAGGACAATGGGATTGTTTTGAGCACACTTCATAAACATTAGGTTAACGATGAATCCTGTCCTGTGGGGTGCACATGGCAAATACTTTGCTTTATTTTCAGTTGCCAAGAAGTTGCATTTTTATTAACTATTTTTAAGCTCAAATGGGAGTTATTCCAATTTATGTTTAAGTCAAATGTATAAGGAATGTTTTGTGGGAATAAATTTAAATTTTTCCTTGCATTTCCAATACTTTGAATTCTATACCACAAAAACAATATTTTTAACAATTTTTTTTTCTTCAAGCTTTGATAGAAAATTTGTAGAAGAGTGTAAATAAAAACATCGGAAATTTAACTGTAATTTTACACTATATTTGTATATGTGTTGAAGTAGAAAATTTAGATTGGAGACAAACTACTTCCAGTGCAGGTTTTTTTTTTATTATTTAATTGTTAATTTGATATAATAACTGATAAAAAATATTTATCTTAGTTAAAGTGGCAAAGGTCTAATACCATCACAATTTAGCAAATCTTCACAATCACAATTCGATCTCAAATCCCGCAAACATTGTTCACTCATGCTGCCCTTTAATCGCTAAAATAAATTGTCCCTTCAGTGCGGAAAAATCTGTCGGTAATAGTTCACTCTCCTTCACCGGGGCACGAGCCAAAGTAAACGTTCTCCCAAGATTTATCAGCCTTGTAATCGATAAACTTTTGCGCAGATCGATCATCTTTCCCCTAATGTGCACAATTTTACGGTCAATTAAGTGCGATTGCCGTTTCGTTTCGGCGTTTCGTGTAAGCTACGGTCCTTTGTGACCGGTGCCGGGTATTGACATAGCGAAGTGGTGGGAGCATGAGGCTCAGTGGTGAAGATCAGAAGGTGACTGGAATATACGCACACCACTAAGCTAAAACAAAAATCCACGGTGAACGAAACTTTCAACCTAGGGAATCAGGGAGAAGAAATCGAAAAAATCACGGCAACGACCGACGACAGGGAAAACTAATAATATTTCCAATTTATCTGCTCGCATACTACATAAGCGTTTCGATCTGGATCGGTTTTTCCGTTTGTGGAATCATTTCCTACAGTTATGTGCTCTACCTTTTGGGGAGGTGTATCTGCACGTGCCGATCGAAACTTTTCCAGTGGTCGAGAGCAACGATACATGTTGTCTGAATGCGCACGAAAAGCTCATAAAACCGAAAACCACGCGAGCTTGTTGGGAGCTGTATGACGGAAACGTCTGATAAGACGAACCTGGCGTAATGCTTATCCTTTCGAGCGTTGCGTTTGAATGAACGAGCGTTTACAGATTCATAGAAGAGTGTTATTATTATTAGCTTTATTATTATTGCTTCTTTCCTGGTAGTGTATTCTATTGCATCTGTTCTTTTTGGCAGATGGTGCCTTCAAATGCCGTCTCGTATCGCGAAAGTGTGGGATGAAAAAAAAAACTCAGATACTCAATTCTAGATGATTCGCCTCCGATCCGTTGCATCGTAGAATGGCGCATTCACGATGATAGAGGATTGTCTGAGCCTCGCGGTTAGGATATTCTGGCTATGTCGAGCAAAAAGCGACCATCTCAGACCGCAAACTGGTTGAATTGCTATGAAATAGAAGGGAGCCAGGAGGACGGTGAGAAAAATGCAAGCGTTTGTGGAACGAAACCATGCTGGGGGTTTCGTTCCCGTGCCGAGCTCCGTTTCGTTCGCATCGACCACATTCTTTCCCTTCCCTTCGTTCTCTCCGCAAACGCATCAGGCGGTGTGGTGGTTGGCTGCTTCTTGCTTTTGCTTTCTCAGTTGAAAAGCATGCATCTGGTCGGTTGCATTCCGTTGCAGAACGGCTCGTTAAAAGGACGCTGAACAGCATTCAGTGCAAAGCAAACCATTGCTCACTGCACGTTGAATGGAAATGTGGAAAAAGCGGTGCAACCCTTTAAAAGGGAAGCATGCGAGTGAGCGAGATGCCGGAAACGTATCCATGTTTCTCGCCGAAAATTTTTGCCCGAAGGCGCTGGACCGTACGAAAGAAAGGGCGCTTTCTTCGGCAAACCAAAGACACCGAACGAGATGGAGAAGGGGTCGGGAACGCCAAACAGCAAACGGGAATGCCCACAATTTGTCGGCCGTGCGGTCGACATTATCAAAACATGACAGTTATGTAGTGATTCGTACCGAAACTCCGCACACCGAAACGCTCGTTCGGTAGGGACAAACGCGCTTGGGGTTTCCGATGCGCCTTTTTTTCATTTTGAAGCCTCGTATGGTGTGGCGCAGCAGCAGCAGCAGCAGCAGTGCAGTTGTATGAGCACTTGTTTGCACCGGCCACCCATGAGTGGTTCTCATTTGGGGCGTAAATTTCGATAGCGCACTGCAGCCATTTTTTGGGCGGGCAAGGAATATTGTTCCTGCCGCTCGTTGAATGGATTATGAATGTTGATTTTTATCTGAGCTTTTTGTAGGAAGCATTCGCGCTTTCTCGCTGCCGCTTAGTATGGGTGAGAAATGCAATTCAACGTGAGTTTTTCTATGCTGATGGTGAGTGGATAGAGAAGCGACTAAATGGGTTATTGATTTTCAGACGGCAGCGTTAACAGAAAAACTCAAAGCGAATGAAATACCCGTACTGCGTACTAGCTTTACAGGAGAAATTACAGTGCAGTTTGTGGTGTAGTGCCTTGGTAAATTATTGGGCAAATTACTGCTTTTCTCATTTACTGGTGTGTTGTTTTGTTTTGCTTTGCACAATTATTCACTTGTTTTTACAAACTATTCCTTATATTACAAAAATTAAAGCGATTCATGCTTATTCAAAATAAATTTTGTTTAATAAGATGTTTGGTGATGGTAACAGTTTGGTAAATGTTTGTTTTTCTTCTGTTGCAAGCTCAGAGAAGTAGCTTGTAGCTGGATTCTCTTGAGTGCTCAATGATACTAAGAAATTTGTTCTTCCGGCCTTCTACTGTTTCGCACCTCTCAATAGTTCTAGTACTTTTGATTCTTCTCTACTCCTTCACAATACTTCTTTTTTGTTAATTATTTAAATTAATTTTTTTTTCAACTGAATCATACGCCAAAATATTTCTTACACTTTGTTTTTATCTGCGTTTGTTTTGATTCCTTTGTAAACTCATGAGATTGCAAGTAGATTTTTAAATTTGAGAAAAAAAAGTCTTATTATGAGATGAATATTATGCATTTCTTTCTAATTGTTTTGTTTCAACAAACACATAATAATGAACGCACTATATAGAATGGACTCGATTTTAGCTTATGTTACTAAATAAAAACGTTTGAAGAAAATACTTGATCTTTTGTTAAAAAATGCTGTGGTTTGAGACCAAAACTTTCATTATCATTATCAGCAACCTATCATAGCATTGCCACCTTCACTGATTGTACCTTGCATATAAAACGAAACATAAACGTATCCTCAAATGTAAAGCATTTTCCAATTTCGCAGCGCATGCAAAATTCAAACAAAGATTTCTATGGAATTACTTTTCCCCCCGAGCTTTACGTTGCGTCAGAGACACCTTTCATGCCTAGTGCCGGTTGTCTTTCAAGCAAGCCGTGAGCATTATGGTCTGTTAAGAGTGGAAATTAACACCTCTAAAACAACCGATCGTGCGTGTGCCCAACAAGTGCCTGTTCAATTATTCCACATCAATATTGTACCGCCCGCCTAACACGGTACTAACTCATGAGCGCTCATGGTGAAATTATAAAATATAAAATTTCCTTCACTTACGCGATGCGCCGGATTCCTGGTGTTTAGTGGAGGTGACATAGTGCTGCGAGGGAGATGGTAATGACGCCATTACTATGACGTGTAAACGTGCGCGCAAGTAGAAAATCACGGACCGGAGCGTTGATCCGTGAGCGTGCGGAAAGCGTTAATTTGTGGCACGTTTCTGCGTTTCGGGCCCCCGATACCCGTATTGGTACGCTGGGCACGCGCTCAACCTCGTAGTACGGAATGGGCATGCCGGTACCGGAAACATGCCACCGGTGGAAACACGCATTCCCTGGCAGCAAGGCGTGGCGTGGCGTATGAAGCATTCCGTAGCATTTGTACACCGTTTTCACTCAACAACAGAACTGCTTTCCGCGCCTCGTTGCTACATTCATACTTGCTGGCACGGAATGCTCCTAAGATCAGTGGCAGGGTGAGGAGCTTGGGCGAAGGAGGCGCATCGAGTGTGGTAAGGCAAGTGCTCCATTTTCACACCTCCCTCGCTCATAAAACCCGATGCCAGGATGGAACAATTCTTTGAAATTACTTCATTTCCCGGTATGCAGCAGCGCGCTCATAAAATACCATTAATATGTAATGAAGTGAATCATTCATAATTTACCTCGATCTCATGCCTTCCAGCGAAAACTTCTCCCGGCTGCACCTGCAGCCGCCACGCGCACGGGACCCTTCGCCGCTCGCACCAAACAAACGTTTGGAACGTGGGATCTGCAAATACAGATAAGGAAATCGCGACGGTAGAAAGTCTCGCACCTTGCATTTGCGTCAGCTAACGAAGGTGTCGGTGGTTAGGGTGGTTCACCTTGTGCAATGAGACACAATTACGCCCAATAGTTGCAAGAAACAGAGACCGTTCGAAAATGTTTTTATTCAAACTGCGAAAACGGCGCACCGGTTGCAAACGAAAGATGCGAGCAGAATTTTGGTTTTTAGCAGGTTGTAGGTTTCTCACCAGGCAACAGCCAAAGTCTTCGATCACTTTCGTTTCTGTACCGTTTTTGTTTTGTTGTATTTTTTTTTTCGTTCAACAATTGTTTTCATTTTTCCACGAAGCATCAGTTTTTATCGCCTGTGTTAACTCAAGAAGGCGAGGAAATGTACATTACATACAGTGTTCCCAATGCTTGTGCTTTGTATTTTTATTTTATCAGCCCATTTTTACACCCCAAAATGTGTATAGGGGAAATACAAGAAAGTTCGAAAGTTCGAGGAAAAACGATAAAAACAGGCTTTCTCTTTCGCTCTCCCCTTCCCTCAATCGAATTACAGTTTCACTCACAGTGCACTACGGGTAAGCGGTTTTTTATGACTCGATTTCCATCACCGATGGCGCCACCCGGTGGTGTTCGTAAAATGAAAACATCAGCTGAGGCTCTTTGGGTGAAATTGAGGCTGCCTTATGTACGGGAGCTTTATTTGTTCATTGAGGCAAGTGGAAAATTGTTCACTCGCTTCCATGCCGGTGAGTGGTGGATAAGATCATCAATTTTTGTTGTAGATTATTGATTATTGTAAGTGTGAGGTTATACCCGTGGTTGATTAAATATTCTTTGATAAACAGTACAATATAAATAAGGTTGCAGTTTTGGAATGAAAATCGACCAATAATCATAGACTGTTTTATAATTCATTCTTATTAATAAAATTAAGATCCACGAAATTGCATCTTTATTGAGTAATATGAATAAAAAATAATAGAGACATTAGATGAAGCATTTGTGTTGTTTTATTCAATAAACTCACTCTGGACAGTTTTTAAAAAGTTGATCGGAAAATAAGGTTAAATATTCAAGAAACTATCAGGACCTAATTTCTGCTGTGAATCAGTACCTTTCAAGAATAACATTTTTTATGTGGCTTATCCTTAGTGTTCAGCCAAATTTGTTGTGTGTATAGGACGTGACTTGGACTGTATAAAGAAACAATAATTAATTGTAGTCGCTGAAGTACTCATTTTTCGTTAGGTTGTTTATACTTTCTATTTTGTATCACTTAGACTAGACCTCCTTAAGCTTTTGAGATAGTTTTTAAAACAAAAAGATCCATTGATATTCAATAATCAAACATGTACCACTTTTTCAAATATGTATCTCTTTTTAAAAGAATTACTGTACGTTTGATAGTTCGTTCACTTTCAAATCGGCATACAGATATTGTACTATCATTATTCATTTGCACTTTCACTATTCGTGAAGCAATTCGTAGATAAATATACATAACGTGCTGGTTTTCAAAACACAGAAAAACAAATCGACCCCAAAGCCAGAACGGAATAAAGAAACGACTGCATATCGTCTAGTCAAACTGCATTCAATCTGAACCCAGTGAACCGTTCGAAATAAGCTTGATGAATACCAATCGCTTAGGGAACACTTTTTCTAACCTCACTTCGCCTCAGCAACACGATCCGTTTCCCTACCAACCGGTTCATTCGATCCGGATCAAAAACTTCTGAGAATTTGTTTCAGCAGACGAACAAAGTGCACGAGAACCAAAATGCAGATGCGAAATGCAGAACCGGCTATGAGAAAATTTACAAATCCCTTGTGTTACCGCACCGATGACCAAACTCTATTGACGAAAACTAAAACAGAATAACAACAATAACAGCTTGAACGATTGGAAAACTATAGTAGTTCATCAGGATAGTGTAACACGTTTTCTCGTTATTATTTCTTTTTATCAAAAGAATTCATTTCTATATCCATTTATTGCGAGTGGACGTTGGTGGGATTTGTTCATTATTTTGATTTAGAATTTAATTTAAAAAAAAATCTTACAAACAGCATACACAATCAAACTTACAATCAGCGTACAAAGAATCAGACGAAAACTCATACCACCAGAATTTGCATATTGCGCTCAAATGATAAATCGTTCCATGATAGTCTAATTTACATTTGCAAATTCCAATCGATGGTGTGTGAGTGTACGAATGATTGACATCTATCCACCAGAGAATATCAATCGTTTTGGCACTTGACGAAAACACAGAAAATCGTCGAAAAACTAAACAACTTCTAATATTTTATTTATGAGTCTGAAAACGTGAAAACGATTTGACAAGCGGTGGTTTCCATTTGAACCGGGGTGTTAAGAAGAAATCGTTGCATATCCCAGTTGGAGTTCCAAAGACACACACACACATACACAGCTACACAAGGGTACAAGAATTTCGAACGAGGTTGCGTTGTAAAGCGATTTATCGATTGTTTAACAGGCATCAATCCAGGCGGTTGTATTTCTCAATGCCAAGTGAATGATTTTTCATGAATTCAGTTCCCGCTCCCGATGGAAGTTTTCTTACTCCACCTAGAGAGGAGGAAAAAAATATCATGCCATTAGCGACGAGCTGCAGTACGCTTTCGTTTGCAGTTTTCGATGCATTTCCATGGATTTTTAATCCAGGTCAATGGAGGAGATTTTTTCTCACTTGACTTTTCCTTCGAGAGCGAAGAGATGCAGTGGTGCAACAGCAGTATAACCTCCGCTCGGTACCGGGCATTGCTTTTTGGCGGGTCATTTATCATGTATTTGGAGCACCGATTTCTATTTATCAAGCTCGATAAAAATTGAAACCTTCTGGAAAGGGAAACCAAAGCGGTAGAGGTTGGATCGAAGGAAAAAAGTAAAATAAAATGCAAAACCCACTCTCAGTTATTGACGTTCTCTACACGCTTCTAGGAACAACGTGCAAACCATCGCGGGCTTCTTCTATTCGTCCAACGACGAAGCGACGTGAAGGGCAGAGAACAAGAAAGCTTTCCCAAACGAATGATGAACTCTGTGCGAGGATAAAGATTTCGTGCTTTAGCTTCATTTACTTTCAGTGCACTTCACATTCGTTGCACTCAATTTTCACGAAGTGGTGTGGGTGTGCTTTTTCCTTCTTTTTATTACAATGGTGAAAGGATCTTGAAGACAAGCTCCCTCAAAACCAATAACGTAAAACTCGGGCAAAGCGACGGGAAACGCAAGGAATTGGTTTCTGCAAAGTTCTTTTAAGCTCACGCGCTGTTTTCTAGGGCTTAGTTTTTCGTATCCCGTGCGTCCGTGGCACGTCTGTCTGACCGAACAGAAAATGGCTCAAACTGGACGAAAAAGGAACTCTCGACACGACGTTGAAGCTAGTGGCCAGGACGTTGATGCACCAACTCTCCTGCTTTTATTTTCGTTTTTACTTTTTTCCCACTGTTCACCTTCGCTAGCCTCGGGCACCGTTGGAATGTAAGGGCCTTATTTTGATCCGTTTTCTTACGGTTTTTCTGGAAAACAAATAAAAGCAAACTTTGGGCGCACCGTGCAAAAACGGGAGCTGAGAAAATAAGCACAGTTGTAGCAGAGACTTGCGGACTTTGTCTTTATGGTGATGTTGATGCTAGTTTCATACCAGCCTTGTCCTTCGGACAGAAGACTCACAAAGATCCTTCTGGTGGAAGCTCCAAAGGGACACTGTGATAACCGAAAGCGAATCGAGCGAATGATTTCTTCCCCAGCAAAAGTCTAGGGAACGCAGCGGGAAAGAATCGATCCGTAGTAGCTTCTCCCGTCGCTTTATTGCTTTTCTTTGCGGCGAGTTAAACTCCAGGCTTCAGACCTTTATGCTACTTTCGCAAGCCAAGAAGTTCGCTCTTTTCCTTTCTTCTCTATGCAGCTTAGTCGGCTTTGATCGTGATGAAGCTCGCCCGGAGCGTAGATCATCGGGTCAGTGGCGGATGAATAAAGAAACCCCTCTCTAATGTTGTTACGCCGGCTCCGCTCTGCCAAACCGTGGCTCGCAAATCGAACATTGAAACGGGTATCGGCACGGGACTTATAAACTGCTGGCCGGATACGATTCGCTTGCGTTCGCGATGCTCGGTTAGCCACGAGCATTATTTACCTTGTTCCGATTTCGAGCCATCGTCAGGCAGGACGCACGGTTTGGTAAGCTGAAGAATGGCTCAAAAAAATGACTCAATATACTTTTCGTCCCTTTCTTATCGCCATTCTTGTGCGCTGAAATTCTTGACTTATTAGATTTTTCTGTATTTGTGCAGTGTTTGTTCCTTTTTTCGCTGCTCTCTGGTATAGTTTTCTGGACCACTTTCGATGCTTTTAGCAGTGATTGATATTTTTTCGATGTCGCTCTGAGGGAGAAATAGCTTGCGAAGGATTTAAGAGAGCTCACTGCTTGACGGCAAGCTTAGCAATTGGCTTGCTGATGAAGACGATGATTTTCTGAGAACAGTCCACAGTCACCGTCACCATGGTCACCAGCTTAACGTGCAACAAATTTAAGAATTGATTTCATGAAATTGAAACAATTTTTTATCTTAATGCAATATGTTAAAGAATATTTTGATTTTTAGTATTCATAAATTTGAGGTAATTTTATTATATCTCCTTACTAAAATATCCTTCTCATTTGAGGAAATAATTTCTTACTGAAAAGATAATCTTCTTTGCCACAGCAACTTTGCCATAGGAATTCAGTTGGTGCTAACTTAACCAAAAATCACTGATTACAACACTTCTTGTGTAAAATTGTTAATCTGATCTGAAATTGTATGAAGTATTAATTGCTTTGTGTTTCTAAGTTTCTATTTGAATTTCTGATTATTTTGAAAGTAAAATGTTGATATAGTTTGCCAACTCATAGATGTGCACGAAAAAATAAAATGAAATGCCTATTTTTGTAAAAAAAAAACTTGATTGACTATGTTCTTGAGCAAGCATGTGGTTCATATTTGTTTATAGAAAACAAGATAGACACCCGCTGCCGGAAGCCATGCACTGACCCGCTCGAGCGGAAGTCGAACCGGCTGGCTTTGATGTGCACCCGGCCCTAATCGTCCTTGACAATGGTCTGGTCAGCTTCGTCCAATTACTAAAGTGGCAAACATTAGGTCATCCATGCTGCACAACCATCACACGCCATTAACAAAACATAATCCAAGCGTCCGTCAGCGTAGTCGTCGAGCCCAGCCGGACGCTTTGATGGTGCGGGTAAACGAATATAACGGGCATCCCTGTTGCAAACGCCGCTGTGAATCCTACAGTCGGCCGAGTTTGCCGAGCTAGACCTATGTGGCATTTCATGCTGGGTTAGAGTACCGGGTAACCTCTTTCCGGGCTCAATTCGGTGTTTTTTTTTTTTTTTTGGTATGGGTAACCTCGCATCGACGCAACGTGAAGGGAAACAAGGAGCATGAAAAACAAAGCAAGAGAATCATAGTAAAAAAGGCACACAAACACACCAACGAAAGAAAAACACTGTACGCAATGTGAAGCTATACAGGACCGGTTCGACGGACGATGGGTGTTCAGTGTATGATGCCATTTCAGAGCTCGTTGTGGCTGCGGAAGAGCGGCTAGAGCTTCCGGTTCAGAAACAAGTAGCTCTCGGTCGCACGACTAAACGGCTCCCTGGCCGTGGATTGAATTCTCAAAGCATATTTCCTATCCCTGGTGGTTCGGGTGAGCAGCTGCTACATAAACGCCAGCATACAAACAGCTTCCGCTGGCACTGTTGGTGAATGTTTTTCGGCGATCTCTTGGCCTTGCCACTAGCTCAGATCCTCGCCATTGGGCTCATTGTAAGTCCAACTGGTTGGAAAATGTTTCACTCATTCGCAGCCCCTCGAGTATGCTGTAAGCTCGACAACGTGCTTGTCGATGCTGTTGCTGCACGTTGACGGCAGAAAGCTGAAACAATGGCGAGAATAAAAATCACAAACCACCAGGCGTCTCCATTATTCTCGCTTAAAGTGTGTTTTATTGCTCGAAATAATTATAGAACCAGATTAAACCATGCTTTTCGACAACGGAATTAATAGTTTCAACTTCAAGCAGCACACACAGCCACACGCGTGCAAACGATATCATTTCGTTCGACCATGTTTGTGTCGTTTAACTTTTAAAGCTGGCTATTACATTGTGACTTCCACCCTGATGCCTTTCAAGGACTTGAGGTGAAGCGAATCCTGCCCTGCGGAGTGTCAAGGGGACCGTTATCATCGCAGTGAAGTGTGCTACTAGCAAAGCGCACAAACTTTACTAACCACATTACCTTACCTGCCATGCGCCTCCATCTTCAGCCACGTTACCATCTGTAGCGTTTTCTCACTTAACATGGTTTGGTTTGGTTGGTTTGGTCACTCGGGTGGGCTTCGATTGGCCGTGTCTGTAATTAAACGCAACCTGCCGAAGAAAACTTTGACGTTTGACGTGACCGCCCGTGTTTGGTGGATGATGCAAATGCTTCCTGTTGTGTTGAAAAATTGTAATTATAGTTCGTACGTTTCTCTGTCAAAGGTTTCAATAGGATGAACTTTTCATTAGAACATCCATCGATTTTTTGAATCATATAATTATCCACTAATGAAACATGTTAGATGATGTGAGCGTGTTAGATGATGACGAGCGAATAAAATGATACTTAAAGTGTTTAAATAAACGATGTGGTATCTTTCAAACAAGAGCTCAAATGATAGGTTTAGTTTCTAGTGTGTACCATTCCATCGATTTAGGTTCATCTCAGTCGTACAGTATTTAATGTATATCAAACAAATAATACCTACCAACCCCCGCATACTTTTTGAAGAAAGGAGAATTCCCTACCTACAGATCACTTTCAATTATGTTATGTAACGAACGATAGAAAAATTATGCTTCAATAATCGAGTACAGGATGGCATCTACTGGCGTGTGGCATCTACTAGCGTATCATGGCTCGCCCCAACAGCCATCCAATAACACCGTTCACCCTCCTCGCATAATAATGTTTCTTGCGTTCCGCTGGGAAATCTGGATAAAACAAAGAGTTCAATAAAAGCTCATAATGGGTTTCGCATTATCGGGGAAGATAGTTTCGCTGGCGTAGCGCACGGTCTGACGCTGCACGATAATTATGATGTAATTAGTCGAAACAATGTAAACGAGGTGGAGACTCGATGCTCGAGCATTTCATGCGAAAACTTCTCGTAGTAGATCGGACGTGACCAAAATCAGTGTGAGTAAGGCTATGCGAAAAATGGAAACAATCGTTGCTCATTGGTGTGAAGCCCTGGGGCAACTTTCAAGATTATAGATTTTCTGGGAATATTGTTCATAAATATTGAATGCTTTGTCTGTTTTCTGTTTTCGTTTAAATAAAAATGACTAAATATTGATATCTGAGAAGCAGGCTTAAACTTCTTTTCCTTTTTTGGCTAAACTTAGATGTCTAATCAAGAAGTGTTCGATAAAATTTTTTTTTTCACTCTGTTAAGTGAGCATATATTTACGTCGTACAGTGACAGAACGACAGTGAAACGTTACAAATGATGGTTGTACATCCAAATTAGGGCATACGAATAAATTTTCGGTGAATCTATCAAGAAACACTGTCTTTATTTCCAATACATAATTCATAGTGATACGTGTTGCACCATATCTAAGCTTATCAAGCATTACAAACCAGGTTATAGAGAATATTACAAAATTTGGAATTAAAATGGTGTAATATTTGATTATTCAATTCAATTAGAAAGATACAGTTTTCATCAGTTTTAAATGGGTTTTGAAACATATTTCAATTCTCTACACATGATTCAATTGTGAATATTATAATAATGTAGAATTCACTAATTGATGGTCAAAAAATTCTCATGATGCTGTAAGCAATTAAAAAACCTTCCCTTGTTAACTGTATACATAACTGTAAGATGTAGTAAAAATTATTGAAAGAGGAAAAATTATTAGAAAATCAAATCATTATAAAAGAGGACTGAAGTATTCAAAAAGGAAAATAAAAGCATTTATCCAATAGTCATATTTCTCATAGCACTGAAAATGTGAGAGAGTACGATTCAGCCATTTTGTTCGATGTCCCTTCAAAAACATATAGTTGTTGCTCTTGTTGATTTTACGATTTATATTTTTCAGATGGTATCATATGTTGAAACATACCGAAGTAGTGGTTTATCTGTGGTGACAAAAAATCAGTTTTTTACAATTCTTGCTTTTTACTCAAACAAATTTTTACTTCATGAATTTCTAAAACATCATATTGTTTGTTCCAGCCCCTACTCAAAGACATCTTGCCATTAAAGAAACAAATTATGCCTTTCCAACCCTTTTCGGCACACATTTAAACAGCATCGCATTCAATGTTATTATCCTACACATTTTTTGGCGTTCTCTGTTGCCTTTGCCGTAAATAACTAATGATGAAGCTCTCACCCGCACCAGTTCACACATAGCATAAACGCCCACATTAACCCGGCATTTGCGTCAGCAGCTGCGGTTCGTGAGTTAGGCAAAATAAATTAATTTAAATTATTTCCACGCCATCAAAAATCGTAAAACAAATAATCAACAAAGAAGCCTCGCGATGCTGGCTGGCAACGCTGCCGGGTACGACCGCGCCATGTGTCTCCAAACGAACGAAACGGTCTCGACCGTGTTCGCTTCGTATACTTGCAGGTTGGGATTGAAGCAGTCGGTGGTGTCGTTTTTTTTTTGCTGAGTTTCAGCCTCTCTTTTGCTCGCGTTATAGGAGGCGGCATTTGCTGAAAACCCGGCCGCACGGGAAAATCCTTGTTTGATTAAGCTTTGTAAATATGTGCAAAATATGTTTCCCTGGGTAGCTTCATTGGATTTGTTGATGAGGAGAAAATTTATCCCAGAGTTGCTTCCTCGTTTGGTATCGTACGGGCTTGTGCGTGGGGTTGTTGAGAAGGGTGTCCCTCCTAAGCCGTGAAGCTATAGAGAGAACTGCGACGTAACTCGATCTTTGCGATGGAATCCATGCGTGATTGGAACTGCACTGTCGGAATGAATGAGGCAGTTGGTAAAATGGGACATTTTTTACAGCAGCACGGGAACGAGTGAGTTTTCTTTTTATGAGCTGTTATCTCACTCATCATTACGCTACTCGACTACTGGTAGATTATGAAAATGAGACATGTTAACGTTATTGTGCTTATTTCGTTAATCCACTTGCTTCCTGGTTTTCGGTATTCCCGTGAGCTGACAACTTTGGCACCGACTGTGAACGAGTTAAGCAGCAAGAAGTTTATGATGTGCCTCGTGTGGTGATTCTTGATCTTATCAAATCGAATGACGATGATAAGCTGATGATGATTTATTTGTTTTTAATCCAATTGTTTTGCGTAAGGTGCTATCAAAACATGCGCTGGTTTTTCAAAGTATGTTTAATGAGCTCATAATAAATGATTCACCTTATCACAGGGACACTACCAGGGCAGCGTTTGAAATGTTCCGACAGTGTTCACATAGTGTTGGTGTGTTTAAGTTTTTATAAAATTGCTTGAAGAGCAATTATGAAAAATAAATTGTTGATTATAATTTTTAGATATTGAATCATTTTAATTTTCATCTGTAATTCTTCCTATAGGACTTTTAGGCTAGGCTTTGACTTAGGTTTCGTTTTAGATTACATCATTAATCTTAAAGCTATTTAGTGTACGTTTTTAAACTTAATGAGAAGGCTTCTATAAAAAATCGCTTTTAGTACGTGAATTAAACAATTGAAAATTTACAACATATTTTTTATTATTCGTTGGTAGAATAATTGTTAGCATTGAATTAGGATTGAATAGTTTTTTATTTTGGTACAAAAAAAATTAAATATTTTTACCAATTACTATTATTATTATCTTGTTATATACACCTCTACTCTAAAATATAAACGGACAGTCAATCGCAAGTGACAACCGTGCGGGAAAAGAAGAAACAAATAAAGAAGAGCTTATGCGGAGAGTTGTACAGTAACCTTAGAAGAAAGTGGTCGTGCATAAATTCAATCCGAAAGATAAAACATATCTATTACTTGAAAATCAAATAGCAAAACTTTTGTGAGAGTGATTTAATTTACATATAGTTGATCCTGATTCCAAATCAGAAAATCACGACATAAAATTGTTTCGTTGAAAGCCACTTGAAGGCAATTTAATGCATTCATACAGTCAATCACAAAATTGAGCGTACACTTATGATGAACTGAAATGATTCCCTGTTTCGAAGGGAAATCATGTTTTTAAGTAAAATTTTTTTATGTAGTTTATTAAATTAGTCTTTTGCGCAAATAATGAGCTGAGCAGAATGTGCAAAAAAAATGTGTATAATTTTTAACTAGCGAAAATCCCAAAAATCTCCTTTTACGAT
>KI915042.1:4203085-4363884 GCA_000473445.2 Anopheles farauti | reverse complement strand
GAGATCCGTCATTTGACACCAACGGTCAAACATGATGGATGCAGCGTAATGCTTTGGGGTTCAATGGGTGCTAGTGGCACCGGTACCATGGAGTTTATAGACACCACAATGGACAAAATGGGTTATTTGAACATCCTAAAGCGAAATCTTCAACCCTCGGCGCAAAAGTCAAGCTTACCCCGTGACTATTGGTTCCAACAGGATAACGATCCTAAGCATACCGCACACGTAGTACGTGAATGGTTGCTTTACAGCGTCCCAAAACAGCTAAAAACGCGTCCTCAATCACCCGACTTGAACCTTATAGAGCTCCTGTGGTGAGAAATCAAGCATCAGCTCAAGGATATCAATCCAAGAAACAAAGGGGATCTCAAAAAGGCAATACAGGAAATCTGGGAGGAAATTCCGTCAACTGTCACCAAAAAAATAGTGGAATCGACGCCACGACGCTTGCAAGGAGTACTGGATGCCAAGGGTGGCCAAACGAAATACTAAATGACTAATTTTATTCAGTTCTAATGCTTTTTTGTTATGTTTTTGATAGAAAATAATAAACTGTACGCTCAATTAAGTGACTTGTGAATTGGGACTTTTTTGTTTTGATTAATTTTTTTATTTAATTTTGTTCTTATTTTTTCTTCTTTTGTCCGCAAAACAATAGTAAAAAGGATGAATTTTGAAATGCATAATGGTTTTTTTCATTAAAAAAATTTTAAGTCTAGAAAAACTAAGTTTTTCTCGAATGATCATTGGTGTACGCTCAATTTTGTGATTGACAGTACATTAACTATGCCCCTCACTACACTACATTAACTATGCCCCTCACTACACTACACTACGTTCTCTATTTTTTTATCATTTCGGAACAATCTTCAGCCGCAAGCTATTCCCATTACAACGGCACTAATTGTTTATGCACTGGGTTGCAGAATCAGCATTCAAATTAAACATTAGCCCACCACGACATGAAACGTCTCACCGTCTGGGCGGGCAGCTTGAAGCTGATTGCGTGCATGATAATATGCTTTTTTCGTAGCTCCTACGACATGTTTAAAGCGTTGCTTTGGTAATCGTTTCCTCTGACTTTTGAAGTGAAAATGGCTATACTTCCTGGTTTTTGTGCGACTGGAGGAAATGGTTGTCTGTCGGTTTCTGAAACATGGTTCGAAATACGAACCATGTGGGTTTTGTTGTGTTGTTCACTTTTTCGTATGGAATGGTGAATATTGTGCGACAATTTGGAAAAAAACGGTGGCTTTTGACTTTAACTCTCAGCTTCAAAAGACAGAAAAATATGGATACTGGTGGAAAAGGATGATACTTTACTGATGGAAATGTATACGCTGAAGTAGATTACTATAAGTTTATAAATTCCAGGCAATCAATATAAAACTAAGTCCTTGAAAAGCATGACATTGAAGCGGAAAATCGGACTAAGAAAACTTTCAGAATAGTTAACTTAAAGCTTTCACCATCAACACAAGAGCGAAAATCGATCGGAGACGAAACTCCCGTTAAAACATCACTAATAAATTGAATTACCACCTACAACGGAACGCAACGGCAAGCCAGTAGCTGCTAGGAAGAGCTGCTAGCAAAACTATTCCCTTTTACCCGTTCCAGGTTTCAGTGTGGACATATTTTCCACGTATGGTCGGATGTTTCGCCAGGTCCGACGGAGAATGTGACAAAAACTTACCACACCGACTTGCTGGCAACGACTCATAGAGAATGATTAGGTTCAATTTCCTCAATTTCCAACTGGTAAGGATAATGGAAAACTTTTGCCCGTGTTTCGTTTCGAGCTTCAGTTAATGCCTTTGGTTTTCCGTGCCGTTTTTCCTCGCCGTCCCTTGCGCCAAACCGGTGAGCGCCGGTAGATGAAAAGTCATTTCGATACTGCCGAAAGCCACGGCACGGAAGCAGACGTTAGTCGTTCCGGCATACTGCGCTCGCGCTCGTCATCTCTTTCTGGCTCGCACGCACTCTGGCTGGCTGGCGGTATATTCCCTTCCTTGGGGAAAATTGCCATGAGACGCTGGGCGAGGATACACTTTCACTGTGTCTTTGGATGAATTCTATGCAAAGAACAATGGAAAGCGAACCGAAACGCTCCGGAAAAGTCATTTGAAGGCATTATTGAACGCGTTAAAGTTAAACTGCTAAACAGTGGCGCTTTTCTCTTGTTGATGGGTCGATATTATCGTAAGGTTGGTAACGTCGAAATGTGTTTGAAAAACGGTGTGAATTTTCATTGGCCACCCTATTGGATCGCTCTAGAGGTTTGAAGTATTTTTTTCGATTCTATGCTTATAACAGATGTACATTCTGTTATTTCATTCAAAAACAGCAATAGAAAATATAGTTTATGAATCGAAAAGTTATTCATGAAATAGTGATTTTTTTAATGAAGTTTTCATAAAGTTAATTTTAAATACCAAACGACGTGTTTTCATAATCGTGTGTTGAAATCGAGTTTAGTGTCGAAAATATTAATGCAGGACAATTTAAATTTCACTAACAAACTTAATTCTTCATCATACATCGCACAAGTCTTTGGAAAACTATGTTTATTTATTTATTTATTTATCAGGTATTTACTAATTTATTGAAGTATTTATATATTTATTTCATTGACTTGTTTATAGTGTTAACGGCCTTGCCGTATTGATTATAACTAAGGCTACATAGGAGGACTAGCTACATTTCCTCCATTTCCTTGGGCATTTCCTCCACATTAGATATGGTGGCACCTTATCCCGGGTGGGCTCGGTTGGTTTTAGGAAAAATATAAATTTGGAATAATATGGAATAAAGTTCTTTGAACTGTTGTCAAATAAAATGTCAAATTTTTGCCAAGCAAACTTTCAAGAACATTTTGTAAAACGCCCGCTTGGACTGATTCGAGCTCTCTGATATTAAAATATAATCTACACCTTTTGCGCGATTTCATACACTAAGCATACATGGTGCAATTCCGGTGCTGTGCATACAAGAACTTCACGAATGTTTTATAAGAAATTCCTCGTTCTCTACGATGGAATGAAAACATCCTTTGATGCTGTCATCACATCGGTTGATGATAACCACATAGACTGGTTTCCATCACTTCCCAATGGAAAAGAAAACACTGTGCCTCACGTGCGTAATTAACATCGACACGCACGGAAACACACACACACACTTATACACTCATGACCCCATGATAACCCTTTTTCTCGCAGACGCATAAATTAATCCATATGCCAACGAGAGATTAACTTCTTCGGCGCAGAGGGCGGGGGGACAGGTTCGGACAGGTGAAGACAGTCGGGAAAGTTATTTCCCGTCCCGGTTTTCTCCCGGTCATGTCTGCCGTTCGTCAGTGGAAACGTCCGTGCGAGATAGAACCGACCCAAACCGAACCTGCTGTCGGCAAACATGTTTATTAAGCAAATCTACCATCTGAAATTAAATTGATAATAGGAAAACACGGCCACCTAAGCACGCCTTTCCGGTTTCAGGTCCGCGTGAAGCAGACGCACTTTCCTGAAAGCAGATGAACTGAAGTGCTGTGTGTGTGTACCAGGCCGGGTCAGGTGTGCCGAAAACGATGCTTTCGCAATCGGGTGTGATGTTTAGGGAAGAGATTTGTCACGTTACGTTCAGCGGTAGACCGTGTTAATTAGCTTCTCGAGCCTCCCTCGTTGGCAGTATCGACGACGATGATGATGACGATGATGGGTGGTGTTAATTTAGGGTTGATGAGATGGATTGTTAAGCTGCCGCTGCTGCTGTTGCTGCCACCGTGCGATACGCACGTCAAATCGTATGTTATGACAGCTTTGATAGTTTTTTTTTTCCATTTTGCTTCTGGCTGTTTTTGTGAGAAGGCTGTCTTAGCTGTGAAGTGCTTGCTTATCGAAGTTAAGTATTTAACTGACAAAACCAACATGTGCGATAAGAAAGCTTTCTTCGAGCGGCTAACCGGGAAATTGCAAGCGGACACACTCTCCAGGGTGATTATTTCCAAGAAAACAGGTCTGAACGTAAGGTCAGAAGGTGGATCACGGCAGGGAAGAGCAAAATCGGCATAAATTATGTCTAATCTTCCCACTCATAGCTGTTAATCTCTTCATCAGCAATCCAACGTGAGTTTTACCCTCTTTACTTTCTTTCCAGTTTGAATCTCGCCGCCCTAAAAGAAACTTACCCTCCGTGGCCATCATCTTTTGGCTGAAAAAGGCTAGCAAGGTGGAAAGATAAAACTTTTTCCCATTCCTCACGCGTCCCTCCCCAGTCCCTCCCATTCTCGCTTCGGTGCCACCAAATCAACAGCTATGCAGATTTACACGAAACCTGTCATGGTCACCGGTAGGAAATGGGAAATTAGTGAATTGTTTGTGAAGTTATTGGGGGTGGGGGGATGGTTCGATTCGAAGTAGCAGAAAGATAGATGAGCTGTGGGAAGGAAAGGTGAAGAAATTCAATGTGGCCTTTTTTCTTGAACCGAGAGTGAGCGCGTTCGCTTGTAAGCGTGTAAGTTATGCAAAGCACGGCGTCTTAATGCGATTATCCCCGGTACAGTTTGATTAATTCATATTAAGCGTGGAATGCTGCTGCTGCGTTTTATTCGTTTCATGATGATATGTTCGACGCCAATTGCAGTTTTTTCCTGGAATTGGGAGAATTATTAATAGAGATCATAGTAATGGTAAAATGTTATTAATTTTCCTTAAAAAATATTTATAATACTCTCTCCAAACAGAGAACTTGAAACTAAGGTATTTGACATTGGTATTTCATTTTGGATATAGAAATTCTATGGAATAACAACCACCTTTCGAGCATTCCAACATACGTACATATGAGATAAGGAAAAAACTATGCATTAGACACTTGGTGTTGCTGGTAGTTGCGAAATATTTAGGTATCACGAATACTTTCCATAGCCTACTTTTCTATTACTTCATCATCTATCTCTGAATATGGAGTGAATATAAAAATTCCCATAAAAATCACTTTACTGTAAATTATTTCTCCAAGAGAACCTAAAATAAAGAACCTTTTTTGTGTTTTAATTTCATGCTGTTTTTGTTTGCTTTCTTAAAACAGAAAAAAAATCATCTCATAATATTTGCAGAGGAAAAACTCTGATATACATTTTATAATCGTAAAGTTTCAAGTACGTGAAATTCTATGGATGCAAAACTTGAAAAATCCTTTCAACAAAACCAACTGAATGAAAGCTGGAAACCGAAATGAAACAATTGAATGGAAACAACAAAATCACTTCACAGCTTCCGTCAACTTCTGCACCAAACAATAGACCTTTTGATGTTCATTTTCTGTGTGGCATATGACATGCTTATCTTGTGGGCAAAAAATCCCATTCAGCAGGCAAATCCGGTCCCAGCCATTGTCCGACCCTTCGTTCGTCTCGTGCGAATGACAAACCATTCTATGCAGACATGTGTGCTTTCGTGTGTTTCCGTCTTTTTTATTCCCGCTTCATGCTCATCATGCTCGATTTCCAAATCACGCTCCTGCTCTCACGGTATGATTGATGGTCTGCGTCTGGCGGTGTTGCCGTTTTCCGAGCATTAATCGAGCGAACCTCAAACGAAACCGTACCGAAAAACGAACCCTAGCGCTAGCGAACAGACTAGGTAGATCATTTTGCACAAACCGCATGACTCCAATGCGATAAAAAATGGATTCGAATGTTGGCACCGGGTATCCGACCGGCAAAACCGGAAGAAGGTCAGCCAAACTAATCAGTTTGTCAGAGGCCACACGATGTGCGTCACTGACTGAATGTCACGGAATGTGCGATGAATTGGTTGAAAATCTCCGATGAGCTTGTCCCAGGCGATCCACGCTCGGGTTATCAGGTGCCTGCAGCTATTGCCGAAGCATATTTCGATTTTTCCGACCATCCGTTTTGTGGCCGCACGCGAAATTAAACATTCACTAGCAGTCACTTTAAGCATTGCAACAGGAAATGCGTACAACGAACGGTTGATAAAAATATTCGTGCCAGAAGGACTCCTTGCCAAAAGACGAACTGAGTTATGGAATTTTTTTTTGACTTCAATTACATTTTTTCCGGCACCAGCACGAATAATTCCCAACCACAACCGTTGCATGGGTGCGTTTTTATTTTTTTCAATTTGTGATTGAGAACACCGAGCAAAACATTGCTACCTGTTTTCTGTCAAACAGAGATTGATTTTTCAACTTCCAAACATTGACGGCAGAATGCTGCTCAATCGTTTGGTTTTTTTTCTTTCCAGCTTGCAACAGCACTGAAGCGGAGACAATTCATACGTCAAATGTCATAATCATGAAGACCGGACTGTCGGTCGAACGTTCGGCGTCCCAATTGGCCTTACGCCAATCTGTCCGTCCAATTTAAAAAAAAACCGAAACGATCCAACGCAGCCCGGTTTCGTACGAGTTTCGGGTTGCTGCTCCAGCGTACCCGAAAGCAGAGATCAAAGGCGGCAAAATTGTTTTGTCAAAATGACCCATTTGTGGGTTCGGTTTTCATCACCCCGATACACAACCCTTTAAATGGAGAGGGAAAACTCGGAGCCCGAAATCGAGTTCGACCTGTGGCAGCTTTTACTTTAGCGTGAAAGTGGTTTCGGCACATCGCCAACCCGGAGACTCAACCCATTCTGGGCCGGGCGGCACACGGAATGGACACATTTTTCCGCCCAGTTAACGAAAATGCACCTCCACAGCAACATGAACAACAACAAACAACCTGCTCTTACTCTTTTTCCAATGATTCGCCGGGCTGATGATTCGGAAGCGGAAGGAAGTTGCTTCCAAGTTAGTTTTTGCTTCCTTTTTCTCCATCACTCTGCACATAAAAGCCGAGCAAAGCGTAGGGGACCCATTTGCCCGGGCGGCCGGAAACACGCACGCAAACTTTACATGAGCTTTCCCGTTTGAGCTCGTGCGGTCGCCGGTGACTTCTGCGGCCAACTTCTTCAAAGTGAGCTAGGTTTTTTCTTCTGTTGTTGTTTAGGTTGCTGTTGCCTCGCATCCATCTACTAAAACAAACATTGGGCGCTTGCTGCCCCGTCCGCGCCCTACCTAAACGCTCATGACGAATGGCGTCATAAATATCCGGCCATTGCAGTAAACGTATGTGTGTGTGTGTGTGGGCAGCACAGTGAGGCTTCCGAAACGTTCGGGGGTGAAACCAAATACCCATCTTCCATGCCCGAGCACTCGGTCGGTCGGTCGGTGGGAGGTCGTTATAGGGCGCCTGGTTACTTCTTCGTTTCGTTCGGGCTCTTTTTTTTTCGAGGGTGGACGGGTGGTAACGCGCGTCACCTTGATATGATAATTTATTCAACTGCTTCGTCTTCGGTTGCTCTGGTTGGGGTTTCGTGGGGCAGGTGCCCGGGGCGCCATAGTTTATTTATGACACAGCACATGGACCCAGGACATTGGGCCCATGGTTTCTCGTTGTTCGTGCGCTTGTTTGCCATTTGCTGGGCCGGATCGTTGAAGGTGTTCTCGGTGGAGTGTGTGTCGTACGATTGGATCGTGTCGTGTTCTTTTTTTTTTTTTGGTTCGTTGCCTTATTCTGCCTTTCTTCAGGACACCATAGGGTACCGTTTTTAGGACGAGAGTGCGGAGGAATAATCGATGTCATTCGATGTCTCTGTTTGTTTGCGTTGCTTTTACTGTTTGACATGTCATGCTCGAGAGGGTGATGACTTTTATCCGTTTGTCTGATTAGCTTCATCCAGCTCATTTCCAACCCCCGCTCGGGGCTAGAAAGGTTTATTGAAACCATGATACGGCAACAAATTCCACCGGGAAGCATGATCGACGACGATCGAGACATTACATACTGGGACGAGCGGAGTTAACCCGATTGTTTGATAAAAATGTTACCTTTTCTTTCATCGGGCGGGAACATCCGATCGGTGTGATAGTGATCGGAAAGTATGCCCTCCAACCCGGCACGATTCATCATTCTGTCAAGTGGGATTTCTATTCTTCGCTGTTTGTTTTACGTCTCCTGTCAATTCAATGTCGGACATAAACAAAGACCGCGCCGTTCGTTTCTTGTAATCAGTACATCAATCAGCGATAATATGTAAAAAAGCTCTTTTTTATGAATCTTCTATGCTTAATGACGACCACGGGCACATAATGGCTGCTGTAATTAACACAGAGCGCAAAACATGCCTCCGGGGCATGAGTCCACCGGAAGTTCATTAGCCGGTTTTGTCCAACAGCTTTGCCATCGTTTTCTTTCAGAAAAAAATCGAAAGCCTGCTCTTCATTCTCTCCTTCCATTTTGCACTCATTTCGATCCAATTAATCTCCCACCACTCGGTGCGTTCATCAAAAATCATCGTCTACCGCGGCGTTAATTCTTAACAAGATCGCTAGCTCGAGCTGTAGCAGCAAGCGAGAGAAAGGCCCGTCACAGTAAGCTGCCAAAATGACGGGAGATGGCGTTGCATCCAAATGCCTGTTGTTGTTTTTTATTCTTTTTTTTTCATCGTCACCTTTTACGGTGTGAAAATTCTGGCGGTGCTCTTGAGCCGCTTTGGCGGCCTTAGCTGCCCGGGGAGAGTTTATCGTTTTCAATTAACTAAACAAGCTTCACCACCGTGGCACATTAGCGCCGGGAAGGTTTGGAATGGAAGAAAATGAAACCGAACAAAAACCCACGTTCTTACGCGAAAAGTCTGGATTTCGGCACGATCCACGATCTCATAATGGTGTGGTCGATTGTTGAGATTGAGGCGTGCTTTACAGCGCCAGCATTGAGTGAAGACGAAGAGAGAGAGAGAGAGAGAGAGAGAGAGAGAGTGAGAAAAAAAAGACAAATGAGCCTGAAGACGCTCGGCCCGAAAATCAAAACCTTCGCAGGAGGCGGCCGAAGTAAAAAAAAAAAGGCTGCTCAGTAGAAAGTTGAATTCATTTCCAACCGCAGAAACTTCATCAACGCCAGTGCTGGGCCTAAATGGACGGAACGAAACCGCGGAAAAAGCATACGCGGAAGGATCCTTTTGCCACTTTGGCATCCGGTTGGAGGTTCGGTTACTGGTGGCGCCGACCCGTGCGGATGAATGTAAGAAACGCAACGTAATTCATTATTTACGTTAAATTGTGCTACTGAATAAATTAAAATACTCCCCACCGCTGGGCCCACGATGGATGAAGGTAGAGGTTGCACGGTAGTGCGCGGTGTGGCTCAGCAACTGCCGGTGTTCGTAGACTGTAATGCATGGAGAACCACCCCAAGAGAACCTCCTATTTCCACCCAAAAATTGGGTTGCCCGAAGGTGCAGCTAGTGAAGCTCCCACGGCTAGGGCAAAACTTTCCTTGACTGACTTGGACATGGCAAAGAAAGAAAGTGAATGATGAGATGATCGACCCCGGTACGCAAACACGGAGAAAAACCGAGCTGGTGGGGCGGGGAAAACTGCTGCTGCTTTGCATGAATTTTGGTTTTACTTTTTCGCTTCCTTTTTCTTGATCTTTAAGTCGGCAGTCGGAAGCTTTTTTTGATTCGGTAAATTTCGCTCTGTTTTATTAGCAAAAAATAAAAGAAAAAAATATTCTTCGTTTTTGTGCCTTTCTTCAATAAGCTCGTGATTTGCCTTTTGCTAGCTGAAAACTTCTCCAGTATAATATCTACATTGCGTGGAAAGTATGAAACAAAATTGAGTGCAGGAAGTGTATTTATTAAGAGGATAATTTTCTTTACATTTGGTTAGCTGCTTGCAGCGGTACTGCTTGGGACTTGAGTAGCGATTGCGATGACAAAGTTTTGTGTTCTCGTGTTGGCCAAGGTTTCACTTTTTGTCAGGATCTGCTGCATTGAAGGCCATCCTCGTTCGGTTGGTGATGCAACTAAGCGCCGATGGAATGTTGACTCGATATAATCATTATTAAGTGCATACTTTGTGGACGATGGGAACTATTTTTTTATGAAATTTCAAGGAATTTCATCACGCAACAGAGAAGGTACGTTATTATATCTTGATGTGGTAGTTATATCATTAAATACAATAAATTGTTCGAGGTTTTCTTTTCGATTAAAACTTTCGATAATTAATGACATAATGATTACGCTATGAACTAGATGAGTTATTTCGCTGAATCAAGGTGGGATAACAGATAATTATAAATCTTAAAATTTTAATGGTTGAACACATTGGAGAAACAATTTACAATTTACAACAATTTAACAATTACGAACCTGAATACCCCTACTTAGAAATGTTTTTGAAACAATTTGAAAGCCATAAGCTCACCTACGTATTTATTTAATTCTTCAATAATATAACACCCAGACCAGTATATGAGTATTATAAACCGCTCTTTACACACAAAGATAATATATGTTAAAATATCTAAAATATGTTTTCTCGTCTCGTAAGGACAGCCCATATTTGTATTCAAAATATCGTACTAAAATCCTGCTATAACAAACTTTAATTTTGTTCTTCAAAGATTATGTTTTACTAGAAAACTTTCCAAATTTTCAAAATATCCTACTGAAGGAATGACGACAGAGAAATTTTATTTTGTCTACATCGCCATATGTTTGGCTCTTCGTTGGCCATTTTGAGGGATGACTATAAATCGTATGCGTTGTTAAGTTTCTCGCACTAAATTTATAGAATGATTTCTGTAAATTAGTTAAATTTCAGTCACGTTAGTGTTCCCTGAGCGTTCAGTTTAAAACAAGGATTGCGTTTGCGTTAAAAAGGATGTGGTTGAAACGAAAACGATTTTCCTGTTAAGACGCAACAATTAGATTACCTTACTACCACCACACTAAGCAATTCCAGTGGTACACTTAGCGATCGTTCTGCTTTAAAAGATTTCATCGATTTTCTCAAACTGCTTCAGCTAAGTGGTCAGACACTCTCGAAACACTCCGGCATAAGGAATTTTGCTCTCGTTTGCAAATTCATGGAATCTGTACACTTAATTATCATAAAACAAGAAACATTACTCGTGCCATAAAAGTAATAAAATCGTACTTTATGTTTCACCGTACGATTGCTGCGCCGGACGATACTGCTAGGAGCGAAGCAAAGCGGTTTGCCGGATTCACATTTTTTCTTCTCGGTCGCTTGTTCAACACAGTTTCCTTACCGGTCTCTGACTAGCTCTGGTGTGGCAAACAAGCATCGTGGCTGGAAAGAAACATCTAGGTTATACGAATGCCTGCGTGTGCCTGTGTGTTTCAACCCATTTGCTACCTTGCTAGGATTCTACATACCCTTTATCATGACGTACCACACGGAAAATGCATCGTACCGAAGAGAGAGAGCAGCAAGTTTTTGACCATCGGTTGTGCGGGGAACCGTATCCCACACAGCGAAATAAAAACAGTGTGAGGTAAACGGATCTGAATCCTCGGTATTCTTTACACTTTCCTAGCAAGGTGCGATCGGTAATGTTTGTGTGAGTTTCTTGCCGTATTGGTCTACCTTCCTCATGGAATGTTCTATTCCAAAACGAGCTCGTGATGTGACCGAAAATATCTTCCCCAAAACCGCAGAAAACAGCGTTCCGGGTATAAATAATCCATTTTTATTACGGATTCTTTGGAATCGTTCAACTACGGCAAGCATGTGAGCATGGTTTGCGCTTTGGTTGTTTTGGAATTCTTTTCATTTTGGAAGCAGGAGCGGTTTAAAAAAAACGGATGCAAATGTAGGTGAATTTTTGCTTGAACCAACCTTCTTCGCGAAGCAACCGTACGCTTATCGATTGCATGTCGGTTCGTTCGGTTGGAATGCTAACGAGCGTTCGTTGCTGTGTGAGCTGTGGGTAAAAAATGTTCAAAACGATACGTGACTGACCACGAATATGTGACATTCCTGACACCTGTGAGCGTGTAAAGTTGTACTCTACCATGCAAGTGAACAAAATTCCTCATTTTTGTTAGCCATTGGTTCACGTAGGAAGTAGAATCTGAACCTTTTTGTATTGACAAAAACCTATTCAACACACATTTTATTTCTTTAAAATTCAGCACAGTTTTGCGATTCTTCATGCGGCTGGATTACTGTCACATTTTATGTCTGTTTGTTACTTCTTGTCAATAGTGGTTTCTTTGGGGTTATAGTAGCGGTTCTTGGTAGATAAAGATAACTGCTTCATGTCCAATTATTGTTTTAAAAAAATATAATTTCTTTGTTGTTACAGAAGGTTTAATTTATTTTTTTTTAATTATGTCCCACACAAAAACCCAGTGAAAAGGCAACACTCTTTTCAACTCGTTTTTTTATTCACGCTATTGTAAAATTAATGTTTCACTAAACCAGTAAATTAACAATAAAAAACAGACAGCAGTTGATGCATCATAATAAGAAAACAAAGTTATGAAAATTGAGCCCAAACTTTACCTGATATTTAAAATCTGACATTTCATCATTTGATGTGCGTTGAAGCATGAAAAAAACTGTTGCAAAAAATCAGACGCAAACTGCATTTTCTTTTTTCTATCCTTCCTTAGTTAACACCCAGTGATTAGAGATTTTTTTTTAAATTATTAAAACAAGTATTTGTTACAAATACTTGAACATTTTTCGATAACAACTTTTTCATTTGTAATTTCAATGGTACTATTCCTTGTGCATGATTTACATAAACGAGATCTTTAAAAATTTAAATCTACATTTTCTTTTGACGAAGTGTTATTTGGTTGGTCTACATTTATTTCGATTATTATTTAATAGATACATCTTACTTTACTTTCATTTATATTAGTGTTATATACTTTTCACTGTATTTTGAAATCATCCTGCCCGATATGGACTTATAGTCTTTATTTTATTCTTTGAAGGCAATTTTCGAAAAGATATTTTGGTCAACATTTTGAATAATGTGTTGCAATCAAACAAAGGATAGCAATGTAACACACTCCCTTTAAATGTACACTTATTAAACATTTGCGTTATTTGAACTCATTTCGTGTTCCAAAGAAACCCCATACTAAAAGGGTCAAATAATTATTGTTTCCTGAAAAAGCGAGTTTTACACATTAAAACGCCGACGTACGACACAAGTAAAACGCCACGTACGACCACGGCAAAAAAAACAGAAAACTTAGTGAAGAAAATCAGACGGCATGGAAAAAAAACGCACAGCAAGGGTACAATGCAATGAGCTTTAACAAATCCGGAAGCGAATTAGGCACCGAATGGGTAAGTTCCCCCGAAAACCCCGTCGACAAAAGGAAAACCCAATAACATAATGTACGTCCTCTTGTTGCAGACCTGGTTGCGACCGCATAATAGAATCATGACAATGAGTTTTTCCTATGCATTCACGTTGTAGGGAACCACTCCGGACAAGAGCGTGAGCTTTTCTATGCTTGTGGGTATGTAAACACGGTGCTAACCAGAACACACCCCACGCCGGGACCATAACGACGTTACGTCTTGCTCTGTTTCTTTTGCTTTCTCACCCGTTGGTACTGAGAGCCGAGAAAAAGGGAGATTCACAACGGCCCCTCCGTTTTTTGTGTGCTCAAATTTTTCTTCCTTCAGCTGATGTGCTGGTCGACGTATAAAAGGAAGAGTTGCCCGTTCGTTGGTGCGAGCGCTTCCGAGAAGTGTTATCCTAAAAGGGGGTCCGCCGACGAGGCGCTTGGATGGTAAAGGATACAAACAAATCCCAGAAGATTTCCCGCAACGGATTGTTCGGGGGCACGCAAAACGATTGTTGCTAGTAAGAATGTGTGAGAGAGAGAAGGCAACAGCTATCCCAATCCTATTTGGCAGATTTCTTTTCCTTCTTGATCCTTTCCGCTGGGGCGGGGGAGTGTTGCTTCCCAGGAAATGGAGTGGCTGGTGGGAAAAAATTGAAATTGAATAACTCTCATTGTTGTTGATAGAGACATTTTTCTATCGTCATTTTCCTTTTCCCTCTTCACTACCTCATGCGAGGGGATACGCGAGGGTGGAGGTTGAGGATTTTCGCACTCAACACACACGCGCCAACACTCACGCCTGCTAACCATCTGGAATGCTGTAGCATTTTCCGATCCCTTGATCCCGTCGGCGGATGAGAAGCTATGAGATTCACCTTCACTCAATTCTTAGGAAAATTCACGTGCGTTCGAGGATATTTTGCTCGTTTTTCCTCTTCAGACTAGGTCTTTTCTTTTATGATTTTTTTCTTCTTTCGTCGATGTGCGATGAATTTGCCCGTTTACGCCACAAGTACTTGCGCTTGTTACATTCGATGCCTAAAGACGCTGCCACCAGACGCTCGAAGGAATGTGTGAGAGCGAAAAAACGGCCTGTGTCATCATCATCGGCTAAAAGATTGCTGGTGACGCTTCGACGCTTACCACGTCTTGCGGGTGTTGGGAAACCTCCCATTGCCACGTTCTTCCTACCCACCCAAAGCATTGTTGAACCTTTATGTGTTTATTATGTTACCGTGCGTAGAGTGTGGATGGATAAAGGATGAAAAATTTGTCGAAAAGCAAACGTCGTCAGTTGCCGTCGCTGTCGTACAAACGCGTGAGATCATGAGCATGGGGAGAACGAAAGTGGGCGAGGGAAACGATTCCGACGAACTACGGAAGAACACTTCTCCGAGGTGTCGATGGGATGGATTTGTTTGTTTATTTACTGTATTTTCCTCACGTAATGCTGCCGCCGCTGTTTGACATGTCGGTAAACATGTCGTAAGATTGAGCGAATGGAATGGAAATTGAGACAAACACGCGGCGACACCGGAGGAATGTGAGATGGAGAAAATCTGATACCCTGAACGAAAGAGGATGGAGGGAAAGATGGGGTGCGTACTGTTGCTCTTGAAACACACAGATCACATATCGCCGCTAACAGGTGGACGTGCAAATGGAGCTTCTTTTTTTCATTTCGTGCGATGAAATTTAGCAGTGAAATTTAAAATGTGGATCAGACACTGTCTTAATACAAGATGAGTATAATTCGATTTTATTTTCGTGTTTAAGGGGTTTTGAAATTTTATTTGAAAATTCAATAAAACGATGAGCGTGGCTTTTGCGTACGTTCAAGGTCCGTAAAATTATTCCATAAAATTCTTTTACGTTCAAATCAGAAAGATGTGAAGGGGAAGGGCAAAAAAAATCTTGCCCGTGTATGCACTTGGTGTGTGAACAGGGCTAAACACAAACACAGCGAAAGTTCAAGCTGGTTTTCATTACTTCTAGTGACACAAATACTATTTATTATTCAAACAAAAATAGGCAGTTTCCACACAAATGAGGAGAGTTAACTTGTGAATAATGTGGAAAGGATGCAAAATGCTGCAAAGAAGGCGGCTGTTCCCACGCACGCTTGACGGTCATTTGGAATAATAAAACAATATGCTCGGATTCACAGAAGCAGTGAGTTCCAAGAGTTTGAGCAAATTATTAGGAAGTCTAATATTTTAGTACGACGAATGTTGAAATGGATTTTGCAAAGATCCCAAAATCACGCACGGCCTAAATTTCCACTGACCGGGCGCGCTACTTTCGATTACCAAAATGATATCGAGCATTTTCGGAAAATGGTAACTTTTCCATTGATTTTGTTACCGATGCAATGTTATTTTCTAGCGTTTTCCAGCAAACCAAAAGATATGTCAGTTTCGACACTCCAAATGAAATGAATACGCAAATATTACTTTAACCATTACATCAATAAAATAAAATGGACCGAGGTTTAAAATTAGCATAGAACACATTGAAAAACACAAAACAGCACATATTAAAACTTTTAAATGTGTAATGATGTTTACACTGATGATTATAAACTTAGCAGTTTGATTATAAACTTAGCAAGAGTGATGGCTGGATTAATTTAAAACAAACAATTTGAAACAAAATTATATTTTAATTAGATATTTTCAAAATTTTTCTTCAATATTAGATACCATGTTTCAAGATAAAACCTTTTAATGTGTGGCGTCAAAAATTATTATAACCTTGCTGAATGTGAAACATACACAGTTTCTGCATTTTGATTAGTTTTTTTTTAATCGATTATATAACTCCAAAATGAGTTAAGATAAAAAATAGTTAAAACACAGTGCCAAAACCATTTCATTGTTTTTCTGAGTCTACCAAATCCATGAATTAGTGATTAAAATTGAGTTTGGAACTATATCTGGCGTGCAAATTCTTTTAGCTGATCGTTGGAAATAGTTCATTTTAACACATTTAATTTCTAATGTTCTTCATTTGATAACAATAACAAGTTTAAAATGTTATTATTGGAATGTTAAGAATGTCTAATTACTTTTCCGTTACAAATCCTATGGAGTCAAAATTCAATTACACCCAAAACTGCCATACCTACCTCGTCGATAAGCGAAACCAGATCGATGTCAAGGCAACCCTTTCTAACATCCATTCCGACATTCGATCGTTGCCTAATAGAACAATTTTAACATCTAAACCCATGCCACACGGGTTGAACATTTTTCTGGCATAAAAACTTGGGCAAAAAATAATACCTCTCCACCCTGTATTTCTACGGTTCATCGGTGTCGACCGCTGGAAAGAGGAAGCCGATTGGACCGTTGGAAAGAGGAAGAAAACGAACGAAGGTGTCAAAAGCATAAAATTTAATTGACCACTATCTACATCCCCACTCGTTGCTAGGCCAACTGGGCCACTCTCCAGCTTCTGCGCAGCGAATTTTTCCAAACCAAAGGGTTGTACAGTGGTTGTGGGTAGACCCGACCCAACCGTCCGCTTCCGTCAGCATGACGTATCAAGATTTTGGGAAACACATTTTCTCTCTCTCTCTCACTCTTTTCCCCCCTCCTGTTTTGCCCTTGGTCCATCGGTTGACCTACCATAGCCTTTCTGTTGGTGCAGGTTTTTCCTGGTGCAAGGTCATCATGCTGCAGTGAACTCACCGATAGGTTGGTTAGTCGTTTGGTCGGCTGCATCGTTTTGTGTGTGAGTGTGCTTTTTTTTCTTTGCAACGAGAGCTGCTGCTGTAAGTATAAAGCGTTTCGAAGCCAATAATGGTGGCGCATTGGAAAGTTGCCATCCAAGAGCGCGAGAAGGTGCGGTTGAACATAATCGAACATTTCGTCGGGCACGCTCGGTCGAAGGTGGAAAATGCGAAACAGTGATCCGGTCTGGGCAACCGTTGACCCGAGTAGAAGGTTACAAAAATCAGCTCCAATGCTCTATAGGTCGCGCTCGGGTTGAATATGGTAGAGTGTGAAAAGCAAACCATGCAAGAATAGGCGTTTAAACCGAAATACTGAACGTCATTTCCAGCAATTCGATCGTTGTGAGCATGTGAGTGTGCTGTAGGTTTTCGTCGGAAGAGAAAACATTCAGCGATCAGCGATAGACGAAACGGTGGCCACTTTTTATCGAGCACATTCGAACGGCCCACTAAACCGCTATACAAAAACGGGAACAAAAAGTATAATTTTCAACAAGCTTTCCTTTTCCTGCACGGTAGCACACACGGTAACGGGATGGGAATTAAGAAAATGTATGCTCGCCGGGTACAGTGTGACCGAACATATTCACCAAGCCCCGATCGTATCTGGTGTCGGTGGTAAAATTATACATTTTCCGCAAATTATTACCATCATGGAGTACTGGCGTTTTCCGCGTATCGGCATTTATTCACGCCAGGCGACAGGTCGCTTTCACCGAGAACCCTTGAGGCTCCCGGAAAGCAACAAAATGGTCGATTTTTATAACGCTTGCTGCCCCATCGTCGTGTTCTGTTTCTGAACGTACCCGAGATATAACAGAAAAGGCCCGTGTAGGGCTATGTTGTATGCTGAAAAAAAAAAACAGTTTTTTGGTCGCAACCTTGCTTTTGCATATCGGCAACACAAAAAGGCTCACACGGTGGCCCGATGTTTGGTGTTCTATCGAAACCACCTGCACCATTTTCTAATGCGGTTTTAATGTGCAGTCAGTTGAATTTCAGGGTGCAGTAGAGCAGGTGCGGGAAAGGTTTCCTAGTGCCTCGCGACTGCCAAATGTACATACCACGGTACAGAGAATGCATTAGTTTACGTTTCGTACATAATGTATTCCACGCTGGTTGATGGTGAATTCGACCACATTGCATTAACTATAATGTTTTGCAAGAGCGTTTCGACAGTCCTTTAGTTTGTCCTGTTTTAGGCATCGAATGGCATGGCATGATTTCAAGAAGAGAAAACTTATTTCTGGAACACATGTGTTTATAATGAAGTTAATAGGATGTTGAGTTAATATTTCATGAGTCAAATGTTTCAATAAATGCAAAAGCAATAAGTCGTATTCATCATGGTTAGAAAGTACAATTGGAGAGTAAAAAGCTATGTTTTGTACATTTTGATTGAAAAAGATTTTATTTCATTTTTACAATTTTTATTTTTTTTATTTTTTTGTTTATTTTTGACAAAGCCAAAATGTGTCACAATTGTGTTTTTAAGTAACAATTTAAGTAACAAACAATTGTGTTTTTAAGTTTATTTTTGACAAAGCCACATACATCAGTTTCAGCAAACGTCTAACGAAATGATACGATGTTTTGAAATAAAAAGAATATTTCCGTAAATATATTTTTTAGAAGAATGAAATAATTTTCATTGATTTAAAGTTTTATAATTTTTTTACTATTTTTTGATTCACAAAAACGTGAAAATCACTTAACACAAATGGATGCGGATGAGAAAAACATAATTGCTAAAGATAATGTACGCAATTTTCATGCTATCAATGTTCGTTTGGATAAGCATAGGCCGTTGTCGAATCTTTTTTAAACTATAACATCTTTAGCGATGGAAAAAAAAACAATGGTGTTTCATACAGACGTCTTTAAATGTTATCTGTTATAAGTTTGTAAAATTATAAAAAAAAAAAAAAAACAAAACAAAAAAATTGAGTCTTATTTACATTTTTAACTTTATTTTGGTGCTCCTGTGATGAAGCGTGATAGCACCAATTTTTCATATGACTTGTCTGAAATGAAAATTCCATCTGGACCATTACCCGTTATCGAGTAGCGACATATGATCTTAAAACATTAAAAAAACTGCCAGAAGCATCTAATTAAAAGATGAATTCATATCAATCGCTAAACAAACATACAAAAACTCTTGTGAAAAAAACATATGGTTTTATTAGTCGATTTGAAAATCAATTCAATGTAGACAGCATCAAATACACAAAAAAAATCTATCAAATACAAATTTTTTCATATTAGATCTACTGTTTCATAAAGCGAATTCAATTTTTGATACATACCAATGAGGTTATCTATTGCACTGTAATGAAATTATACAAGTTTCGAACGCAGTTTTCCCATTTGAAGCAAAACAAATGAAAATGTTATTGCTTTACATAAGAAAAATCTTAACTCTACCATCGACAAATTAGCAGACATTAAATCAATTTACACTTTAATAACCATCCATAAACCAACAGGGGCTGTAATTCAGGGATAAAAAAATGCGAACCGTAGAAGGCTGTATTTAATTGTTTATGTTATTCCTACCCATCCGGCGTACTGCGCGATTGAATGAATCAATTGGCAACCCTTTGCAATGGCTCTCGGATCCAACCAGCTTTAGCGACAATAAGGCACTAAAAACGGCGGGAGGCAATGATGAAAGCTGAACGACCAAATTAGAGTACCATTACAGAGCAATTAAAATATTTTATTGAATGCAATCGTGCTAGCGTTTATGTGTGTGTGTTTCTGTGTGCGTGTTTATCCAAAACTTTCTCGCAGTTCAAGGAATATGCCATGGAAAGCGAAGGTACAACAATTGCATATAAATTATAATCATGGCATTAAAATCTTTGTTTTACGAGCATTCTTTCATTGCGTTTCGTTCGTATATGGGGTTTCGATTCGATAGAGGACGCTTATGAAATGAAGGGAGGTAGGGGTAGTCAGAGGCGACAGTTTTATGGAATAAATGTATCCCTCCTCTCTCTATCTCCATTCTGTACACACTTTTGTGAAGCAAGGCGCGTGGAGACACAATTTTATTTACTTTTGATGGGCTTTCTTTCGAGTTCGCTTTAACGTGTCTGGTTTCGCGTCGGCTCATTTCCGGCTTCCGTTCTTCGGGGTAAAGCATTGCTTCAGGCCGAAATGCCAGAAGGGACCATTAAAATAAAATCATAATTTATCGCTACCAATTATTGGCAACACCGTCATCGTGCCTTTACGAGTCCGTTTCGTCATTTCGTCATCAGTCCTTTTGCTCGATACCGGAGGCCTCATTTCGCTGTTTGTCAACCATCGATGACAGACTAATTGGAATTAAATGATTTTATGGTTCGTCGTGTTGAGTGCTGGTGGTGGTGTTCGTTTAATGAAAGGAAATTGCTCTTGTCGGACGCGTAGTGAGTAGATTAATAACAATTTCTTTTCTCCCACCAGCCAAGCAGTGCCAAGAAGCGCGAAAAATCACCACAAACCATATTTAAATATACAAAAACCGAACGAAGGTGTCGATGGGAGTTTTCTTAAATCGTGCCAAGTTATTCAAAAACCTTGCTGGCAAAGTTGTTCCCGAAGAGAAAATGCTTCACACTCACCCACCCAGTCGTCTAATCACCCCTCAGGGAAAAATTATAGCGAAACCTCGATTCAAAGCGTGTGGTTCGTTCTCAGAAGGACCGGGGCGAAAATTATACACAAAAAAGTTTGATAACTTTTCGATGAAGATTTAGCGGCTGTTGGGCGAACTTATCGGCACATCGGGCAGTGGGTCATGTTTTATAAGCTGCGGTGGTGTTGATGATGATGTTGGGTGGCCAGCGGTGGAAGGGAAGGAATATTGAACTGGAGCAAAATATCATAATTTTTCTTCCTATGGATCGAGAAGTTTTCGAGGCTTGTTTGAAACGATATTGAAGCAATTTAACACCAATTGTGTAGAGAAGTGGAAAGGGTTTGCCGAGAAATAAATGGTTAGTCACGTTCTGAGAAGTGTGTGTGTGAGAGAATGAGAAACAGAGGGAGATCGAGTAGAGAGCCGGACCTGTCCTATTAAAAATAAATAACACTATTTTACTGCAATTTTTTCAACTGAATAGAGGCGAGTGGAGGAGTCTTTGCGATTTTCAACGATTTATTTTATTTGTTCACCCGGCAGGCGCTTCTGTCTTAGGATGTTGAGGTTTCCTGTATGGAACTACAAAACAGAAAAAATGAGACTGACCAACGGGGTCGAGCTGGAACGGAAAACCGATTTCTGAAAGGGCGGCAACCGATTTGACAAGACGGCATGTTCGCAAAAAAAAACCAACCTGGCAGCACAATAGGAATTTATTTTTATGACCCGGTTCGATCCCTTGGTCGCTCGATTGCTAAGAAACGCCGGACGGCCTCCGGCCTGGGCGGCAAGCAATCATACCGAAGTACCGGGCTTTAAGACGAACAAGACGGCCTCTATAAATATTTACTGGACTGGTGTGTGTGTGTGTGTGTGTGTGTGTGTGTGTGTGTGTGTGTGTGTGTGTTTTCCGGAGCCGACCCTCGGGGGATCGGTTCGGGTGCTGCTGAGCCGAGAAATTCGAGAGGCGAACAACGACGGAAGCACGACTCACCATCACGCCATCGCCCATTACATCGAACGGATGAGCGACATGTGTGTGCTCAAGTTTCGATGGGCAGGGATTAATTCAAACTATATGGGCGTGTGGGTTTTTGCACCAGAAGCTCGTATGCGAAACGTGTGGGATTGGCAAGGTGGTAGCTTTTCTTTAAAGAGGATTGAACAGGGAAAAAGGAAACGAACGGTCCGTACTTTCCGCCATAATGCGATTGGAAATGGGGCCTACCTGGGAGATAAATGTTTGCACAGGAACATTAATCCTGCCAACCGGTGCTATCTTTTTATACTTTCAGAATTGAACGTTCATTACCTTTTGCCCGCAAACAATATTTAATGATAATTGATAGTAAATCAAGCAGGGTGAGAATTAAGCACGATTATTGTACCAAAGAGCATTACATATGTTGAAAGATTTCGATGGTTATTATTGATATTAAAGCATTCAAAATACTATAAACCGGCTTTCCGTTCCGATGAAACAATTACCTCATTTCAGTGCTTTATCATGTAGCTTTGTATCATGCAGTGTATTAAATAATAGCCTTTGATTTAGTTCCAAATTTCTCCTGGTTTTTTATTCCTACTGACCGTTGTTAGATAAAACAATTGAAAAATTGGTAATGTAGTCATTATTTGTTCAAAATTACATAAACGTGTAAGCACATTGTACTGCCAGCCGTATGAATAAGTTCAAATTCAAGATTCAAAATGAAATTGAAAAGTTTTGCATATCACTAGCATAATATTTGCAATATTTGCAAATTTTGAAAAAAAAAAATAGGTTTTTCTAACGTGGATCCAAAGCGATTGTTTAAACGAGTATTTAGATAAAAAAAACTTGAGCAAGTCGTGCTAAGCTTAAATGTAAGAAAAATATCTAGGATAAAATCGAATATATTTCATACAAAATACTTTATTTTTGAAAAAAATATGAAGAAGCAACGTATGCTCGAAATAGATTTCTTTTTGGACTCAGAACAGAATTCTTTTTGGATCCATTCATCGTCTTCAAGTTTTTCCTGGTTTGTGCCGGACCTCTGTTTGCCATTCATAATCAAGCACAGCTTGACTGCGCTGCACTTCCGTCTTCCGTGCAGTACATGAGTTTTTAATATTCCAGTCCATTCTGACACCACTTCATCATCATCTGCCCGAGCGATGGAGACGCCCAGCCGCCGGTAGAGAAAAAAGGTGCAATAAATCAAAAGATCAATTTCGCAACGTGCATGAAGTGGAGACGAACGTTTGCATGATGAATCTTGGCAGTAACGTGGATTGCTGTCAACGTTGTCTGGAAGTCAGTCATAAAGTAATGTTTTTGCTTTCCCTGTGTCTGGTGTGAATTTTTTCTTTGGCACGGGGCACGAAATAATAAAAAAATCTTTTCTACAATTTTTCATTCTCTTCGACACATTTAACTTCCCAAAGAAGCTGGAAGAATCATCGTTCGCTCTCCCCTGCGTGTCTGTGGCATTCTAGTCGCGTCGGAGTGCCTACCCTGTTGTGCCGTTAGCATGACACAGATTTTCCCACCGACACGATCTGCTAGTGCTGTCAACTTTTCGCAGGC
The DNA here is from genome assembly GCA_000473445.2 of Anopheles farauti. NCBI lineage: Eukaryota > Metazoa > Arthropoda > Insecta > Diptera > Culicidae > Anopheles > Anopheles farauti. The sequence continues at coordinate 4,340,743 of KI915042.1, read as the reverse complement.
ATTGAGATGCAGCACGGTTTGTTGAATAAAAGATTACTTTCCACGGCAGCACGGGGTGCGGTGGTGAGTCGTTTTTTTTAGTGGAACACACAGTGTGTATTTTCTACACTTTTAACTAACGGGCAAAAGCAAAATGAACGTTGCTTGCAGCGTGCAAGTTACGTTCCGCGTAGCTTATAATTCTGACCACGGGAAGAAAATATGTCCGCTTACCTTTTTTTCTCCAGCCAGTCTACCAAAAAACTGTGTCAGCCCAAAATCGAAAGCAGGAGATTTTGATTTTCATTTTAAATATTTGTTCTATTTTTTTCTTAAAGTTTTCGTTCCCAGCCAGGATTAGGAACGCTGCAAGTGTGAGAAAGTATTAAATTTCCTTCTTTACCATCGCAGAGACTACCCGGAAAACCGGGCCACGCTTCCAGACGGACATTTTTTTAAACCCACGTCATAGCGAGCAAGCGCATAAAAGCCGCTACGAAATGTAAAATGGTCTCAAAAATTCTGTCACCATAATAACGCCGCTCATAAATTTAACGAACAGAGAACGGCTAGTAACGGCTTTTTCTTCAAACCGGACCCCGACATTGGTTTGCTTTTCCATTTTTTCAGAAGGTACATTCTTCTATTGCAATGGAAAAGCTTTCAACAGACCAAGTCCAGCAAGTCCGAAATGGTCGTTGGTGGCAGCTCCCATTTAGATACTGAGCTGGAAGTGACTGCTGTTCGCCTGGGGGCTGTTTGACTTGCAAAAAATGAATAAAAAATCAACCAATGACTGCCTCTCGGTTGCATCACAAACTGGTTTTAACCGGTGGTGACGGCACTGTCAAAACTCAAATCTTAACATAATCGTCGTTAAAGAAGCTAAGCGTAAGAAGTTTATTCTACTTTTTGCTTTTCAACTGGTTTCCCACAAAATCTTTTCTCCATTTTGTGAATGAAGGATTTATGTTGGAAATCCATCTTTTTTCGAATGATGTTTCAACGAATTGTTTAAATTCTAAGTTGTTTTTTTTTTATTCATGGTTCATCAGCTTCTAGATTTTTGTTATTTTTTTTTTGCACAGTAAAAGTGAGGTTCAAATTTTTGAATACTGCCTAGCAAGTGAAGGATTCAGTTTAGTATGATAATAACATATTTTTAACATTTGGTTTTTTTCTGGCTGTTTGGTGGCAAAGCAAATTATTTCCATCTTTAATATAACAAGTTTAACGAAGCAGCATGTTTGTATCAAACTTTATAATAATTCCTAATAATTGACAAAATCAGCAAATTTACGTTAGCATTTATTATATGCCCCAGACGATTTCTTCAATTTTATATCATCTATCTTCCAAAATATCATAAGTAATAAGACCAGACTCATGGAAAGCTCATGTTTTTCTTCTTCTTATTGGCGTGACCAAAGTCATTCCTGCCGTTTCACCGGTTTTATAGACTGGTTTAACCACCATAGCTGATTAGTCACTACTCGCTAGCGAGGAAATATCACGTTAAGTTGCTTAAATATCGCCTATCTTAGATACCACAATATTAAATTCTAAAACAATATTTTCTGTTCAAATACTGAACCTTTATCAATTGTCTTCTAGTGTCGTACTTACTTCCAACTTCCCAGCGAAAAGAACAGATATGATCCCAGAAGAATAATTTAATTAGATTTAATATAAAGAGAGCGCACAACGTCGCTGTTTCCTACTTCTAAAAGCAATAATCAGAAATTTGGAAAATTTAAAAATTCAATGATATCCAAAACCATCATGTTCATTGGACTTCGAAACAGTCAGGCCGTTCTACAATTTGAATTTGTTCTATTTTATACCGCAGACTTTTTCAAAAGTAAGCTTAACTGTGCGAAAGCTTCTTCTATGTTTACGACACATATTTAATACTTGCTACAAAATTTGAAAAAAATAATACCTACAATTAAGTGATGGTTTCTTTTTCTATAATCTCAACCATTCAATGAAATCTCTTCAAAATTTATCGCTAAAAAAAATACATATACCTATATAAACAAATCAAACTTTTCTGTTTTATAATAAAATCCAGCTTTCATTGATAAAAAATTGCCCAAATATTTAAACGAGCTAATAAAACATGGAGTAAAATAGCAATATGACATAATGAAGTACATTTGTCTAGAAAAGTAAAGAAAAATTTTAATTGAGTATTTTACTTCAAATAATGCAAACTATGAGTATACCATCATAATGAGTTGGCAAATTTGGTTTATTTTTTAAGTTTATACGGAAACTCAGCCTGACATTTTCGCATTCTCTCTATAAAATTCAATACTCTAATGAATGTTTGGGAAAACACACTGGACTGGTGTTCAGTATTCGCTCAAGCCAACATTCCAATACTCCGATATACTCGTGAGAAGAAGCATCCTTTCAATCGAAGCTCACCTTCATCGATATGCGGCCACTACCATAGCCGGCAGCGAAACTGGAATGCATAAAAAATGCATAAATAATTGATAGCACAAAAAGCAAACGGCACACCGGAACCAACGCTATCGACCATGTGCTCCGGAAAAACTGAAGAACCCGAGCGGTCGTGTACCATTTGCTTACGTTTGAACCATTTTCCCGTGTGCAGGCGGGTTTTACGCTTGGATTAGGGAAATTTAATGCTCCGGAGCGTTTTGTTGGCGCACTTTGTGCAGTCTCCAGCATCCAGTAAAGAAAGTCCCTGAAGGATAAACCGTATACGTGGCATTTGATTGCAGCAAGCTATGGCCAAGCCATCGATTGAGCGAAAACCACTGAACTGATATTTGCATATACGAAGAAGAAACATGTTTCCGTTTTGTGTGCGTGTTTGTATGGGTGTGTGAGTGTATGTTTAGACGGCTGTTTGTGTTTATGCTGTAGATTAAACATGTTCCGCAATTTTAGGATATCGAACCTTCTTACCTTCTTGGATCTAGGATGCGGTTCGGTAAGGTAGTTTACGAACACCAGCCCTGGTACCGTTTAGAGATTATCGATACTATTAATTTCGAATTTTCAAAATGCGCCATCAGCTGAATGGCTCGTAGGTCATCGTTTCATGCGTCTCAAAAAGGGACTAATTGACGCCGTACCATTTCGCAACCAAATCCGCCCCCGAATGATGATGCGATACGGATGGCAGCATATCATTAAAATTGGTATCGTTCTCAAAGCCCTGGTTGTCTTTCTTCCACCAGACGAAGTACAACTTCGTATTCCGAACAGAGCTTGAACGAAATATTGCCGAGGATGCAAATGTGTTTCTGCATGTGAGCGTGCATGGGGTTCGGGTTTGGGAATGGTTATATCATCCCATTTATTGCCCGGGTGGCCACAAACGATGGCCTCCCTTAACCTCTAGCCCTTTACCGCCTTCCGGTGAAAAACCAACCTCCTGGCTGGACATTCTGCCGGTGATAACTCTTTCGACGCCCGCCGTTTATTGCTTTTTTTCTGAAAGCTTGCAGAAAATATCGGCCCCTTGCCATTTTGTGGAAAGTTTTTCCACCCTCCCCACCGCCCCTCTCCGGGGCTTAAAAATCGATGATTCCGAAAAACTTTCTCCCGGAGCAAACAGCGAAAAGAGGAAGTGGCTTCTTGGTTGAATCTTTTCGAATTGCGATCCAGTTTGTGTGTTTGTTGATGTTGCTGTTGAACTGTCTGTTTTCTGGAAGGTAGCACCCCACACCACTTAACCCTCACCCCAATGAGGGCAAACTTTTCATGGACGATATTCACCCATATTTTGCTCCTAAATCAACCGGAATCATCATTTTTACGGAAACCACCCGCGTCTGGCAGGTGTGGACACGGCAAGGAGCTGAAAGCGTAAAAAGATCCTCTGTTCCGCGGAACGAAGCCAATAACACATACACAGACACGCACGCTCACAGACACAAGCGCGTGAGCGAATGTTTTCTCGATGAAAGCGTTACGATGGCTGGACAGCCTGAGGAAGGACCGAGGGATTGATAAATAAAAGTTGAATGAAAAATTTATATTTATTCGTTTGTTTGCCTCCATCTGGATCTTGAAGCTTTGTGCCGGGACGGATCGATTCGGAGCTGGAGATGTTGTGCAAAAGTAATTGCCCTCGTTGAGGTGATTCTCCTGATGGCGGTCGGTTCGAATGGAATCCTATTCTATTTGTCTCTTTCGCACGCATTCGCCGGATCGCGGGTAAAAAGAAGGGATTTCGAGAAGTCAAACACTAACGCGGAAATGGCTTGCTTTGCCACCGCAAGTCGAAGCCCAACGTTACTAACGAGTAGAAAGCCTCTTATATCTCCACCAATTTCGTTTTACGCAACAGTAACGGTACGTTTTCGGTGTGTGGCGTCTTTTTTTTCCAGCTCGTTTCCACGAACCATTGCGTAAAATTCGACCTGGTTATGGTGCGCGGAGAAAGGTTGTGAGTTACTGGGGTAACATAAATTTCGCACAAGCTACCACGAACAGAACGGGGTGTTTTGCTGTTGGCACGAAACCGCATTTTTTTTTCGCGAAGTTGAGGTGGGTCAAGCGTTAAAAGACGGGTGCGGTGCTGATGTATTCCGGAGAGGTGTGAACTAAGTGGCTCTTTATGGTGCAACAATTTGATTTTTTTTTCATTTGCTGTTTTCATGTGTACCCCTCTGTGACCGCATAAGAGGGTTTCACCCATGCGCTAATAAAAACCGGTTCCCGGAAAATGGGAGCTTCACAACAGTTCCGGTTCGTGTTTGATGACGGATGGATGACAGTCGGCAGGTGTTCCTTTTTGGAGGAAAAATTACTAGCCGTGTTTGATGGCAGTGACACTAGAAAAGCTACTGGCTGGGGTATGCTGCTTTCTCCGTAACATTTATGACTTTTCATGCTCTAATTGAAAGCGCCTTGGGACGAGTGGATGGATGAGTGGTGGACGCTTTCACTTGGTGGTTTGGGGGAATTTATGAAATGAGGTGGTTGGAAACATGTATCTTGTTGGTGTGTATTGATATTTCCTCAACAATGTGATATGTAATATATGAACTTTCAATTTTACATTAAGATTGTATTATCCACGGAAAAGTTTAGTATGAGATTTTTAACGGCTTTTATACATGCATATATGTGCAACGTGCAGTTTTTGAAAATTTGTATTGTTCATTTAGTGCATACAATTTAAATAATTTTCATTTCTTTAAAATTTAATTCATTCTTATTGAAAAAGTAATTCTTTCTTACTTAGAAATGTCTTTGTATGAGTTTTCTTATCATGGATCATTGTTTTCCTTTTTGTGAAAAGATAAATCTCAAATGTGTGAATGATAATCTAAGTAATACTCTGCTCTGTGTAGTCGTAGTATTCCATTTTGAAACTTATTTACATAAACATTTATACATTACAATACTCCGCTCTTTCTGTAGCTTAAAAATCCATGCAAACAGCACAAAAGATTCATATTATATAGATTGCAAATCATTCAAGCAGAGATGCTGTTTTATGAGACTTTTGGCGCGCAATACACTGTCTTTATGTATCAGATTTTACCAGTAAGAATTAAAGCGAAAGAAAAGTATTTTTCATCCATTGAGCTCATACTAATTCTCTTTCTTTGTTCCCCTCGATTTCATTTCAGCCAAACAGTCGCACATGCACGAGAATCCGTCAGACTTCAATACTGGTACGTATATGGATCAAACTCTCGCTTGCTACTCGAATAATAAAACGTTCATCCCATCCTCGTACAACACAAGAATTCCTACACAAAGATCAAACGACAAACTGCAGTTGGACAGCCGGATGGTTGCCCTTCATTAAGCTAAATTACCCTCCAGAACATCACCACGAGTGGTAGTGTGTGTATGCGTTTGCGGTGGTTTTTCATTGCCGTATATATTCCGGTTGGTCAACCGCCCGGAAGTAACGCATCGCGCGTCCGAGTGGAAAAATGAATGGAAAATTAATACTAATTTCATGTTGCTGTTCGCTCGTGGAAACATCCGTACAACTCTTACCAGGCGAACGGGGTTTCAAGGACGGTGGACAGCTAATGAGTCCTCTCGGACTGTATGGCATAAATCTCACCAGTGCCTGCCGTCATTTTGCCGCACGCATAAATTATTTTCCACACAAAAACCGTTTGTTAGGTACTTTGCAAAATCCTTAAAAAAAGCTTTTTGTACACCACACACCCACACACACACACACACACACACACACATGCGGTGCGTACCAAGGAGACATACGGAGTGGAATGTTGCTCGCGCTTTCCCAAACACAGCTTATTTGCTCTTGAACCTGTCCAAATAGTCGTCCTTTATTTTCCGCTTTTTAACCCTCTTTAAAAAACCCTCAATGGGTCGAAAGGCGACGAACAAACATAGGAATACGTCGTGAAATACAAGCTCAACGCGCGGTCAAAGTGGAGATTGGCTTACATATTTTTGAGTTCTGTGTCTTTCTATCCTATGACAACGTGTTTGGTATGTTACGAAAAAAAAGCAAACATGACCATAGGTCGAACAGAGGCAGGTTATGCTGAACTGGAGAATGATGATGTATCACATGTTGACAAAAGTGAGATTGCAAGCATTGTTTTATTTTAGGAATAACATTAAAGTTCTCTTAAAAAAAACTAGCAACGAGTAATTTAGTTAGCTAGATATAAAATTATTTTGTAGGATATGATAAATAATACTTAGATGACTATAAATTTGTGTTACAAATTAAGAAGAAAACACATCGAGTTCTGGATTGGCAGTCATGCAAAAATTGATCATAATTATACAGATAATATCGAAAAGAACCTTGGAAAACTGAATGTTACCAGAGTTTCTAAGCTATCAAAGACAGACGGTGTAAATCACAGTTGTCTAAAACCGAATCGAGACAAAATATAAAATGAGATAAAATGCAATATTAATTACACATTTTAAGATTAACACGAAAGTGCAATTTACATGGTGTTAATAATTTGATATAGTCATTAAGCGTATAATATCGTTTTTAATTTTACTGTTGAAGCTGTATTTTCGTTAATATCCTGTTACTGTGTAATTCTTCCAAATAATCGAGACTGATCAATCCTTCCACTAACGCTGATCTCCTTTCTCCGTCTCTCTCATCACGCACCACAACATCACAACGTGTCACCTCATTGTCTCACCCCCAGAGGCCAGTTTTCCGCGGTTTGCTGAACTGATCCCGAACGTTACGGTCACGATAGGACGTGACGCATTGCTGGCCTGCGTGGTGGATAATCTGAAAGGATACAAGGTAAGTCCCTTGTCGCAATTTTTGTGTGCTTCACATTCATCAAAACATTTCAGTTAGCCTCGCGAAAGAAAAATGTGAATACAATAATTTCCAAACCAAAACACATACCAACCCATGGCAAAATGGGTTCGATGGGATTTTTCAACCCCTTTCCGCCGTGATCGTTTGGGTTACGAGTGTCTGCCTGGGTTTGCTCTTTAGAGTGATAAGCGGATATTTGAGGCGTGCAGCAAAAACAAAAACATCATCCTACCTTCCATCGGTACGAACACCCAATTTGCATGCTTTTGCTGCCCCTTGCCCCCACCCTCCCACTCATTCCCCCACCCGGAGCGACTCATTTGTGTTGTGAAGTTCCTTTTGTTTGTGTAGCTTTGTTTGAATCGCACCTGTCCAGTGTGACGGTGTCGGGCAGGCGCACATTCCGGCGCATACCACAATTAACGCGTGGACGCGCTTGTCATACGCTCTTTTACTACCATTTGGTGTGCGGCTCCAATTCGTGTGGGCTGTGTGCGGTTTGTATCACCCTCGGTCAGATAGAGGGGCAGGTTTAGCGGAAGCAATGTTACAGATTAGAAGAGTGTTACTGATGATGGGTTTGTTTGCGTTGACCGCCACCATCATTATGAAAACAGAGCCACCACTTTTCAGTGCCAGAGTGTGTGAGAGAGAGGAAAAGGTGTTTACGAGAGCGCGCGACCGACGTTGCGCAAACAGGCCTTCATGTTCTAAATGCGTGACACGTGGTTTCCTGGATTTTCTATACCAAATTCACCCACGGCGGTATTCCTTACGGGCTTCCACTGTTCCGGCTTTTGTCATTTTTGCATCGAAGCCATTTTTTGTCCATAGTGGTGAGGTGCATTGGAGTGTGAAATCCTATTTTCTGTTTCACAATTTCAGTATTTCAGAGCGTTCGATGAATTTTATCAGCGGTGCATTTATTTGTGGTAAGTGGTGAACGCGTTTTTAGTCCAATCTCTCCGTGCGTATGAAAAATCAGGTGAATACTTTGGTGAAACTAATGCGTATACAGCAAAGTACCCGCATTCGACTGCGTTGTTAGCATGATCAAATCCATCAAAATTTAAAAATAAATGCAAATGAATAACCAACTGCAAGTGCTGTAAAAGAAAAATTGTATCTTAACATTAAACTAATGTTCAACATTATATCATTTTATAAAGAAACATGTATACACATATATTATCAAGGTATGTTTAATTTTCAATATGAATTAAGTTTTAATTTTTTTTTTCGTTCATGGAGAAGGTATCAATGTGAATAATCAAAAATGTTTTTTCAATTTAGAATGTTGTTTTTCAATATTTTTTAAAGATTTTTTTAAACATAACAATCTGTTGAAAAATACGTATAATACGTGTAAGGCGATATTTATATTCACTTTTTCAAACTTTATATATTTGTCCTAGTTACAGGATACTTCTTTAATTAAGTTGTTTAACACTTAAGTTGTTTAACAGTTGTTTAACACTTAACACAATTAAGTTGTATAACATGTAAACATGTAAAGTATAATATCTATATGAACGAAGATTTAAATAAATTTATATAATGTTTGTAACACTAAGAGAAGAAGAATGTTTAAAATTTTGCGAAATGAAACATTTCAATAAAACTCAACATATTTCACAGTACTCTTATGTACAATTTATGGATTTCGGAAGAAAACTGAGTTTTCATTAAAGTACTGTTAAAAAACAATAGTATTATTATATGAAAGAGGTCAAATCAAATCGAACGAAACAAGAAGACTGGAGTGAATATTAACTTGTTTACATCAGTTTGAGTAGAACAGTATTTTTTTTTCAACACATACATCTTTGATTGCGTTTTCAAGCGAGATGGAGACGCCTAGCCTTGCTCCGATGTAGCTGCCATTGATAAATTCCTGTTCGTGGCGCATACCGCGGCAATTGGATAAAAATTTCGGATCACTGTTTTTCAATTTCCTTCCACCCTCACCCCACATGGAGCTTCTTTCGGTGATTTCTTACCACTTGCTCTTACCGAAAACGGTTCCACAGGAATGATTGGTACGTGTCAGTGTCGTTTTTATTTTTCCTTTGACTGGGAGCTTTAATACCATCGTTTGCTGCTGCACGGGAGCATTTCTGCTCACGATTCGAGAAATTTAAGCTGCTTCGATCGGTTCATAAAAGTTGCGCCGTACGTGATCGAAATGCAAGATTTGCGTCGGTATTCTTCACGTCTACCCGACGGCGAATGTGCCATAGAAGGATAATTTCACGTACACCGTTGTCTACGTTTAGTGATTTTGGGCGTGTGTTCGTCCAACGCGGTTGATGGATAAAGAAAGCGTTGGAAACCGGGACAGGAGGGGGAAGTTGCACGAAATTGACGTTTAGAAATTGGGAACTGAGGCAATGTAACTAATGCAATCGACGGGATTTGCTGATGATGGCTGGCTGTCTCTGCGGAGGTTTTACGCTTCCAATGTACATGATCATTTTTACGTACCAACGCAGGGAGGATTGCTCTCACATGTCAAACTGTGGACAGCAGAGACTAGAGACATACACTAACCTAGTGCGGTTCGGTAAAACGAGTCTCACCATGACGTTGATCCACTTTCACTGGATTCGAACGAGCTGACAGCAGACAGCGTCATCTGAGCTTGTCGATGGCGTCGAAGCACGAAGGGGGTGCAGAACCGTTCATCGTCGTTCGTTGGAATTCCTGTCTGCTAAAAAGAAGGAGCATGTGTCTTTTGGCGCAATCCATGCCGATGATCGATGGCAAGATTTAGGAGATAGCAAAAATATAAAAATTGATATATTTTCTATCACATCATCATCACCACCCGTCGTCATTGTCGAATTGCCATCGTACGAGGCAGGTTTGAAAGGCGGGTGGCTAACCAACCTTTTGGCAACGAAAGCCACTCTCCACTTGAAAGTGCTGAGAAGCTGAGATCGGTTGACATCGAGGTTAGTGAAGTCAGCAACCGCGCGTCTTTTCGGGATCAAAATTCAAGTGAATTTTCCCTCCGATGACATCCTTCAGTCCTTCTGCCTGGCAAAGGCAAGATGGAAAGTGTAACGATGCCTCATATGAGCCTCTTGTAGCTCTTGTATGCCTCAACATCAGGGTTTTCCCGAGCAAAGAAGGAAGTTTGGTTCGGTATTCGGTGAGCCTGTCCCACTGAAACCTGTGCCCATGATGACGATGTTGATGATGATGTGGGTTGGATTTAATATCAATAAAACATAATTTTATTATTGATTTAAAATCAATTCGTTTATCCCCTAAGCTTGGCTCGGTGGTATTGACACTCTAGTTTTCGACAGCCGTGTGCCACGGGGAATTGGATGGTGTCGAAAAGTAACATGCTACAGTCGGAGTTGGGAAAAAGGGTGAGGATCAAAAACGTATCTTTAAACTTCACGTATACTACTTTTCCTTAAACCGACCCTTCTCCATCCTAACAGGAACGCCTGTGTGAGTACATGTGTGCGTGATATCAACCGCTTGCAAGGTAAAGCGTTTTGAAATCCTTCCCAATCAAGCACCCTCGTTTCACCGGAATAATATCATAACAACACGCAGATTAGAGGGATTTAGCTGCCATTTCAGAGATACCAATCAACAGCAATTCCAGGGCTGGGATTGGAGAGTTTGTGTGTGTTTTTTTAAGGAGAAAAGGTTTTACCTTTTCCTGCCGTACGTTTTCACACTTTCTCACTGGCAATTTGAAACGAATCGAACGCACGCGATCGTGTGGAAACTCATTCACGCCTGCACGCTAGAGCTGTGCTGCGGTGGGCAAGTGTTTGGGTCATAAATAAATAACTAGAATCAAATGATCATTTCGGTGTGCTGACAGAGGGCCAATGCTGTGTCTGGCAGCACGCGGGAAAATGGTGTTGATGCTTCCAAAGGGATATATTTGGAATCGAAAGTTCTCCGAAAGTCTCCGCACGTTAAGGCAAACAGTGACAAGGGTTGAATGGAAGGAATATTCGGATTTAAGAGATTGAAATTTTCTAAGGAGGAAGAAGAATTCAGATACTTTCATTCCAACTTTCCTTAACACTGTTGAATACTTAACCTTAACAAACTATGATTTATTTATGAAGCAATTCTAAACACGAACTGTGTTTAAATCATCATTTTAGTTGAAATAATTGCTGAATGCCTCATAAAATTCATTACATTCCAATTCTTACGATGAAAAAAAAATCAAGGAAAATTTTTTTTTTAAGGCATTGCAATTAAATCAAGAAAACTAGTTCAATATTGAAATTCTGAATATTATATTAAACACATGATTCATTCCTAACCAAACTGTTAATGGAGTTGAGATGAGAAAACAATAATGAGAATGATTAAATGAGAAAATAAAGTATATTTTTGCAAATTTTTGCAACGTTCACCAAAACTCCGTACATGTGATTAATGGCGCGCCTTGTACGAAATAGTTCATGGAATAATGCTGAAAATTATCTACAAGCCAATCTCCATTTTTGATAAAAGGCTAGATAACATCTGCAAGGCAAGCGCTTTTGAAATTCGTTTAAAAGAAAAAAGGCAAACAAAAAAACTCGTCCTCTTAATGGTCCTGCTTTTTAGTCAGAAACGCTTCAGACGAGACGGGACAAGTTGACTTCCTGTCAAAGTGCAATCTGTTTGCCGCGAGCTGTCCAGGTTCGCTCAGCCCTTGCATCAGACAAAACGCACGTCGCAAACGTGTTCTTTTGGGTGACCTTCGCACGGTCGCCACCGCCCTACCCATCCTACACCTTGGCGGTCGTGTTCCGGGAGATGCGTCCATTTTTCAGCGGCATCCTCTTAGGTCACGGCCACCCGGTACCGTGCCGGGCCCGGGGTCAAGCGTTTGGGATTTGGTCCTGTCAGTGTCCGCTGATTTGCCCTCGTCAGACTTTCGCGTTGATCGGAGAGGTGGGAAAGAGGAAGGACGGGAAGGGTGACAGGGCGAGGATCTTTGTTTAACCGGACAAGGAAGGTGGATGTTTTGTGGCCCTCGGGGAGGACTTAATGTTGTTTACATGGCTACAGCGTCCACTTCCATACCCGCAGGGTTGTTTTGTGCTTCCTCTCCTGTACAAGAACGATGAACATTTCGCTAGCGGACGTTTGAGGACGTTTTCTTCCTTCTTGTAGTGTGAGCTCTTTCTCTGTCCTTCATATAAAAAGTATCCGCGCCTAGAAATGTTGGTGAACGATAAATCAAAACACCGTCCATCCTAAACGAGTGAAAACCTACTTTGCTTTCCTGCTCGAAAGTAAGGACATAAAACCCGTGCATAAAATGGCTACAAAAACAAAGAAGCTAAACATTCATCCCACTCATTTTGTGATGTTGTTTTTGTCTTTCTTTCTCGCTCTCATTTCTTCTTTCTCGAGAACCTTTTCATAAGTGAGATCATCTCATACCCATTGCTAGCAGACGTTAGCCGAATGTCCTTTTCCATCCTGCGTAATATCTCTCTCTCTCTCTTTCTCCCGCAACCGCCTCATTCTTCGCCCTTGCCGTCCCATGGACAAGTAGACAGACAAGTTTCCGCCTTTCACTGGCAGCTCAGCTACGCCATCAGTGCGGTGTTGTTTTGCAGGAAAAGATAAATGAATGTCAATGAATTCCATCAACAGAGGCAAGCAACAGCCACCGTGGCACTGCTAATGCCTCCCACTCAAAAAGAAAGCATCAGCAAAGCGTGACAGCAAATGCGCGAATAAAATAAGCAAAAAACTCGGGTACGAGGACGGCGGCGAAAACACTTTCACTCATCATTAAATCTATGTTTTATTATTAAAATACCTTTTTTCCGAGATAAGGAGAGGAGAAAAAAATCACTTGTCCCAGGCCTTGTTTCCGGGGTAAGTCAGGGCGTGATCTTTCGGGCTGAGCAAATACGTTTCTCCGCCATCGGTTTACGTTTGCTTTTCCGGTTGCTTTCTCTTTACAGTTGTTGCTTCTGCCGGGGCTTTTTTCTGCTGCCATTTTTCTCGCTCACTTTTGGGGAAACAATTTAGTGAGAAAACTTACTGCTCCGTTAAGCAGCGCAATGAAGTAGAGGAAAGGAAAACGACGGTAATGTGGTTAGGGGTGGCGGCCAAATACGGTGTTGGGAAAATATTTAGAAATGTTTGTAGCATCAACAATCAGCACAAGCCGATTGGGCTGGAAGGGCCGGCTGTGGATGGAAGGGAGGAAAATTAAGTTTGTCTTTCAATTGAATTCGAACTTAGTTCTCCGCTCCTTAAACCCTGAAGACGAGCCGTCCGGTTCTTGTTTCGTAAGGTGTACCGGTTGGTTTCAAACAAAATGGGGAAAATGGGGGAAAATCACACTGCAACAACACAACTCAACAAATACAGTAAACACACAAACCCACGTAAGGAGATTTTTTCGTCAGGTGGCATCGCCAAGTTGGTCTTTACCCTCTAAGTTCACAATTTAGCTCACGTAGAGCTTTGAAATATGGGACTTACAAATTAAATCAGAACACTGTGCCGTTTTGGATCTAGCAAGCAGAATTCACAGTCGGAAAACTAGTGCCATTTGGAGCTGTTTTGGAAACAGATATTTTATAATTGACCATCACAAAAAATAATAATGCAAAGTTTGAGTAGGACCAGCATTATCCAACGGTAATTTGTAATGTAAAACATATAACATAATATATCAAAGTTTATATGGCCTTAACTTACCGATAAATAGTCAATTGTTTAACTCAAATTGTGTTTTAAATCATTGTAAATAGTTTTTTTTTGCATCGAAGATAATTATGTATTATTTCATTTTTAGCTTGTTTAGGATTTGTAATAAAAAATAACGTTACTTAAAACCATGTAAGCGACAGTTAATTTGGTTTAGCATAAGAAAATAAACTTCAAAGATTTATTTAAATTAAACACTGAAATTCCTTCGAACGGCTGTTGGATGGTTACTTGGTGCCGTTTAAAGACAATAAGGTTTTGTCCACGTATACATAATTTTCTGTACATAAAGTTGTATGTACAGTACATTATCAGATACTATTAACTTGATAAAGAATATTGATCTAGACTTCAGGGCCAGCAATTTTAATCTATATTTTCGAACAACAATAAGGCATTGATGCTTATATTTAGTTTGGTGCTGTTATTTATCTTTTTCGTGTTTGGAAAAATAAGAAATGAAAGGTTAAAGCAATCAAACGTGTCATAATGAAGCTAATTTTGGTATACAATATATTTCATAGAGAAAAATTGGTCTGTTAATAAGAATGTTTTTGCCACTGCCATGCTGAAAAAATCTTCTATTAACAAGGCAGAATCGGTAAAAACAACTTTTTTAAATTTAGCTTGAATGTATTTGAAAGCTGTGCTCGCGATTAAAGAGAAAGTGTAAAAATCGAAGCTTCGTTTAGTAAGTGTGTCGATAAAATATTTTCTTCGTAACGAACCGTAAGCGTTTGGCAGTTGTTTTAATTTTTTTTTAATGTGAAGAGAATTTCGCAAGGATGGATACGAATGGATTAATGTTGTGTTGCTTCCACAATTGTGATAATAAATTAAGAAAATCGTATAAACACATTATTATGTGCATGTAGAATATTCAACCAACCGTGTGAACGAAGCGAACATTAACGGGGAAACGAAATCAAATTAAGCACAAAAGGATAACGATCTGCTCGAGATCCAACACCGGCGAAGCTTTCCTTATCATCGTGGTATTTCAGCTTAACCAGTTACTCGATCAATGAAACGGAAAAAACGAAGCTCAGCGCGTGTATTGTGTGTGTATTTGTGAAAACCAATGCATTGTGTTTGGGAAAATCCGAGCTTCATCTTATTATCTATCGTCGCCCGTGGTCCTGACATGCAGTTCGCCACCCTACCACTAACCTTAAGCGAGCGGAACATTTGGTAGAGCGGTTGGACAACGAATGGACGCATACTTTCCCGCACAGCAGGAGCGAATCGGGGAAGAAAACAATGAGAAACACACAGTACGTGATGTGACTGTGAATGTTAATAAATTTTTCAGACCCCTTCCTACCCTATGATCAAGCAGTTCCAAATGGAAGGAATTTCATTTCATTTCTACTCATGGCATGCCGCAACCGATACACCGCACCCGTTTTACGGTTTCGGGCTATCCCAGCGAAGAAGAGTGAAACTGAGCGACCACCGTGATTCGGTGAAAGCTGCGGTGGAAAGCTGGTGGTGGATTGCTGCATCGATTGTTTCCCCGATCGCAATGAGTCGAAGATGCGCTGGAGTTTCTGTTTCATTTCAGTACAACGCTATGTGCGAGCTGGACGATGGCTAGCCAGAAGTTACTCGAAGCTTTGCTAACCTCAAACAAATGGTTTGCTTGATACATGAGAGAAGATTTGCGCTGTAGGTTAAGCCGCACTGGAACATACCCGAAACCAGAAACTTTCACTCCTCGCACCGGCATTCCAACCGAAGCGACTCTTCCTCAATCTGCCCAAGGTTTATATGTTCGATAAGCCAAAAAAAACATCTCTTTCTCTGATTGCATTTATTGCAATTGTTCCCGCTTTTGGATCATCGTGGAACGTTTTCATCGTCCATGGTTTGTTCTCTTAGGCTTTCAATAAGAGGCGGCGGGAAGAGGGACCATTAGATCCGGACATCTCGTTAGTCTTCAGCCCCAAACCATTCTTCCACGCCGTACAGGTTGAAGTGTTTTTCTGCTCGATGCGCCGGAAAAGTAGCTGCTTTTCCACATATTAAAGAAAATGGCATGAACAAACCATCGAAAAAAGAAACACCTGCACTATCGAACCCTCACTGCTTGGCGAGGAAGTTTATCGCACGATGGTATGCCATCCGTACCGTTTTATATAGAGTTTAGGTATGAAGGGAGGAACGCGAGGCTTAGCGAACGAACCGACGAGCAGCCCTTCAATGCGAAGAAGATCCTTACATGAACAGTCCTTTCGGTGTGCTTTTGTTGATAATTGTTAAGAAGAGTGCTTTTCGAGTGCGGATTAAAGTCTTTTCACTGTAAGTATGCAGCGAACTGATTGGATTACTAAAGTGAATCTAATCCAATTGCAACCTACGCTGGGTAAAATGTGCGAAATATTTGGTGTGGACTGGGAAGGGAGTAAAAAGAAAAAAAAAATAGTTTTTATAATGAATCTGTAATGAATCTGTGATTTATTTTGATTTTTATGTATTGAGAGGATGGATGTAACAGACCGTGGTTACTTATTGTTCATTATTGTTTGAAATCTACATTAAAATCAAAGCAATTATAGATCAGATATCATAAAAATAATCAAAGAGAAAGTTATATCTGCCATTGGTCAAGATGTTTTCAATTGCTAGATATTTATTACTGCAACTTTGAAAAAATATTCCTCTATTTAAGTAAAAAATTATATAATAAATAAGTTCATCAATAAAGTTTAACTTAATAGTTACCATAGTTAAATACGCTTAAATAAAAAATTAATGAGAGCCATCGTTAAGGTTTTGATGAACTATTAATGTTTCTATTATTTTAGCAAACAGATAAACTAATTTAAAAATTTCATTCTTAAATCAAAGCAAATTCATTTTATGCTGAAACTAGATATAGTAAATTTCAGAAACCTCTTTCAAACTTGAGCATTACAACACAAAATTACATTAAACAAACATCAGCCCATTTTTCTAAAATTCCAGCTAAACGTTAATTTAAGTACATCAATCTACCGTACATGAGGTACCTTTATTGAGTTTGTTATTATATAAAATGAATAAAATTACAATGGAAATCGAATTTAAGTTTCCTCGAATCTCTTTCAGTGTTTTCCACTTTCCCTCGCACCCAAACAAAACAGAAACACACTTAACAGCATTAGCGAGCGTGGAAGCTAGCATTTTACGAAAGTGCATCAACTCCACCGATGTATGGATGATTCGACGACGAGGTGCCGAACGCTGTAATTGACATTTATTTTTTTTCTGCTTCCAATCAATTTACAACCCACAACCCTGCTTCGGTGTGGTACGACGGAATTGAAACAACAGGAAGGAACTGGAAAAACGAAGCGGAAAAGCAGCTTACTGTTTCGTGCACAACGTGCTGTGCTCTTTTTAGAAGGGAAACAGAATGAGGGAACGGGCATAGAGGAGATAAAAAAAAAATGCACGACCAATCGGACATCCTAGGTGGAAACGGGAAATCTTATTTGAGAAATTCTTGTAATAACGATGGTTGTACCGTTTCGAGTTGGACTTTTTGCCGTCGTGTCTGCGAGTGTTTTCTGTTGGGTTTTTTTTGCCTCCCGTGTTCACGTTTCGGTTGGGAGGATTCTTCACTCCGTGAGCCGTTCAGCTTCACTTTCGCGCTAGGATGCTCACCCGATTTCTCGGACAAAAAATAAAGTGAGCCCTATATTGCTTGCTTCGGGGGTTTGGTGTGTTTTTTCCTCCGTCTGTTTCTTCTGCCGAGGTTGTCCTCGGTTGTGGTTCACGTTTGCCGCATTACATGAAACCGGGCAGCAATCGAACCGAAGTGAATCAGACGTCCAATCGAATGCGAATGCACGGTAGCACCATCCTACTAACCAGAGCAATTTCTTCGAAGCAAACGGTTCTCCGGACGATGGCCGATGCAAGTCTACTTTCCGCATTCGTCTTAACACTGCCACAGACAACAACAACACACACACACGCGCGCGCAAGAAAGAAAGACATGCAGCAACACGCGCACGTCCGCACAATTGAGATTGAGCAAACATAAATAAATTGAAGTGCCTTGTTAGGGCCAGTGTGCCGGGTACGAAGCAGGATTGAAAAGAAAAATAAACACATACACATGCCAGGACGCTGCTCGTTCTTCTCCGGGGCAGTCTTTTCCACCCGTAGTGCAACCCGTTGCAACCAGGTGGATGCTTTACGATGCACAGACGCTTGGAAAAAAAAACTAGGCGCTAAAGTTTATGATTCACGCCAGACGCAAACGCAGGGAAGAGACCTCAAAAGGGCTCGAAGTCAAAGTGGTAGTGAGAATGGGGAGAAGGAAAAAACAAATCAACAAAAAAGAAGGTGCTTCAGCATGCTAGTTTCAAGCAATGATAGAAAAAGTAGAAATCAAGAACTTGTTCAATTTCTGGTCTGTGAGGGAAATTTTTTTTTCGCCTTAGTAGTGTATATATTTTTTCTGTTCAAAAACTCCCTCGGAAACGTGCTCCGGGAGGTCCTTGTAAACTTTGAAACTTTCTCCTACAGCTAACAAACTCACACGAGGGAAGCTCCTGTAAGTGGCACACAATAAGAAACGGAAAAGAAACCCAATATAAATAAACAAGCTGAGCAAAAGTTGACAGAAGAAAAAACATAAGCACGAGGCCAAAAAAGCATACATCCCAATAAAAGTTAACTTTATTTGCCACCTCGGCTCGGAACGGGACCGGCGTGCTAACGTGTTGCACTCGCACACAGTAGGCCAATAAAATATGGTTTAACGAGCCGGAAAAGCGATACTGTCACGAGGGGGGAGGAAAGCAAAGAAAGGATGGTTTGTTTTTATTTCTCGCTCTCTTTCCCTTTACTGTTCTACATTTTGCACGTACCGTTTGGTGCACCGATGTCGCAATTGATGCGGGTCAGGCATATTGGATGAGGGTCAGGCGCGTGGAGCCTTCGTTCGATGAAAATGGAACAGACACGCAATCGGCTTCGATGAAACATCAAAGACACATTGTAGTTGTTTCGAGCAATGCTTTGCTTTGCAACCGTTTTGCGAGCATTATCGCGTATGAAATGGTCCTGTTGGATGCAAAGCTTTCACAGCGCACAACGCAACTAATTACTGGTTAGCGGCTGTAATTTCCATTCGGATGCAATCGGTAAAACTATAGCGCTGGCAGTCCATTAGCATCGAGCTTCTTGGAACATCAACAATCCCACATTGTCCAAGCACTGTTTGATGTACAAAGTGCCCGGGTGGTAGCATGCACTGGCTGACTTTAAAACCCCACCACACCAACCCAAATGGTTATCATAGTCTCGTACCCACAAACCCTGACCCAAAGGCGGAGAGATGAAAAGCTCGCAAATTAACAGCTTTAAGTCAACCCCGTCGGAATGATCAGGCTTGCTTTCGGTGCACGTTGCATTAGAAAAGTGACAATTGAATAATCGAGCGTGTTGCACTTTCAATCCACCGATATCAACCTCTAGCCTTCGACCCCGGACGTTAATCATAGACCAGGTTGACACGTTGAACCGCCTCGAAACACGTACAGCGGATGGATTGGTTGGTCGAAAGGTCGGACAAGACGAAATCAATAACCCATGCTCCATCCACTCATGGCACGTTACGAGGCTACAACACTGTAAAATAATTAAACGTTTCCATTTTCGATCATCATCATCGGTTCTACCACCCCGGAAGGATGGTTACCCTATGACAAACACTTAATAACGGTTTGTCTAATATAAGTTCCCTTTGCTCACTGCCTTTCCGTTTCGTTAAGTGCTTCGAATTGAATCAACCGATGGTGGTTTTCTTGCAGCCGACAGAATTTCCTGCCTTTTTTTGTCACCCTTTTTTGCTCTCTTGTAGTGGAAGTGTTCTCTTCCATCGTCCAACGCACGCGGCAATGCAAATAATCCGGCGTGGGTAGAAGTCTTCCGCTAAGGATTCTATGCACCGAACACCGGAAGTTAATATGAGCCGTGTCGCTTTTCGAGCAATGTGCTTCCGGGGCAGGAACTCTGCACGATGGGGAAAGCTATCTTCCGATGGCAAACAGGAAAGTCCATTGTCAATACTGAGAACGCACAAGACGACGTCGACAGGCAGTTCCTGCCGGAAACAGGAGCGCCCGAAACGCACGACTTCGTAGAGGACGTTGAAATGCCGGTCCGATGGGCGTCCGACGTTTGACGGTCAAGAGGATGGATTAGTTTGGTTTCAATCGTTTGATGAGCTTATTTTAGGTTTTGTTTGTGGTGAAAAACTTTGTGGAGCCTTTTGGGGAAACAGGTTAAAGGTGTTTTGGACACGACAACATGCACTGTTTGTGCAAGAAAAGCTTTTCAATATTTACGTTAAACGAAAGTCAAAGATGATAATTATTTTGAATGTTTAGATTTTCTATTCGTTCTTTATTCTTTTGTGTTTTTTTTTGCGAAACAATTCGAAAAATTCATTCGATTTTTACCCAATAATTAGAAAAAATTATCATACAATCTCAAAACACCCACAAGTTGTGGTGTAAAACACTATTTTATTATTTTCACAATGTAGCTCATTATCCGGACAGATGTTGCTGATTATCCTACATTTACATTCTTCATGATAAGGTAGGATGGAGGTACATTATCCACTAGGGAATATAATAAACTGATTTCGCTTGGTATTCTAACTAATTTCATATTTGGTGAATTCAATTGTAATTATCTTTAATTTTTCCCTCACTTTGTTTTACACCACTTCCTTTCGCATTACTCTTAATATTCCTAAAAACAAGTTAATGCACAATCAACAACATCGACTATATCGTAACGGAAGAAATACAGAAATCTCATCCTCATCTTTTTATTTTCTCAAAAATAGTTAGACGATTCTATTCAAGCTCTATTGATCGTTACAAAAAAAATGTAGAAAAGCAGGCGGATCATGTAAACAAAAATAAGATAAATCTTTGACCTGTAGTAAATGTAAGGCATTAAATGAAACTAATAAACATATTAAGCATTAATATAAATAATAAACATAATAAACAATAAAACTAATAATAAAACTAACATAATAAATATTAATATTATAATTATATTTTAAATTACAAAAGTTTCATCTCAACTAAACAACATTTCAAACAGTTAAGTTGCATTACAGTGTTTTCCAGCGACAAATATTACAAAAAATCAGTGATACGAGGGGTTTTAACAGGAAAAAGTCACCCGTTCATAATAGTGCAGTACTACTGTGAGATTATTTATATGCAAACCTTATGCTTTTTCTATTGGTTGAACTTTTAAAACATAATTGAAGTATTGAGTGACAACTGTTTTATTTCTGGATTTGGTGAATAATAGTTTTCAGCGTTACAAGATAACACCTCTCTTATTCTCTTTGCTTAAGCGGACGTAAATACAATGTTGAAATTTCAGTCATACAAGAATAATTCCTCCTCATTTTCAATTTTAAGATCGAAGCTACAATCGGTTAGAATAAAACAAAATATCTATAAATTCCATGGTATATGTTCGACTTATCTCTATTTTAGTTCAATTCCGATAAAGTTATCAAAATTCGATCATAGAGCTCAACTTTACTTGGAACTTATTTGCCTTAGCTATCCTGAATCCTGGACAGCTTCTTAGCGTAGTGTTATTGGTTTCCAAGAACCAAGAAAAATGTCATTAATTTATGTTCATGCAAAATAGCCGTCATATCTCTCGATACTCCAAACATCCTAGAAACATGTAACACCTCAAGCATCTCATTTGCAATCTCACCCAAGTGAAAACTCTACCCTCGGACCTTAATGCACGTTTCCGATCAACAGAATGATTTAAATTTTGCATTCATGTATGCTACCGGTGAGAATTGACTAAATCGTTGCTACTTTCATGGTCCCTACACAACCTCACCGATTGTCATCAGATTAATCCATTCGTTGTAACTCGATTTCATGGTAATGCGCATCACATTATAATCCACGTCGGAGGCGCCGACCGGCCCGAGCCGCACATCAATCTCGATCGCTATCACGTCCGTGGCTCCGTGATCGTACATGCATCGCTTTCCCCTGCTTTCTCCGGAACCTTAATAGGCCATCAAGCTGATGAAAATTTACCGCCTAAAAACGCCCAGCGCTGCGTTGCGGCAGATAAATTA
Source organism: Anopheles farauti (assembly GCA_000473445.2). NCBI lineage: Eukaryota > Metazoa > Arthropoda > Insecta > Diptera > Culicidae > Anopheles > Anopheles farauti. The sequence goes on along the minus strand of KI915042.1, from coordinate 4,318,631 downwards.
TCATCCCGTGCTCAAGCACCCTCCACCATGTGGCTCATGAATATGTTATTATGCTTTGGCAACTCATTCGACTGCCTGGCGCGAAAGTGTGTGTGTTTGTAAGTTACTGCTGCTATTACTACCACTTGCTGCTGCCTTCTATCCACCGTTTTCGTCTTCGTACGAAAGCAAAATCAATTTGGTATTCAAAACCTTCCATACACGGCATTTAAGAACGAAATCAAAGAGCAGGATGGTTGGTCACTGGAATGGGAATATAAAAAAAAGGAAAACCTTTTCGAGCTTGGTATGGTGTGAAGGAAGATGAAGTTGTTGTCACTCATACCGCTCATTCGACAAACAGCAGCACAATTGAACAATAAACTTCAAACCCGTTCATCCATCCCCGGTTGTCTTTGATGGCAAGTGGTGAAATATTAGGAATAATTTATATCAGCAACGGAGGCGCTTCTTTTTGGCGTTTTGCTGCCCGGCGCGGCCGATCTCTTCTTTTCCAATAAAGTTCACATATTTTTTTCGCTTTCCATCTTCTTCAGTAAGCTTTTGTCTGAAATATCTCGCTATCCCGTCTTCCACTCATTGAAGAAACCAGTTCTCTTTTGTATTGGCGGGAAAGCAGCGCTCCAAAGGGAAGCATATTTTTGCAGTGTCTCGCCACACCTACAATCCCTCCGCCCCCACTTCCTTCCCAAGTTCCCCGCGTGGCCAATGAAAAGATCGTCCTCGGTCGAAATGATGAAGGCTTTCAATATATACTGCACGGACTGAAAGTGGAAATGTATTATTCATAAGACAGCTTATTTAACACTGAACTCGGTGGCGGTGAGTAGCGAGAAAAAAAACAACTATGGAAGCAAAATAAAGTCAACAAGGAAAAGCAATGAGCAGGAAAAAACACACACAAACGCTCACCGTCTTGTTGGCTGGCTGACGAAGAAAAACGGTGAAGAGTGATGGAAAGCCCCACGAGAAACCGGGTGTAATGAACGGGAAAGTTAACGGATCAAAGATGGAAAAAGGAAAAAAAATGCACCACCCAACCGTGTTGAGTGACATATACTAAAATAAAAAAAAACTGAAAGAAGAAACCGCCGGTATGAACGCCGGCGATGAGAAGGCTAATGAGTCAGCACCAACCAACCAGTCTCAGGTTCGCCGGCGCGAACAGTGTGACAATAAGGGCAAACTTTTCCCTCCACGTGCCGGGAATGGGGGCTCCTGTTGGATCAAGCTGCAGTCAATTAATTTTCAATTATTACCATCTCAATTATGCTATGACGATGGTGGCAGGTCGAGGATGAGTTTCTTTTCTTTCTTCAACCCGTTCTTTTCTTTCCACATTCAAGGCTAGCAGGACCCTGCGGAGTGCTGTCATATTGTGTTTGGGTTTTCTTTACTTTTTGTGTACGTGAAACGTAACAATGGTTTCTTGGGAGTATGATGAGCTGCACTGGTGAAAGACAAACACTTTCTGAACATGCGATGGGCTACATTTCGAAGTAAAACTCCTGCAGAACGGGCATGGAATGAATCCCTTTTGAACGTGTTGAATAGGTTAGCGTTATGCAGCAAAGCTTTGCTTTCATGCAGATGCAGTGAAAAAGGGTACCAAATTTCAATGATCAGATCGTTGTTACAAGCATTATTGATTGTAAGAGTAATTCTACAAGAAAGTAGATAGGTCATGTTCTGCAATTTTCATTTGATGTGAAACCTCCATACTAAATATGCTACATATTATTATTTATTTAAACAGGTCGCTTTTATATGGCCTACTTATGATACAGCCGGAGCGATCATTGCATTGAATGTGGTTTTCGAAAAGAAACTATTCATGATTGATGAGGCGTGTACTCTTGCTTCTAAACCCACCACGCGCCTAACGACCCAACATTCTGACGATCCCGCAGCTGGATCTAGGGATACTGACAACGTAAAAGGTAATCGGACGAAAAAAAAAAACTACTAAACGATCGTCGACTCCTGCTCTATTTGGAGAGTTGTTCACATTTCCCAGAGAGTCTCGGCAAGTGGGGCAAAAAGTGAGCCACGTCTACCCGTTCATTCGCTCGTTCGCTCGTTCATTCAGCCGGTTGCTTCGGATGGTCATTTGCGTGTTGTTTTTCTCCTCCCAACTGGGATGTGAGTATGTTGTTTTACTCTACAGCTCGTCGCACTGAAACCCTCGCCTGGCTTGGTCGTATGGTTTGAATTTCTCTGCATGTTGTTTCGCTCGAACCGTTGATGGCTTTTTGTTTCTCAATCGTTTCCTTCTTTTTTTTTGTGCTACCTCTGTTTCCCTTTTCAAACGACGACTGCGTGACGATTCCTCTGATTCAAGTTCCAAGTTCTATTTTCAGCAGTCCCCTGCACGGTCCACTCGACATGGCCACTCACTCAACGTCTCACTTTTATTTGCAGAATAAATTGATAAAATTTGAATATAAATGGAATAAAACCCTGAAACTCTTACCGGAGTATTACTCGATCTACGTGTATTTGGTCCACTTTTTACGGTAGTGTGCCAGTGTGCTGCGAAGAAGTTTTTTTTTTCTTCACCCTCTTACACACTTTTGTACAAGTCTCGGACTCTGCACGGTTGATGGTTTTTCGCACGCTGTATATAGTTGGGGAAATCGTTTCGATTCAGTCCGCCTGCCACACGGTTTTTTTTAGTGTCCCCTCGAGCCATACTGTACCGGGGTCCGTCGACCACACGTGTACCATCGGTGCACGGTGGTAGGTGGTAGGGATATTTGGCTCCATATCCGATTCGTTTCCGGTCCGGTTGAAATTTTCCCGTTTTCATCCCTTTATTTGATGGTATTACCCCGTTCTGTCCTTGCACTGCGCTGAGGTCCACTTCGGGTCGTTTTTTGGCATCGGAAGTGCTCCTTTGAGATCGACAAAAGCGTACGCTTTCCAGATCCTCGGCTCGTGCAATCTTTGGTAACCTATTTTTTTCTTATTTTGCTCGACACACAAACACGATCCAAGAGCGTTTGCATTACCAAGCGGTGAGCGATACTTTTGATTTTGTTTGTACCACGGGCGATGTGAGGGAAGGAAATTTGAACGGATATTTCTCTTTTCCGGATCAAAACGCCCCAAACATTCCATTCGGACGCAAATACGTTGATCCGGACGGATGCGGTAACTTGCTTAAAGTTGTTTGGAGCGTTGTTGCGATGCACTGTTGAATAGCTAATATAAATGTTTCCCTCTTTTACTTCGGGGAGATGTAATCCTCTGACATGCAAGGATAACCGATGCACCGTGATGATATCGCTTTGACATGTTTTATTTATCAAAAGAGGGCAAATAAATCAACTGAAGTAAAAGACATTGATTCTATTCTCATAATGACACGGTAACTGCTTGGAATGTTTGATTACATTGTTACGTTGTATTGTTCTATTTCTTCGTTGTAGGATTTCTAGCTTATTATTAGCAGATGCAACATTTTAATGCACGTACTTGGTCACCATCTATACTAGTGAAAGAGGCGTAATTGCTCAATGTCTATTGATAGTGTCATATTAAAATTAATTAGTGGATTTAAGTGTATTATTTATTTACGTATGTATTTTGTAACGTAGGATCTCTGACTTAGAAGCATTTTGACATCTCTAATGCAAATTTTATTCTTACACATGTACAACGAACTTTTTTAAAGCATGCGCACATTTTGAAGTACAGAGGAACAAAACAATGACGCCAGATTCAACATTTCATGTGTTGAGAATGAGAAGCAATGGAACTCTGGCATATTAAAAGCTAAACTGAGCACAAATGGTTGTAGTTGTATTGGTTTTTAACACCTCATCCAATCAGTAACTTATATTTTAAACAATATTTCATGGTTTACATGAAATCAAAGCGTCCATTTACACTACTCTTATCGAATTTGTTCTAGCAACGTGAGCTTAATCTTGACATTTATAGCGTTTGTTTAAATTCTCAGAATTTTTATCAATTTTTTTTTGTGAATTGAGCAATTTTTACGCATTTTTCGTTAGTAACATCAGAACAAAGTCTGTGAATTAAATTTAATTTGTTTTATTGATGAATAATCACTAAATATTGATAAATTTATTGATGAAGAATCGCTTTGTCTGTGCACTGTCTTGACTCAAAAGGCAGTTTTGAAATATATAATATTTGATTTCAACATTCCAATAAATTATCCGAATAATCCTTAAGACAAATTTGTTTTTCGAAAGCTTTTCGCGACGTATTCCCACAATACACCAAAAGCCTTAAGCTAAACTAATAGCTTTGCTAAACCTTTAGCCAAGAAAACAACACGAATAACGACTTGCTTGTAAATCTTTCGCAGGACATGAATGGCTGTTGCCATTTTCATGCGAATCGACATTTGCAATTTTACCAACCCAACATAGCCCGCATTTACACGTGGCAAGTTTTGCTTGCAAAGTTTTCGTTCCTCCTGCCCTCTGCTGCCCACCTCCTTCTCCTCCTCTACCGCCTCCCTCTTGGATCCTGAGATACAACACGAAAGACGTTGCTGTGGGTGAGAAAGTATCGCGTTCAGGTGGGGTGTGGCCCAGCTGTCACAGTCACGGCAGACAGGTTAATGAGGCGTCAATTGGATTTCGGCCAGGCTGTCGTTTCTGTCGTTTGGCTTTCGGTGGTCTCGACGCAGCACACGGGCGGGCACAGTTTCGCAAAAAGCAAATAATCTTCAGCAGAGTTAGAACTGACCCACCAACGCCGTGCGACCCACCGTGGACATTATGCTGCGAGCCAAAACGTGCCAGTAGAGTAACGGCGAGGCAGTTACAGCTGTGCGGTCCGATTCGCCCAAGCTCATCAGATTCCCATTTACCCGCAGGCAAACCCTGCTGGAGGGTTGCGCCATTTTCGGTAAAGTATACGTGGTTTGGTCACCACGACGCCTCAGACGGGTCTGCCGGGCTGGGTTTTACGACCCGATCGAAGAAAACGAACGCTACGGAAGGCACCTTTGCCTTTGCCGGCGTGGTGTTTCGCTGCCGGATTGAAGGTAATTTCATTTGCACTTTCCACATCGTTGTCAACGGCCCTTTCGGTACGGTGGGGCACGGGCGGCCGGCTACATAACAAACATAGGGATTTATTCAATTTCTAAAATTCATTATTCATGCAGTGGCAAAGTTTGAATTAAGCAATTTATATTATTATTCAATTTGTTATTTATTACGACACAACACAACCTGCGGAGAGGGAGCATTCGGTCCCATAAGAGGAAGCCCACCCGGGTCGATGTTGAAGTTGCGTTGGAGTGTTCTGCCTGCAGTACCTTTGAGAGAACATGCCATCCGATGGCGGTGACATCGACAAACTCATCGATGTTCTCCAACCGGTTTCGGTGCTGTAGTCCTTCAATAATCGTTTCATCTCTCACACACATACACACATCCCACCCCTTCGCCAACGAGCACTATTTATTCAGCGTGTGTTTTCTTTCGTTCGTTTCGTGTCGTTTTATTGCAGGTGGCCTGGGTCCGGGTGGACACGCAAACCATCCTCTCGATACACCACAACGTGATAACGCAGAACCCACGCATTAGCCTCACCTACAACGACCACCGGTCGTGGTATCTGCACATCCGGGAGGTGGAAGAAAGCGACCGGGGCTGGTACATGTGCCAGGTCAACACCGATCCCATGAGATCTCGGAAGGGCTACTTACAGGTCGTGGGTAAGTGTCACTGCTGAAACACATTTTCTCCACGCAGCGCAGCACGTGTGCTGAAATTAACGGCCCTCCACCACCTGCTTACGATTGGTCGTTTGCAGTTCATATTTCAATTAGGATTAGTTTAACGTGCCAATTAACGGGTGCCTCAAGCGACAGGGAAGGGCTTTTAATCAGCAGCAAGTTTATGGCAAAGAAAGGTTGTCTAGTTTCCCTCAATTAGTACAAATGGGGATTTTAATTTTTGTAACTTTCCATACACTGCACTTACGATTTCTTCTGAGGTTATTTTTTTTTTATTTTTCAATTATTTAAATTCACCGTAAATGTAGAGGGTTCCAGAAAAAAATCAATTTAAATTTCTAGGTCACAATTATTTTTATCTCAGTTTGGAGATCTTTTAGAGTTACTACAATGCTGTGCTGAATTTAGGGTTTTAAAAAGAAAATTGAAACTAAAAACCATCTAAACAATTTTTATAACAATTTATTTTAAATATGAATAGTTGTTATTTGGAAGTAATAAATCAACATTGTTGGCGAATAACAGAAAGCTATGAGAAGTGTTGGAAACGTATCAGATTATGAACAGCCATATTTCATAATGATATTTTTCTTTTAAATAAGATAACCAAAGCAATCCAAGGCATAAAAAACTGAATACATTTCTATAACAAATAATTCTATCAAAAATATTATGATTGTTGCTATTTAGCTCATTTACTTGCATTAAGAGCTCACTTGTGTATATTTTGAGACATCTCTAACAAATCACTAGGTATATCAATGTTATGAAAACTCTCCAAGCAGAGCAATTTAATTCTAGTTTCACATTTTCTTTTGAAAAGTTCGATTAGATAGAACTCTTTTCCACCTGAAAACAATCTGTGGCATAAATCGTAAGAACTTAATTCATTATTAGTCCCACCAATGATGAATGTATGATTGCTTTCTTAGGATAACGTGATTGTACTGGCATAATTCATTACTTTTATAATCATGAAAGGAGACAAAATTACGTTCTGGGATAAAGCAATATTTTGTAATGTTAGATTTAAATAACAGTGTAATAAAATAATTTCAATTGTATCGTTAGGACAATTAGGCGTTTATTGTAGTAGCCACAACATGTGCTGAATAAAACTTTTCTTATTCTATTGAATTTCTTCTAATTTTGCATTGAAAAAAATCATCGTTTCTATTGAAATGGATACTTGGCAAAACAAATAAATTGTACGAAAAAAACTCATTTCTGTAAAAGCAACTTGAACCAATTTGTTTGCAACCAACACTAGAGCAATTGACCAGTTGGTACCAAAACCGTAGCAACAATAGTCAACTCGGGCCACTTAAATCAAAATACGGAGGATGATCTAGAAGTGGTTACAAAATAACAACTTTTGGACCGGATAAGTTTCTTTCCCAGAATTTCACCGTCCAGGAAGGTAAAAAACATCAACCGACAGGATCAATTAGTGTCCAGTAACAACAGATTATGTTTCAGTCGTAGATTGTTCTGTTTCAAGATCAAATTTCTCGACCTTTGTTTTTTTGTGGAAATCAGGACGAAAAACAATTTTGTTTTCGGCTGCTCTCTTTCGTTTCCTGGCCGCTGCTTACACACTTACAAGACGATTATTCAAAATCGGTATCGCAACTGACGTCAACGGAAAGCGTGATTAAAGAACGCAATGCCTGTTTTGTTTATTTTGGTTCCGGTTTTTCCACGGCTCATCGTCCGAATCATCTATATGTTATTGCATTATATCACCTATCAAACACTAATCGACTTGAAATGTAAATTGAGTGCCAACGAGCAACGAGATCGCATTGCAATTTGCATCAACCGCTTCAGCATCGTGATAACAATGTCGGGATAGGCGCTTTCCCGTGTTTGGATCCACCGTAAGCATAACAGAAACACAATTCATCAGCAGCGCGATTAAAAGCTTTATCTGGCCGCGAGCGTGCAGTATTCATCGCACAAACATATCAACCAACGGAGTTCGTTCGGTAGATGGCCTGCAGGGCCTCAATTGCACCCCAAATGCCAAACATCATTCGGTAGCAGACATCAAAAACAAACCACCGTCACATGGTACCGGTTTGGTGCCGGATTAGCCATCGAAAAGGCGTGTTGATCGGGTTTTCCGTTCACGCGATTATCACTGTCACTGGCATGCAGCAAGCAACGCTTGCAAAAAAAAAACAACAGTGGAAACGACCGAAGGCTACATGTTAGGGTAGGGACGCGAAAGGGGAGAACCGATTTTCACGTTATACCACATTATGCACGAACCATTATTCCGTTGGCCACCGGTCAAACAAACATCTGCCCTGGAGTGTGATGGCAACAGCGATTAATGAAGCTTGTTTGCTTAAGCTTGCAGCTATGGCCCTAAAGTGAGATAGAGAGGGACTGATAGTGACCGTGAGGGACCAAGAGAGACAGGAATAGATGCACAGCTACAGTGAGGTGAAGCGCATCCACGAGCAGCATGGGAAGTGTTGCATTTCAATATTTTCAGCACCCGATTAAGCATTCCCGGTGGCCATTGTTTACGGGCAACGAGATAATGCTCGAGTTTTACGAATTAATGTTTCTGCTAGCCTTTCGTGCGCCTACCGTCAGTTGCCATCCTGTTGTACCAGTTGTTTGATGGAATGTTGTTGCGAGAAACGTTATTGTTTCTGTCGATAATTTCATTTTCATTTTAATCACAGTGAAGCGGTTAACTTTTTGATCTACAGCGATGTATCAAACTACTCAGAAGAGATTGGATAACATTCATAAAAACTTCTTTTCCGTTTAATGTATTTCAGTACCACCAGCAATCATAGAAGCTATGACCAGCAACGACATGGTTGTTCGGGAGGGCACGAACGTGACGTTAAACTGTAAGGCAAAAGGATTTCCCGAGCCGTACGTGATGTGGCGAAGGGAAGACGGCGTTGAAATGTCCATCGGTGGTGAAAATGGTAAGAGACGAAACGAACAATGATGTTTCACGTGAAACTAATCGGTCATATTTCTTTTGCATATTACTTCTACAGTAAATGTAGTCGATGGAGAAATATTACACATCACCAAGGTCAGCAGGCTTCACATGGCGGCTTACCTGTGCGTTGCATCGAACGGTGTCCCACCATCGATAAGTAAGCGAGTCCAGCTGAGGGTGCAATGTAAGTATGGAATAATTGTTTTATCATTGCGTTTGAACTACTGAGCATTTCCAAGATATTGGCGCATCCTCAATTCAATTTTATTTCGTCTTATATTTTTAATGTTTTCTCAAACATGTTGGATTTTCACATACAATTTTTTACCGACTTCCCAGGTTAAGTTTTCCACAACGTGAAGAGAATGTCGTGAGTCTAGTTCAAGCATTACTAGATTCAATACACATCAACAATTACTACATTTTCTCAGAGATATATAAATTAAATTAATTAAAGATTGAGAGATGCACTGTTTCTAAATAAACTGCATACCTCCATTCAATATTTACGCTCAAAACCATAATTGATCGTTGTACACCGGGCATAAGCTTAGATATGATGTGTGAAAAACATTTAAAAACAGCTCATTTATGTTTAACATGCATAAAATCGAACTACTGTGATTAATGCAAATTTTATCCAAATAATTAATAAAATGTGAAAAAACTTCTATCGGCAATTAATCCCGATAAAACTAAAAACATTATTATCTTACCATCTAAAACTTCTAGACACAATCCGTTCCTTAATAGTAAATATTTAGTCTTGTTTTCAAAATCATTTTGATAATAGTATCTGAATCCCATTCCCTGAAGATTTGTTCTATGAATATACCAATGAGTATGAATATACCAATACATAAAAGACTTGAAAAAACCATTCACACCGTAGATCATTGAAGCTAATTATTCTGATAAGACGAACAAAATAATCTTTATTGAATACGGATCTGTACCCAAGCTTTATTTGATCCCTGACATTTGACAGCAAATTTTACCACAAACCATCTTTTTCACATTTTTCTTCCCCCAGTTCCACCGATGCTCTCGATACCGAACCAACTGGAGGGAGCGTACGTTGGGCAGGATGTTGTGCTCGAGTGCCACACGGAGGCGTATCCAGCATCAATCAATTACTGGACGACGGAGCGTGGCGATATGATAATATCCGGTAAGCAACAACGTCAACATCCTTTTCCTGTTGACCTTTTCACCCAAACTCGACACACAAGCGCCAAATAAGATGGGCGGGGTAGGCGCTATGTCAACTGTGACACATTTCAATTCCAAATACACTTTCCGGCCTAGCCCTAATGAGGATAAATGTTCTCCGGGAGTCTTGGGACAGCATCTTACTTAAGCAGGTGATGAAACATCCAATTCATGGACTGTGTGTGGGGCAGTAGGAAAATCAGTTTTTCAGACTTCTTTTTCGTCACGTGGGTGCTTTGGAAACGCTTCCTTTATTGACTTAATTCCGTCCTGGACATAGCGCACGGAATTGGCATCAGTTGCTCGACACAACGTACGTGGTCTGCTTTATCTGAACCACACACCGTTTAACACCAATCAATGGGCAATCTATAAAACTTAACTCAATTTGGTACTCGATCGATGCAGGAAAAAGTCAAAAAGATCTAACGCAGCCACCAACAGTCGGACATCAAGTTGGACTGGCAAGCGGAAAACAAACATCCCAAAACGATGCTTCCAGCTTCGACGATGAATGAAACAGTTACCCATTGAATAAATAAACGAAACGAGGTCGACGGTGGACACGCACCCAAACACATACACGACATGGAGTAGGGCCCAGCAAGATTTGGATCGTGGAATAAAATCTTGACATGAAATGTGTGTGTTTTTGTGTGTATGTGTCCTACACGTAGTCGTTACGAAAGGTAAACTCCGTGCGGAGAGAAGATGGGATCGATTCGGTTGGCTTAAAATGGAAGTCAAATCCAATCAGGAACGACACCGAAATAAATTATCTGTCCATGCGTTTGAAGTCCTTCGCACCCGGTGGGAAGGGGAGTTTCCGCCGAAAGAAAGCTTCTCACTTCGGCAGGCAACATCACACCTCCATTAATTGAATTGAGACTAAGTGATAGGGATACTGGTCGACTTTTCGGGTGCCGTCGAGGGTTTCATTCGTTCGTTCGTTCGTGGTGTGGGATGATACGTGCCGTTTCGTCTCACGTGGTTACGTTTCCGCGTGACATCGTAAATGGTGTCGCTTTTCTCTGTCAAGTGGTATTAACAGCCAATTTTGCGGAAAACCGACGTGAACTATCTGTGCGGTTGTTCGTTTGGGAGACTTCGTCAATGATAGGTGAAAAGTTGATCGATCGTGTAAGGTTTATTACTTTTTTCTGTTAATCTATGAACGTTATTATTTGGGTTTATCGCATTGGCACTTGGAATTTGTTTTATTTTATGGAACATTAAAAGTAATACAAAATAAATCAGTATCATATTTTCAAAATATGAAAACGAGCGAGCTTAGTTCTTCTTTCTTTAATCCATTTACATGTAACATATTGTGCATTTGACAATGGATAGTAAGATCGATTAGATAGTACCTCAAAATTATATGTTAGGGTACCTAGCTTATTTTCCGCCGTGTTCCAAATTCTTTTGTCTATACAATAAACCAATTGCCAAAAGTAATTGCAAAGTAAAATCAGTAATAAAACTGCTTCATACTGCAGTTTTAAACTGTTTTGTTTACTATTTTCGTATCGTGTCAGAAAAAAACCTACTTATCCTGTTATAAAGCTGGAAAGATTCATTTTACAAAAAAGGATTATTTAAAGTTAAAGTTGAAATCTAAACAGCATTGTTAACATCATTACACGATTAAATCTTTTAATAAATTGGTGTTTCGTAATTTTTAAAGTTTTGGTTGCTTAAATTTTTACGTTGGTTACAAATATATGAGGCTATATAAAAAAAAAAACCTATGTGATTTCTTAAAGCAACAAATTACCACCGATACTTTTCCATTCGTTTACTCAAAATCTCTTAGTCTGTTCATTAGGGCTGGTCCGTAAGGGTAGCATTTGAAAAATGAAGTATTGATCGTAAGGGTAGCGTTTGAAAAGTAAAACAAAGGACTGATAAAATAAAGAAAATCATCCATTCACTGTAGGAATACATTCTCCAGCTTTCCATTAACTTATATTCAAGCAGAGCCTTCTAGCCTTCGGGATATCTAAGCTCGGGAGATTCGCATAATCAATCCTTCCAAATTTTCATTCCTTCTCATGGCGTTCGTCGTGCGGCGGTGCCGATCTTTTGCACTTAGCACATGATCGACGTGCGCGTAATTTCTCTCTTTTCCCTTCGTTTTCCGCAAAGTTCTCATGCTGAACACTCTCACGAACATTTGTCGGTAAAAAGTCAATAAACAGCATTAGACACATGACAAATTTTTAACATATTAGATAATTTGATGTTTTCAATACAACATATGGTCAAAGGAAGTTCTTCATGTCCTTCATCATCATTACTAGACGGCCAGAAATGTTACGCTGCCTTTTTCTATACCTCTCCAACAATATCATTTTATCTTCCAGCATTTACAGCGTTTCCATGCAATTTTGTTTGAAATTCAACCCGTTCGGAAATATTATCACACAAACCCAAGCTCCGGCGAACAATCTCTTGGTGCCATCATCTGCAAACAGGAAATAACCAAACCCCTATCAACCACATTTCCGAGCGTGTGCGGCATTTCAACAGGAAATGAACTTATTTAGAGGGCCATTGAGGCGAATAAAGATACCGCAGATATGTGTTAGCCTTTCCTGGTTCAGCACACTCGTGTCATCCTTCCCGCTCCCACTTCCCCGTCCCTCCCACTCTTCACACAATCAAACGCTCGATAAAGAGATAAATCTCCGACGATAACGGATCCAAGCTTCACACATTACCCGGTTAACTGGCGATATCTTTCATCTTCTCCCCGTTCGGGCGAGCTGAAGAACGCTCCAGCCTGTGAGCCTGTGGAGTCAGTTTCAATCTGCTGTCATGCTGCCCACACGATAACCGGGACCGAGGATGGAACGGATTGGAAGGGATTCACGGGAAAAAAGGGTTCGGGAATGCGACGCCTGTACCGGCCCCTTTTCCCGACCAGCACCACTTTTGTGTCCTGCTAGCCCGGTACAGTCCTGCTAGTGGATCAGATAACCGCCAATAGATGGTATCCTGTTGTACGCATTGCACTATAACGATGCTTTGACGAGAAAACGCTTCTAATAAACTGATATGCACCGTCCTGCGCCGGATGCTGCAAGCGCTGGAAAAACATCATGTTGCATCTCTCCCACGTGCGGCTCGTTTGTGGTAAGAAGGGAACGAACAAGACGACGGTACGGGAACACCATTGCAGCACCATAATGCTGCGCGTGCGATGCAACCATTGACGCACACATAAACACGTGCTCGTGGGAAGCGTCTCGCACATATTAAACTTTTCCATAACCCCCGCATTCAATGGAGTTTGTCGCAGGCAATGTTTTCATGCCAGTGCCGGGCTGGAAAGAGTTCCCTCAGAATCGGTTCTGCAAAGCAATCGCCTTTCGCTCGACGTTGGTTACAACGGTTCGATCATGTTTTGCTTTGCCCGTTTTTGGCTTTTTTGCAGCCAGAAAGAAACGACCGGCGTTAAACTGGCCCGGTTTCGTGATTGAAGTCAACTAGTTGGCTGGGTCAGAAAACGACAAACAGAGCTTCTGCGGGTGGCCGAAGCTTAAAACTGTTCGTTACCGTGCCTGGGCGAGCTACAATGGAAAACAGAACGGATCCATAACGTTTGTCAAACGACATGACGACGCGCGATGGTAAACGAGCGGACTATCGACAGCGTGCGATCCCTGTGCGAGGCTCGAATCAGTGACCATTTCACTGGTCGTTTCGGTGAGATTTTCAGTGTTGAGGCTACTAGTGAGCAACAGCATCGTAAAGGAATGGTAGCGAAGGCACGGATAGAAAAAATCCCACCCTCCCAACTCATCACGGAAGCAATCTGTCACGAGAACTGGTGACGGAGAGGAGAAGAAACTATTGTAAGACCCGGTAACTAACCGGCTGTCAGCTTCGGTGACAAGTGATTTTACGAACGTACGTCCGTGTTAATCACAATGGTATGCTTCATCGGTAGCGCGTTCGATGTGCTGAGCTGGAACGTTTTTTTTCACGCTTTGTTTAACCTATTGGAAACGTAACGACGTGTAGCTGAAAAATGGACGATTCAATTTGATGGAATTTTTCCCATATCTTTAAAGTCGTTACTGGTAGGAAGACGGAACGATAAGTAAGAAGAAAAATGTTTGGCTTCAAATTTTTTTCCCCGCTGTACCAGTTCTGGGAAATTTCATTCATTTCAACATTTCAACACGCGCAATGCTCATCCCATATGGGCAACATTTCGCGGAAACTATTTAGAAACATGATGTGCGAACGATTTTTGATATCAATTTAAAATTGTACATTTCTTTTGTGAGACACGTGTGAGAAGGGTTCACTAAATAACATGCGATAAAAATAAGAAAAAAAAACTGTAAATCTTTTCAATCATTGTTTCTGTATCCTGCGTTCCTATTAAAAATCAGATAAAAGCCATTTTACCATATTCAATAAGCTTGCAGATATTTACAAAATATGTGATGCTTAAGCCAACAAATCTTTATTTTCCACAAAACAAATATAGTTAATTTAATCGTTTATTTTTATTTGTTGCACTACAATAAAATAAAAAAAGTTAATAAAATACGTTTGGTTAATATTATATTATTACTAATTTTGAATTAAAATTAGCCATATTTTACGAACAAATTTAAAAACATTGATATACTTAAATATCATATTAAACTTTCAGGCTCATACTTCTTATAATTGACAACAATTATAATTGATAATTGGCAAAGGTAACAATTGCTATTGATACCTAATAGCAACCAAACTGTTTGTAAACTGTGTAACAAAACTTTAAACTTTAAAACTTTTAATTTTTTAACAATATTATTAAGTCTGTCAACTAATATTTGTTAGATATGTTCGCTGGACAAGAAAAAAAACATCATGCCTTTGTAAAACATATTGCAACGATATTTAAAACTTTATGTTCATACAGTCCCATCGAATCATGTTCATCAGTCCCAACGAATTTGTATCAATGCATTAGTAAATAAAAAATAAAAATTCGCACCTTATGTCAAGAATCCCAAGTTAACAACGGTTTCAAACCATGCAATATACTCTATCATTTTCATTATTTCATTTGATTTGTTCACTTATCCAGTTTTTGTAAAAAAAAATAACTCTCAAATAGTTTCGAAATATTTTCCTATCTAATATGTAACTAGTAAACATTTTGTTTTATTTTTCACCAATCAGCCTGAAACGCTTCCTTAGCTTGACGATGCTAATCAATCCTACGGTTGGTAAGGTTAATTTATTGCGAACAAAATACCGTTCGTCCAAGTAATCTTTCACCCCCAGCAACCACAGTCATGCCTGCCCAGTCAATCAGGCGCTTGTTCGCAACTGGCTCATTATGGTTGTGGTTATGTTATGATAATGTGTCGGCGTGGCCCAAAGTGGACAGGATCGATGGTATGCATATTAAATTACCCGCATACTGTCACCCCGTTTAGTGACGATGAAAATGCTGAAAACTCGAAACACCCAGCGAACTATTACCGGTGGAAAACGTTATCCGGTTAAGCGTACACCCTCGATCTAGCTGTAGCGATCGACGATATGTAACAAAATCGAGTCGCTAAACTCGACTACAGCCACGGATATTCTATCCAACCACGGCCGCAGTAATCGGTCACCTGGCCGGGGAGGAAAACCTGGTGCCCGATAAACCCATGTCCGGTGGTGTGGTTTCCTCTGGGCGCGGCAAAGCGTGCCCGCTTTTTGGTGCGTAATACTGCGATAAATTAATTCGCACAACAACGCCCGCGAAACGTTATTCTACCCTGCTCTCCCGTGCCAGCGTCAGCGTGCTTTCTTCATCTGCCCGTGAGCGCCGAACAGTTCCAAAACAGAATTATCTATGTTAACGTTTCATTCGCTATAATTAAATCAATTTAATGTCCGGCTGGGAATGGTCGGAAAGCGTAGCGTGGGTTCGGTTTGAGTGGTTGGGAAGAACCGGAACTGCCGACCAGCTGGATGCTGGAAACTCCGACCAGCTGGATGCTGGAAACTCCGACAAGCATGGTGTCTCAATTACGGTGCACGTTCTCAACATGGCGTTCTGGTGGCGGCAGTCGGTGTCCGACCGATGCTTCCAACCGAGCAGTCTAGACCCATGGTTATATGGTATGGCGGCGAAACGAAAGCATTGAACCGTCGTTTGTGTGCCGTTGCGGGGATTCTGCATTTCCAATATCTACTCATTCGAATCTAAATTGCCCACCATAACTCAGACACACAGGGAACACATGTTTGTAGATCTACATTTTATCTACTCGTGTCGTTTCGTTCATCGGAAGTATGTGCTTCGTATCTATTTTTTCTTTTTTACTCTAAAGGTGATGCTGACGTTCCAGCATGCGAAACTGATGCTCAAGAGAAATACACATGTACGCGTGTGTTTGTGTGTGAGTGTGCGTGTTCACGATATCGATAGCCTTGGCATTGAGATACAGCTTGAATAGAGCTCTGCAGAAAAGCCAGGAGATGATACTTATGCCGTATGAATCGGTTTCGGATCGATTCGTTTCGTTGTGAAATGTGAATATCATAGATAGATTTTGTTCAATTCAATCTCACAAGCATATCGTATTGCTCCACATGCACGAGCGAAGCAAATGTTGAATTCTCATGCATGGTGAGATTTACCTAAGCTATTGTACCTATTTATGGATCGGTTTAAACATTCCCACGAGTAAAAATAGATTGTAAAAGCTGGGACGAAAAAAAAATTATGTTAAATTTATAAAGCACACTCGAAAGCATCCTCTAATATCGTCATGTTAGAGGAAAATGTCATCAAATTCAAATCATCGAAAACTTAGCATAAAAAACGCGTCAAAAATCACCCGAGCACATCATTTCGTGTTTGAACCCAGCCAAACACCATCGAACGCTTTATCGTGTCAGCGCTATACATCCTGCATGCGCGATGATGAATACCCAAAAAAAAAAGGTCACACTGCAACCGCACACGAGCGCGCGCTGTGACTGACATGTTGAGGGTTTTATTATGGCACTTGCTAATAAAACAATTAAATTAGCACACCCACCTGGCATGGATGGGAGCAGCGAATGGAGAGGAAGGCCACGCAATAGCACTCGGTGCCACAGACCGCAGTTGGGTGGTACGAAATTTCATCAAACGTGCATCTGTCACGAACAGATCAGTGTCTCGGTGTGTGGTAATACGATCCCGGGGTCGTTATATGTTCGAATATCCGCGTAACATTAAAGTTGAGCACAAACACTATCGGAATGGTGTCGCAAGAGATCCTTGAATATGGATGGGAACATTTTTTTCTATAGCTTGCATGTTGCTTCGGTACGAGGGTAAATTACATCCACAGTTGAATTAGGATGTAAATTTTACCTATATTTAACAAACTTTTTTAAATATTACCATTGCGGATATATAAACAGCACTCACGTTTCGAAGATAAATTAATAGAATTTCTCTATCACTTGCATATACTGTTCCTTTTGAACGTTTACATTCAAATTACAAAACGACAGGACATTATCCGTTTGAATGCTGCTTTAACGCGTTTTAACTATATTTTATTTTTTCGTCTTATCTTTTTACTAGTCGACCCTGTACACATCATCTCAGTCAAAAAAGGTATTACATGCTTATTACAAACACTGCAACTATCAACTTTATAACATTATACGTGAGAGTACGATAAAAATGAAGAGAAGACGATAAAAATGTGAAACAAATTCCTTTCTTAACTGTTAGAAAATGTTTTCAAATATTGAGACAATATGTTCCCGCTTAAGCTAAGATAAACATTAGAATTAGAAACATTAGAAAAAATTGCTCATGCTATTCCTTTGAATCATTTGCATCTATAGAGCTACATCTACATAAAAACGGTAAAATATTAGAAATATTAGTAATTTAACAATAATTATGTGTAGCTTGATAAAAATATCATTGATTTCAGTAGTTTTTTGAATCAAACAAACTTAAACTAACTAGCTATCAATCATCAAAGAATCATTATTACTAAGGTTAAAATAGATAAGGGTGTTTCCGATCCCATTGTGTGCCAATAATATCAGGAAATAATTCTTCTTCGTGAAAATTATTGTGCATGTTTTATATTCCGTACATAGCAGAAAAACCACAGGTTGCTATGAAGTTTGAAAATTTATTAAATATTGGTAGTTAACACTCTTTTGTGACATAAAGCATCCGAGAAGAATAAATAAAAAGCTCTTTGAGATAGGAATATCCTCTTCTTGGAACATAGCATTATTTTAGAAAAAAAGTTTTTTGATTATATAAAGTGCACTTATGTTGAGAATTAAGGTATGTATTATCGATAGACCAATCGATTTCAATAGTTAGATTTCCATCCAACACAATTGATGGGTTTCTATATTTATACCGTTTTGTATGGATACGGCGCTTTTTCAAGCTCATTAGACTCAACAAATCCGTTTGCAGGTAATTAGTGCAGTAATGCGATCGCATTAGCTTGACATGGTATCCTGTGGTGAGCTTAGGTTTGAGCTCATTACGTTATGCAAGGTCATCGAAGGAAATGTAAATTGGAAACTGTTATGTTTGTGAACTGAATTAGGTTCAGTTATATAGAAGACGAAAGCTTCGTTCAACCAGTTCTCACATGGAGGCGCCTGGTGTTTTTTAGAGTTTATTCTAAATAGATTGAAAAAGGTATATTATACTGATTGACTTGCTGTAGTCACAAAATCAATTAAATTCTTCGAGTGATAAATCCATAACTACGACATGGTTTCTTAGCTCCTGTGGATGGATTCATTATTATTACCTCGTTCCGTGTACTGCGTTTTAATACTAGTTTTTTTTTTTCAACACGTTGTTAGCGTATCGTAACTTTTTTTTTGTAATAAACACGTTTTTTCTATGCTCTTTCTATTTTCAGATACCTCCCGAGCGGGTGAAAAGTTCGAAACGATGTCCCGCAACACCGGCTACACGAAGTATATGAGCCTGAAGATTCGCAACGTCGGACCGGCGGATTTCGGCTCGTATCGATGCGTGGCGAAAAACTCATTAGGCGAAACCGACGGACTAATCAAATTGGACGGTAACTGAGCTTCCGGAGATCCGATATGATCCATTTTTCTCCCTTCCCAATGTCCGCTCCTATCGTTGTTTCGTCGTTGGTTTGTGGATGCGTGCTGTTTCTCCCGTAAGCGAAAAGGGTAAGCCGTGTTGAACGTGTTATCCACGGACGCACACATGATGAGGGCGCGAATGATGCAACGTTCCCCCGGTACAGGCGCATACATGGAACCGACAACCGTACGTCGATCGATGAATGATGCCTGCAACGCTTCAAAGAGTGTTTCGAGTAGGATGGAAAAAATGGCTAAATGCTACAAAAAACATCCACCATTGCATTAGCTATTCGCAGCGTGCGGAATGAACTGAACAGGGATCGCAAAATTGAACCAGGTTCAATGCTAACCATTCACGTAAGCATCCTTTCCGGGGTCAAGAGCGGATAAGATAGACGATATTGGATGCGCAACATCCTTTGAGCACGTGAAAATGTACCCTTTTCCTGCAGGGAATTGCACCAGCAACGGCACGAATAAAAAAAAACGCGAATGAATTTTGCGTGGAACGACGTTAAACTTCCACACCATAAACGATGCACGACGATCCGTGTTCCACCGGCACCAAAAGGCGTGACCTTTTCTCCTGCAAATCGTACACGCACCGACGCACCGCTAAGCTTCGAACGTATCCTTTGTAAGGGATCAATTTTCGTTTCCACCGCACAGCGGGCACCGAACCGAACGGAACTGGACAATGAAACAAACTACAGAAAAAAAACCCGTTTTCCGATTGTTCCATTGCATAATTAGCGAATGTTGTGTGAGCGAGAAGGCTTCCGACCTGATTGTGCTGCATCTGAAACGCGCGACAGCCGCAGGATGCGGGATGTGATTTGCTGCCGCAGGGATACAACACGGTTGATGGGATGAGGGCTCGAAGCATCGGATGTAATTGAGTTTTCTGAGGCTAATGGAATTCCATCACTGCCTATCGAACACTTACGGGAAAAATTTGTGACGTATTCGAAAGGGTACGGTAGTGATTTTCCACTCCTATACAAAGAGGATTTACGAGTTTACTGGTGGTAGAGTCACGGTGCACTCGTTAGAGTGGATGGATTATGAATCCGTTCCAATGTCAAAATGTGTATGTATGCGTTTCCATTTCATCAACGCCGCACATCTCGCGAGTAAGGGGAGTATCTACTTTTGCGGAGGTCCAACGAGGCGTTGTTGTTTAATGATTTTTTTTTCTATATTTCCATTTTGGGGTACGATAATCCAAAGAGCACAGAGAAAAATGATCGATTTGTATGTTTTTTTACTGTTCGAATGTTTCATGAACGAAAGAGCAATAGAGAGAGAGCAAAAAAATCAATTTGAATTATGAGATAATATTCTTTTTTGATTTCCTGTGGATAAGCATTCGCCATTAGGCTGCTCTTGATAATAATTGATGTTTTAATGCGATCGTAAGCTACAGTTACGATAGTACTGCTTTAAAACAGCTAGCTTAGTTATAAATTAAGCACGTTTTTGTAAGTTGAAAGCAGAAAAGTTAAAAGCAGCTATCTTTTTGCAGTGGGAAAAGAAAAATTTGTTTATTTAGATTTTTTATAATAGAAATTTATCAAAAATAAGGGCAGCATTTATTTTCGATCAATGGGATGGAATGAAAAGAATTCTTCAAAAACCAATAATAAACTGCAATGAAATTGTATACATAAATATATCACATCAAATTGCATAGAACTATAGGAACTGTAATGTTTATTCTAAATATGATTGGAACGATTACTGAATCAAACACTATGTAATTTAGAATGTAAAACATTCAACATCAACAACAAAACCAACTAAAGAAGTAAATATTCTTTCACCAAGAAAACCTATGAAAACCACTCTCCTACCATTTTGTTCTCTCTGGGATATACTCTTTTAATTTTTCGGAGTAAATATACGGCAAGTAAAGGTTTGGCTATCCAATACCACCTCCCACGTGAGAACAGTTGGCTCAAAACTGGGAAAACCAATTTACCGATATGCTTCACCTCGTCCAATCCACGCCCATCCTTACCGACAGGCCAATGATGAAGCCAATTGCTTGTGAAAATTAGAAACATCTATCAACATCCACCAATACCGAAGCATCGCACGGACACGGATCAATCAACCGTGCCGAAAAGGAAAACACCATCACCACCACCGTCATTGTCGTGCTATGAAAAACAATGAAACCCCGATCGAAAGCAACAAACACATCTGTGCCGCAGTAAAAAAAAACTAAAGCAACAACGAAATGTGTTACGAAATAGATCAACTTCGATCTCGCTTACATCAACAGTTATTTGCGCTCCAACAGCAGCCCGTTTCCCACGTGCCCACAGTCCACTTTCCTTTCGCTTTTCTCCATAGCCATTCCCACCGCAAACCGATACGGTCACCGAACTAATGATGCCTTTCATTTGCTTTCGGTTTTTTAATTTATATGCAGAAATACCGGCCCCGACGACAATATTGACAACCGAATCACTTTATAACAATCGATCAAAAGGTAATTTAAATGTAAATTTTAAAATGTATTTTCATTTCATCCGTCCGTGAGCGTCGTCGCTGAGCCCAGCCAGCCTATCTAGCCGGGCGCTACCGTTCCCTTTCGCTCCGTTCTTCGGTAAGAACTCCGCCGTTGCTCCAGCGTATTCATGAGCACAGTCCTTCCAGCCACGGGCCGCGTTAGCTGCCCTCCCTTGGTCGATATTATTTGTGTATTTTTCAACCGTCCTTAGTGTGTGTGTGTGTGTGCTGTGTACCGTGCTGAACCAACCGCAAACGCTTGTGCCCAGATCGTGACGTGACGGAGGATACGAAGAGGGCAAAAGTACTCGTTGCGGTGGCCATGAACCTTTTGCCAAGTCTCCCTTTCAATGCACTTCACCACATCAATTTCCATTGCAGAATCATTTGGTTTTGGGTTGGTTTGGCTAGTTTCTTTTTCACTCAGATCCTTTAAAAAATCTGTTGAAGCTTGTTTTCCAATCTTCCAACCTTCGAGAATGATCACTTCGTATTTTTCCCCTCGGTTTTGGGAGGCTATCGAATCGCTATAAATCAATTTCTTGGCATATGCAAAAACAGACGGAAAAAAAAACCGAACCATTCCGATTTTTATCGGTTGGGCTGGGCATGATAGCTGACTAAAGATTTAAATTGTTTCTCAGCATTTAGTCTCATAACTTATGCTTCCAAAACATGTTTATCCGGTAAGCTTATGTTGTGACTGAGATTTCACGGCACTGGCACTTGGCACTTTCTATTGATCTATAACATTAATTTATAATTTAGTACCAAAGTATCAATTTGTATCTAGGTACCAATTTGTACCAATTTCAAAGTACCAATTTGTATCTAGGGCATCTGTGTTTAAAAAAAAAATATAAAAACGTCAAACAATATTCTGAACTGCACAAAACTAATACAAACAACTATTTCGATAACAATAATAGTAAAAACAAACTACAATGTACTTGCTCTACTTATTTACAATCCTATGTACTAGCTTAGTTGATTGCGCAGTGCAATTTGCCACTGCGATTTGGAAATAATCTTCAAGGTTTGAACTACTTTTCACGCCAATCGCACAACATCCCCAAAAGTCGATAAACAGCGGTTTGAAACGAAAATACGATTAAATATATTTTTAGTATTTCCTTATGTATTACGATGGACCAATTATGAAATAAATGTTTTTACTTTTGTTTTCAATTTCTACATAGGTCGAAAAGCAAATAAAAAACACGATCCAATGATGGTGGGAGACTATGGTGTCGAAGAGTGGAAAGAAAATGGTAAGTATTGCAGGGCGTTTTAAAATGTATGCATAAAAAATGCACTTTCGAACATTTCAATTTGGTAAAGTTATTGAAGTATGGTTTTCTATGTTACTTGATCTCGCAACACTCAATCACAAATGATTTTGGTGAACAACGCTCTGGATCATAATGTTTGTGATTCTAGTAAACGATGCTAGTAGCCATATCAAAATGTCATTTTAAATCTAAATGACAAGAAAAATGATAAAAATCAATCAAAACTTTTGTTAAGACATTTGAAGCAATTTGTTAAAAAACATAAGCTTTGAAAGTTTTTAAAATATGAAGTACGATATCACGCTTCATCACGAAACTAGCTTTTTTGTAATATTGTACAAAAATGAAGGTTTGAATAAAACCAGGTTTATTTGAAGCTCTTTTATGTGAAAGAATTACATTTTTCTGTATCAGAAAAAAGTAAATAAACACGAAAAATGTTACCGTACCAACACAATTTGTAAATTAGATGCTCATTCTGTTATAAGGTTGATGTCTTTGCTGTTATACGTCCGTCGAGCACTTTTATTGTGTAGCACTTTTATTGTAGTTTTAAAAATACTGAAACTTATGGAACGTTAATCCCGCCATGCTTATGTTAGAAAAATATTGCTACAAAAACTGCATGCCATCGTTATCACTTAATCACGCATCGTTATGCTTGAAATCGTAACATCAGTGGCTTCCATCCATTTATCCTACACGTCGGCCACACCACACTCCCTTGTGGTTGTACACATTTTATGTTCACATCATTTCGCACTCGAGCGCAAAATGGCATCAAAAACAGTTATGTGCCAGTGAAACGAAAGCAAACAAAAAATACGTAAAACTCTATTTAACCAACAAATCAGGATCGGACATGAATCTACAAAACTACCCGAAATTGATCACAACTCTAATACACTAAAAGAGAGAAAAAAAACGACAATCATTCGGTGGTTAGGCTTGTTGCACGGTGCTGGTTCAGTTTGCGGTCATCGACAATCAATTTTTTTCCGACAGGAGGTCGATTCAATGCGCCCGTATGTTCCGCTCCATCCAAAATCCACTAAAACCGGCCGTTCACGCTTCGCAAATAAATACCACAAACTCACATGGCATGGAATTGCATGTTTACGAGAATTCAATATTGCCAAAAAAAAAAACAACCTGATCGCTTCATGCTGCATCGGCTCGACGGTTCCAACCTGGAACTAAACATGCAAAATGAAATAAAAATAGAAACAAAAATATGTAAAAAAAATACGATTCGATTCACAACTAAACGATCAACTACCGAACAAACGGTCAATTCCCATAATGGAAAACACATAAAACTAGGAATTGCTCTACGCATCCAACCAATGCCGCTTCCCCAGTATTCAAAAATCAGCAAGCAGTGCAACCTGAGTGGCCATCGTCGCATTCGTCGCATAAACCGCGTCGGAAATTTGAAACATTCAGCTGAAATTTACGAGTCAATTATCACTTCATTGTCAAGCCCAACAGCCAACACACTAAAGTGGCGAAGTTTTGTTTTCGGCCGCAAACGAACTTGTTGGCACATGCTCACGACAAAATCAATTTCCAACAAGCGAAGCCTTTCGAAACGAGCTGTAAAAAGAAGCATGTTACGATAGGCTTAAAAAAGCGCTGTAAAATATATTTTTTGCCAAAACAGAAAACATGATAACGCCGTCGAAATCCAAAACCGTTTTACGCAACGAACGTGTATTGGGGTTTTGAGTGGTTTTTATTGGTTTTGTGAGCAGCAATATCGTGCTGGTGAAGCGTGAACTCGATAACCAACAGCAAATCAGTCGCTATTTGTGGTGTAGGATTTATTACATCATGGAAAAAGTGCTACTTGAAACCCTGGTCGCGTACTAATTTGTTCGTTAAAAAATAGCAAAGTATGAATGGTAGCTGTGCTTATTACAAAAAAAGGATTTTATTAAATTTTAAATACGGGTGTACTTTCCACCGTTCGATTAGATAATCGAAACTAGTTTTCACTTTGCTTTTAGCATTACTATAAGTCTTCGTTTTAGTTTTGTAATAAAAAGAATCAAAGAACTTTGAGAAAGACTGATTTCAAACTGTAAAAATAATTTAAAGTTAAACTATACCTTGTTTTTTAAAGATTTAATAATACATTAACCGACACTCAGTTTTAATTAACTGTTAACGGTCTGCCTGTTGGTAATATTCGGTCAACTGGAGTAGTTAACGGTCAACTGGAATTTAATGGCCAACTGCAGCTTAAAGACCACTAGAAATTCGAAACTAGTTTAATAGGAAGAATACACTTAAAGTTTTCCAGTGAACGTATGGCGAACAATTTTCATTTCTGGATGACTTGTAAATAATCACTTTATTTGTAAAGTTACGAAATGGTAGGCAAAACACCAGAACTATTATTTGGTATTATTTTATGATTTAATAATTGTTCTCGCCATGTTATCATGCCATGCTAGGCTTCGTTGATGAAT
Source organism: Anopheles farauti (assembly GCA_000473445.2). Taxonomy (NCBI): domain Eukaryota; kingdom Metazoa; phylum Arthropoda; class Insecta; order Diptera; family Culicidae; genus Anopheles; species Anopheles farauti. The sequence goes on along the minus strand of KI915042.1, from coordinate 4,293,323 downwards.
GTTTCTTAACAATGAGTCCAACTGAACACACCATGACAGGATCACAGAACTGACACGTAGTTTCCTTTTTTGTACACCCATGTTACAGTTCCTTTACTATGTTTGTTGATTAATGTCCGATGTAATGCATACGTCACGCACGCCAGTTACTGTGCGCCACACTTGGTGCGAGGCCTGTTTTAATTGATTCTCAAACACTTAAGCAATCAGCTCCAATCATAAACACCTCGCCAAAGCGGACATAAATTAACCCGATAATCAGATTATCACCGTATCATAATTAATCTCCTTTCCCGTGGCTACTGTGCGGCAGCTACTGACTGGCTAGAAAACTATGACTATTCAATTAGCCTCCTAACATAAAACACCAATTAGCACAGTGTAGCGCCCTGGGGCGCGTGCCTGTGGCTTAGAACTGCAAATCATGCAACGATTGCCACCACCGCGGAGGCCACTGCGAAAATGCGAACCCCCGAAATGCGACCGCAATCTAGGTGCGTGAGGTACGCTGTTCAATAAATCTTTGTAAACTCGTCTCCAACAGTGTATGTGCTTGTGTGTGGCTGTGTGCTTCGCACGCTTGTTAACAAATGGGCTTGAGAGTTCGAACCCCTTTTCCCGCAAGACACAAAGTCAATGCGTAAAGTGGGTGTGAGCCATGGGTGGAGAAGCGACCGACGAGCACTTACTTCGACAGCCCGCAGCGTACACATTATTTGTCCAACTGTCCCCGGAAGGTAATTAATTACTGTGCCAGAATTGTCGGAAAGAATCCCCTAACGGGGATCCCCTCTTTGACAGCTTCGATAGAGTTGGGTCATTGGCTGGGAACGGCCGAAGCGTGTCCTTACTAAGTCGTCCGGGTGCCTTTTTTTGCTGCTTCACATCTTCTTTGCCTTCCGGTCGAAGAGAAGAGAGGGGCGGGGAGGAGATAGAATCTGTGCTACGTTGAACGCAAAATACAATTAATTATGTTCGAGCGTGCCACAATTATTCGCACATTTATCAATGCAGCGAGCGAGCAGCTGCGAATCGATTCGAAGCGATTTGAAACTTCACCTTGTCAAAGCTCGGGTTTTACGTGCAAGGTGTAATTCAGCGTCAGCGTCTTCTGATTAACTCTGCTCTACGACGGTAACATTCGAGCAACCTTGCAGCTGTTCGTTATCGAGTTCTCCCGCTGCAAATTTGCGATGCATTGTGAATTAATTGCGCACCATTTCATGCCCGCGCGTGGGACCGACACGATTAACAGCTCATCTTGTCTAATCTTCTCGTGACATCTGCGTTAATATGGCTTTTCTCGTTCTCTCTTTCTCTCTCTCTCTCTCTATCTCTCACTCCCTTTGTCTGCAGGTCCCTCGATACGACATCCTCCCGGGGCGTTTCACAACGGTGCAGCGACACCCGGCCAGTGTGTACGAACGGCGACCATCTCCTGCTGCGTGTTCGTCCTGCTCCAGCTGCTCTCCACGACTCTAGCAACTCACCACCACTATCATCATCGTCACCAGCCGAGATGAAAGTGAAACTCGAAACGCTCTATCCACCGCAGACGTCGTCAAAGTAACCACTGGCGTATAATGCTTGCGAGTGGAATGCATCACGTACCAGAAACAACAGCAAAGTGGCTGACGGTCTGATAAAGGCGTTGCAGGTTCGAAAGAAACGTATCGCACTCATATAGCTACAAAGTGGAGATTTTTTTTTCAAAACGATTACAAATCGTAAATAAAGTACGAAACGGAAGCCAGAAGCGGGCGAACGAAAACCAAATCGTCCCTTACAAAGGGACATATGTTGCGAGAAGGTGTAGGTAATGGTAGGTATAAGGCAGAAGCATATTGTGGGTGAGAAGCTTCACAACAAGCTAGCTAAAGTCCCACGCTATTCTCGTGGGCCGTAGTGTTGATTATGTGCAAACAAAAAACGAATCGGTTAAGTTTAGTTTACTGGTAAGCTTGCAAACTATAAGCGTCCCATATAGTGTGGGATAAAGAGACAAAAACAAACTTAGTCAGTAATTCTGGTGCACACACAAGCAGTCATGGTACATATTGATTTTCATCCTAAGGTTGAAGTTGCAACTATCGATTCACATGATTCAAATTTCAGTAAATGATTGATTATAACATTAAAATGGTTTTAAAACTTTTTACCACAAAACCATGTGTAATATAAAAAATTCAAGAAGTTTTATTTATTTGAACACATTTTTTTCTAAAAATCCCTCAAATTATCCCTCAATTATTATTATATTATAAAATTAATTTGCAGCTTATGTACAATTATTTGAAATCAGTTTATACATAGTTACATATTCATTGAACTGAGTTTGATTACAATTCGGTTTAGTAAAAAGATAAACAATAAAAACAATCCAAAATAGGTCATCATGATCACTAAATTAAAATGGATTTATAATTAATCAACTGATTGAGATACTGAAAATTAAATGCGAACTGTAAATTTACACTTTGTGTACTTTTTAAAACCATTACTGTTAAGTTCATCCTTATTTTGTACTTCAACTATAGGGTAAAGTCATTTGTAAGTGACGAAGAGAGTCGATCCAGATAATTCTTTTTTATCGATGAAAATATCTGTAGTGAGAACCTCTAATGCTTCGTTCGCTACCACACGAAATGTTGACGAAGGCGCCTGTACATACAATAGTTTATTTAAGAGTAATATAGACGATGGTGAGTGTATTTCGCCCATTTCCCTCCGATCGAAACACGAAGGGTTATGACGTTCCGGGTCGTTCGTCCGTACGTTTCAATCGATGACGTTCAGTCGAAACTTGAGCATACACAACCATATGCACCTTGTAAGTGTGACGGTCAGCCACCGCACACTGTGGTCAACGAAATGCATCGGGTCGTTCGCTCAGGGCCTTCGCGCACATGCTTCAGTTGATGATTATTTAATTGATTTTACAGCCCCCAATTGGAAATTGTTATTTATAATCCAACGGGCCCATTTGTTCGAATTTCGATGCACTCACCACGCTCGAAACGTTTCCTTTCGATGGGAAATTGCATGCACCGTGAAGTACGCCGCCGCCTGCTGCTCGAACGAATTGTCAACGCTTGGAGCTTTACGCGATTACAGACTACTATGAGTTGGAGTGAAGAGGAAAAGCTCATTTAAAAGCAATTAGATAAAAAGCGGCGGCGGCGGCGGGTTGATCGTGTGAAATTTTAGAACAAAATTGCGCACTCTCTCTCTCTCTCTTGTTAAGTGCGTTGGTGGTCAAATTCGATGCGGTACGTAAATTATTTTCGCCCGCGCTCTATTAAAAACGAATTCTTTATCGTGACTGTAGGTTGTTCACGTAAGCCCATTGCCTATTTCGAATGTGAAGTAATCAAATTATAATCAAACCCTGCTACGCGGTACACCATGCACAAGTGTTTCCCTGCAGAAAGTACTTACATTTTTGAGCACCGAATAGTAGCTCGTTTTCTACTTCGATTCCACTGCCGTGGAAAATTAATTTCGTCTGTCATTTTGATGAACTCCGGCACAAAATGATGGATGCTAGCCCGGGCCGATTCGCGGGTAGATCTTCCTTCTCAAGGGACAACGCGGCACGCTGTAGGTTTATGTATATCGCCCAGACGAAGCCACGGCAATGATTGATCACTACACGGAAATGGCACTCCGGTGCGAATTCAATGGTGTACCAGGCAAATGTGAACAGTATGTCAGGACGGACAGGGAAAACCACGAAGCGAAGCAAAGTAATCAAACATTTCACGGAAAACCTGGCAATCTCTGTCAATTGAGTTGCGGTGAAATCCAGCGAACTAATATTGGTGGAAAATCGATCCATCGTTCCTTCCCGCCCGACCGTCGCGTTCGTCCTTGATGATACCGTTGACGAGTGCATGCAAGTATGCAAGCCTGCAAGACACTGTACTTGTGCGATTTCAGCGAACAGGAAATGGCAATTCGCGTGGCAAATTTTCTTAAGAAACGCCAAAACCCAAACATGCTTACCTAAGCGAGAAAGTCACCGGCGCGGAGGGCAGATTAAGACATGAATAAATGATTCAATGAAACAGTCGTGCATCGTGACGCTTCTATCAGGCCTTCGCTCGGAAGCCCTTTCGGTAACAAGTTCCTTCCCGCACGCACCGCCGCTTTGTGCGAAAACACGGAAAAGAACCTCCTCGAGCGCTCGCTAGGCGTCTCGAGCCACCACATGCCAATAATGATGAAGCCGAACAAGCAGACTGTGGAGATATGTTGGAACGGAAAGCTACTGAATGAAAAGTGCTTACGATTGCCCGTAAAATGGAAGAAGCGTAGAAAATATTCACGCCACGTGGATGCGGGGCCGGAAACGCTCCAAATGAAAACCAAATTATTTCCTCCCCCCCCCCACGCCTGCTGCTTCGATCGGGGAAGTTTCTTCCACATTCGCTCGTTTGTTATTGCTGTGCGATTGCTATTTTTGCGGTTCGCCTCCAAACAGCGCGGCAGAATCTGATGCTTGAATACACATTCACATTCTTTGAGTGGGAATTTGGAACTGCTGCTGTTGCTCTCGCTACATCTTCAACGGAGTTTTGCATTTCAAATATTGATGATTTACGTTGGCGAGTCGGGCAAACGCTCCGTGCGCCGCTCATTTGCGGTGAAGGACGTATTTACCTTTTCCTTGCCAGGAATTTGTTTCTTTTTGTTTGTGCTTTCGTTTTCGCTTTCCTGCATCCGGATTTTGCGATTCGCTCGCTAGCGCTGTTGTTAATACCAATGACGATGGAAATGTCAATCCTTGGGACGGGATCAGCCGAGGGATTTTCATTGCATAAGAGCGACTGCCGAGCTGTGGAAACGGGAGTGAATTTTTAAATCTTCGGAATGGCATCGTCATCAGTTTGTGATCTTTAGGTGGGGAGGATTTTATTTTATGAATTATTTTTTTCTAGCGGAAGTCGTTTTCGATTCCGGATTCAAGTGGTTCTGGGGTTTAAGGCAAGCAATATAATCTGAATTCTAAACAAAACTATTTTTAAAACTTTCAGCTTTGCTGCTGCCAAACGTGTGGAAAGTATTATGCATTATTTTTGACGTATTCACGTATTGAAATCGTTGATTCCTTTGAGCAATGCTACTCGGAATGATTTTTAGTCATCTCCTTTTTTGTGTTAACGAGTCCGAACGTCATAACTTGTGCACTTGTTAAATAAAAAGATCATTTCTAGAAGCTTGTACTGGGGAATGAACAGGGGATAAGACGATAGATGTAAAATGGAAGCAACTTTATTTCATTGCATTCATCCAATCGAGAAAGCTTGCGTTTGTAAATAGTGATCGGAGAGTATGGTGCATGGGCATTAGCTTTTCGGCTGGATGTGGTAAATATGGTAAAATCGTAAAAAATCTAAAAAAAAAACAATGCAGGAATCAGTCAACGATGAACGCATAGGGTCAAGAACGGACAAAACGGTGTACAATAATAAACACTAGAGATGAAATAAGCCGTAACTTTAATTCATAGAAGCGAAACGCGTGTGTAAGGTGTAGTGTTGTGTAAATATTGCTGCTTAGACAAAGGAAACATGAAACGAACAAACAAAACACACTGATAAGAAAAAAAAAACTAGCAAAACATTCATTCAAGCATCCTAGTGGAAGCCATATGGACAGCCTAAAACCTTCTATAAACAATGAAAGGCGTCGACGCAACAGCGCTGTTTTGAAGAATTCAAAACGAAGAGCAAACGCTGTGGAGTATATAATAAATACAATCGAGCAGAGAATGGCAGAGAGATGGAAGGATAGAATGTATAAGTGAACATAAAGCTGCTGTTAAAACAGAAAATGTGCAAAGAAGAGCCAAGAAAGGATACAACAAATGGAATAAAGTTGAAACAACAAAACTTTGAACGAAAAACAAAGAGTACTATATTTTATGTCTTATGTTGGCGTTGAGAACATTCGGTGTCGTTTCACTGTACTCACCAAGGACGCTTTAGGACTGCTTCAACTTGGCCAATCCGCGGAGCGATACTTCTAACGGTGGGAAAGCTGATGATACTGATAAACGCGGCCACCAAAAGCAGCAAGACTTATTTTGCGCCCGCGGGATAACCGGTTGATGTGTTGATGCATGCTCAACAAGGCAAACTACGCACTGAAGAGGTCTACTTCTTCGTGTTCCGTGTCTCAGGGAAGTGGCTGAGCAGTTATTCGAAGCATGCTTCTCATTTGAATATCACGTTCTACTGCAAGAGCCATGTTCTCATCAAAGCGTGCTTTGGTTTGATAGGGGAAAGGTAAAAACTGTTCACACCAATTGCTACGCGGAACAGAAACGACGGCAGCATCGGGAAATGTTGTAGATTCCGAACCAGAACTCATTTTCATCGTTTGAAACGCAGCAGGAAATATAAGGATTGGAGCAATACCATTCCAAGACGTGTGCAACGGAAGCAAAGGGAACTATCATGAATCTAATTCTCTCTTTTTTTCTTTCTCTCATACACACAAACCAAGTACATTGGTTTTACAAGTACAACATATCAACTCAGTGGCACTTGACGGTGGAGCAGAAAAGCCAAGCTCCGGTTAAAGGTAAGGAGCACTTCATGGCAACTACACCTTTTGAGTTTTTGCTTACCTTAGCGTTAATTTTTATTACACACAGACACTTGTGCACCCCTTTTTGAACATTTTGCTTAGCAACTGCTTGTGTAGTTTACGATGGTACTATTTTCACATCAAAGTCTGATTAGGATCTGGACTGATTAGGCTACGATTTTACCACGCTAACAGTACTGCAATTTTGGCATATTTTTAGGCACTAACTATATTTAGATGCAAAAAATAATTGTACACGTTTGTTGCCGATTGCTGATTATACACAACGATGTCGTTCTGACAGACGACACAGGGTGCAGACAAGTAAAATAAAGGTTAAGAGATTAATTGTTCTAAGACTAAGATTGTAACAATTCGTATCGCTGACGTGTCTCGAATTAAGGTAACGTGTTCTTCGAGTTGAGAAGTGATACAAGTATATGAAGAAACAGTTTCTTTTTAATTTAATTAAAATCAAAATAGAGATTTGTAAACCAAACATATATTGTCATTAAACTAAACTGATTACTTATTACTAAATGATAATGTTTGACAATGTTAAAAATTATAAATTTTCTGTACTTTCATAATGCATAAATCAAAAATTTTTATCTTAAAGGTAGTTAAGCAGCAAATAGGTAGGTAAGTAGCAGATAACTTTAAACTAACTTATTCGCACATAATTTTCTCAGCAATATTTATACTAGAATCGTTTATTAATAGTTTTCGGCTAAATGATCCAATTGTCTAATCATCCAATTAATTATTACATTATTTATTATGCAAACATACATATAAAAAAGAATAAATAATAACTTCTTGCAGCTTGTATATACATTTCAATTCAATACAAAATAATGCACTTTATTGATAATACAGCCTCGTTTATTTGTCTTAAATATAGATGATCGCTCCTTTAAATTATACAATTTAGATAATTTATATATTTAAGATTTATTTATGTACAGTTTTCGTATGTAGATTAAGATATTTTTATTTTCTTTTAATTGTTAAAATTCATTGTACATTAACATCCTGTTTTCATCATTGACACAACATATTTCTTTCCACGAAAACTAGTTTAAAATAATATTCATCTCAATATTTCGTAAGACCCTGGAATCCCTTGAAGTACTACATTCAAATATGTTCGTATATACTTTCAAAACAATCATTACTTTATCTGATTTAAATCACAAGCTAGTATGTTTTGATCCTAGAAAAATTTGCCTGCTGTCACAAAAAAGTTGGTAATATTATCAAAATTTACTTAGGAACTTTCTCTATCCAAAGTAAAACTTGTTTAAATCTCTCTAGCTCAAATTAACAAAAATTAAATAAATAACAAATTTATAAACTTAAAGAACACTTCAGCACTGCAAAATTTGTGACCGAGCATGACAGCCTTTTCATACTTTTCGTTACAAAAATGATTAAATTATGTTCCTGCGTGATGCAAGTCATCCAAAATTGCTAATAACGGAAGATGACTGCAGTAAGCAATAATAAAAACCATCATGCAATAGCAAAAAAGCTCGACATGAGTGGAATTATATTTCATCTCTATGATAATGAACATCAGCTGGAGCGTTGCAAATAAATCCGACACCATCACCGTTCAAAACACCGCCCTCTGCCAAGACCAATTACGATGTTACCACGAATTAGTGCACCAGAATAAATATTTCCCAACACGTACCGCACAATGGTGGAGTGCTCGCACATGCTATCCACCAAGAACACACACACACACACTTATGATACTCTACCCAATGGTCTGGTAGACACGTTAGTTCATCATACTAATTACATACTCAACTCTTCACCGGCAGTCTCCACCTTCGCTGCCGGACCAAGAACATGATGCCCGTCAGAGTGGGTCAGCTACTCCGGCAGCACTTTCCGTCTGCTAACTCTTTCAAAACAATCACGTACCCACACATACACACGGTCAAACACACACACACATTGGAAACTGGTGACTGACCGCGAAACCGGAAGCGAGCGAGTGAACAAAGAATGAAAGTAATAATGTCGTTACCTTCTGCGTGCCTTTGTCCTGTTTGTGGCTCGTTTTCGCAGCAACCGTTTGCACAAGACAAAAAAAAAAGAAAACGAAATACAATCGCCACTCCGATCATCGGGAGAGTGCAAACAAGCAGCTGCTTGCACGACGGGGAAAACGAGGGAAAGAAAATAGAAGCCGTGCATTACAATACCCGGAAGTATGTGCTATCCATGAGCTGACAGGGTTTAGCGCTGGTAACGGTAATAGGACATTCGGACGACCGGTTGGACTACAGGACGTACGAAAAAAGGGCCATCCAACAAGCGCCTTTTTCCCACCCGTTAATACCCTAATCCCCTGTTAGCTTATCCGGCACGTACCCACAAACACACACACACACACATACATACATACACTCACACGCACAGGACGATCGGTGTCATCGGTAATCGGTGCCGGCACATACTTACACGACCAGGACACACGAAACGATTCGGTCAGGAAAGTGATAGCAGCACGAATGGCCGGGAAGGAAAGTGAAGCGTTTTCTGATAAATGCTGCAACCGGAGCAGAGCGGACATCGGGGGCGAATTCGTCGAGTTGGGGAAGGATTAGCAGCGTAAAAAGATCACGAACCGCACGGCCAAAGCCAAAATCAGCACTTCGTCGCCTTTATCGCATCTGGCCGCAAAAATGACAAAGAAAAGACCGCAGCGTGCCCGGTTGCTCGTTGCGTTCGCCTGTGGCGTCCTTGCGTCAGGATAAATGTTACGATAAGAAGGATGTCTGGCACTCTTTGCGTACACACTCCTTCCCTCTCGTCCTGTCTTCGTCCCGTACCACGATCCGGAGTCATTTTCCTGCCCGAAGTCAGGTTGTCTTTAGCGGACAGTTAAACCACCAGTTTCATTCATCTTGAAGACTTCCGTTCCGATCGTATGGAGATTTTCATCGAAAGCGAATTGCAAGCAGTGTTAAACAAATCCACCCCGTTCGGTCCTCTTTTTTCTCAAATGGTCTAGCACAAAAATGCGTTTCTGTCCTGGCTGCGGAACAGCCAGACAGCGAGAAGAAAAAAAAGCTCCCCTGTGAGTCTTTGTGTAAATTGTTCGAGCAATAATGAAACTATTCTCTTATCGTTAAAATTACCGCCTGGGGTTTTTAAACATTCTTCTCTCTATCTCTTCCCCTCTTTCCTGTTCTCTTTGCTTTGGTTTTGTTCTTCATTTTTTTTTGTATATTCACATTGTGAAAATTGTGCCGAGGCCGAGAAAAGTGTGATACATACACAAAATCCTATCCAGATCGAATATCTCGCCGTCACAGGAACATAATGGTTCACCGACGACATTTAACAGCTTAATCGTTTGCTCGTACGGGCGATGAACGGCGAATCAACGGAAAACAGAACGAGTCGACAGAAATAAAAAAAATCGACGTTCGCTAGGGACATTTACTATCAAGATGGACGCTTTCCACGGAGGAAGGAGGAATTTCATTTCCGGTCGCCAGGCGCTGTTGAAATCACCAAAACTCGGCGGGCTATAATATGATGAGCGATCCTTTCCGGGTTTTTCCTACCGCTTTTCCTATCCCCTTTAGTGCTTCTTTTTTTATTAATATTACCCCAGATAAACCACTTGGTGCGGTTATCGGCACGGGAGCGTGATAGTAAATTTTATGCGTCCACTTTCTTCTGCGTGTTTCGTACGCTATTGCTGATCGATTGAATAGTCGTTTAATCCAACGGTCACAGGCAGATGGACTAGACACACGTTTACCAAGAGATAAATTTGCACAGGTAAAGGAAACCATCGTTTCCTTGCACCTTCGACCGCTCGTAAGCCGCTTAGCCGTATGGCGTTTGGTGGGAAATTTAAGAGACCATTTTGCGGTGCCACTTGGCAGTTGCTGGCTTAATAGGAGCACGTTAAAAATGTCTGGCCATTGGGAGGATAAATGAGAATTTTACACCACCAACATGGGCGCGTAGCGTTGGAAGTATGGTTCGCTGCGTGGATGAGTGTTTGGGATGAAAGATTGTACGGAATTTTTATTAATCAAAACCGACCGCAACTTGATCCATAAATTTAAGAGGATTAGCGAGGGTGGCGTGGTGTGAAACCTATTGCAATCAGTGTGACAGTCGCGGTATTTATACCGAACCACTGGCGATAAAAATGCTTCAAGAAGAGTCATGAAACTAAGTAAATAGAAATCAAATATATAATTTTTGTTCCAATGTGACGGTAAAATTATTCTTATTTTCATAAATAAGTTTGTAAAGCAAACTTGTCCAACTCTGTTAAGTTGGTTCAGCAAAATAACAAAGACCAGAAAAGTTTTTTTTAATCAGATACAGATGCTATAATTTTTTTTTCAAAATTTAAATGTTTTAAGTTTTTATCTGTAAACTTAATTATTGTTTTAGACACTGTTTAGATCTCATTTAAAGTCTCTCATAAATGAAACGCCTTAGTAATAAAAAAAGCAGGAGTTTTCTATGAAAAAAAAAACATTCACTATTTCGTAAACTAGTTCCATTAAACTTGAATTTTTGGCTCGTTATGGATGGGTTTTAGAATACCAAGCCTAAAATAAAGCCTATTTGACGTCAAATTTTAGAACAAATTTTAAATCGCATTATAGATATTTATTCAAAAAGATTTCACACGAAATGAATGAACATTTCATGCGATTTAAGCTTCAAGAATACTATGTTTTCAAATAATTTATTAAATTTTATCGTCTTTGATAAAACTATTCATAATCTTTTTAGTTTTCCACCTAACACCTCTTTTCTGTAAGAAGAAATTACTAATTCATGTCAGCAATCCTATGGCTCGTTATTTGTTTTCAAAAGATGAATAATTTAATCTTAAAATTAACTATTTTACAACAAATTGAAAACTTTTTCTGTCATGAAAAAAGTCAGCTTCGACACATTTTTCAGGTTTTTATTTGAAAACCATGTTTTATAACTTTGCTTAATGTAGAAAAAAAATCCCTCCTTTGGACACTGTTTCTACGTGCGTTCGAAAGTAGATTATTTTTATCACCCATCATAAAGCTATGCGCCACGAGCACGTGTTGTGAAGTGGCTGACCAGCGGGGAGTGAAAAAAAAAAGTCTTTTCTTTCGTCACCCAAGGTATTATTACAAGGGGGCGCTTGTTTTTGCCTTTGTTTAAAGGCAGTTTCGGCAATAAATTCGAACGGTTAAGCCGAAGGATGATTTTCCAGTTTTCCGTCTCGGTCGGCAAGTTTTACGCTTCAGCCACAGCCAATCATCCCCGTTTGCCACGTGCAACGGGACACCAAATGTGTCCCCCAAATGGTCGCATCAGCCATGGTTTTGATTTTGCTTGATCAATCCTCGTAGTCGCAAAACTTGTTTGGCTTTCTTCTGCTGGTTTTCGGATTAGCAAAGTCAACTCGACGGCGTAATGTATCTTTGTTCGCTTCGGTCTTCGCGGTCACTGCTGCTCAAGTCACCCCGAAAAAAGTGGGGAAAATCGAATTGGAAGGAAAACCCCCCAAGAAGAAGCAAGGAGCAAAAATCACATAACGATTTCGAGTATCGAATAGAAAGTCCCAATAAATTTTCCACACCGCTCTGTCAATTGAGCAAAATCTTCACCGAGCGCTAGCGTCGGTGGCGTGAAAAAAGACGTCCCGAAAATCTCCCCCAGGATTTGCCGACACCGCGCACCGGGTGGAGGAAACGTGAAACGCAAACGCAAAAAAGATAGATCGACTCTGGTGAGTTCCCATAAATCTTGGCCGGGTTTCGCCCGAGCGTTGCGAGCGAGTCGAGTCAGATCGATTCCGTTTGTTCGATTCCTTAATCTCACGCGACGGGGTGGGAAAAAAAACTTCCGCCGGGTGAGGTTGACGTGGATTTGGAACAAGTGGACGGACACCAATACACAACCATTATCGGTGCGCTATTGATCTCTTCCCAAATGAATCGAGCGCTCGAATCTCGATGGTGCTAGGGGCGAGCTATTTGGAAATTTCTGCAGAAAGGAAGTGTTTTCCTTTCGGGATGTGTACTTTTTACAACAATCCGGGAAGTTCTTCATTGGTAGTTTTTTTATTCCCTCCACAACCTTTACCGCTTGTTCCTACCGTCTTGCCCAAAGTTGATTTCCAGTTTTAGAAGGTGCCGGGGAGATATTCATGGAAAGGCGTGTTGGAAAGTTTTTCGATTCTTCCGCACACTGGTGCTCGCTCTCGGCTCGGAGACTTCCACGGCTGTTTTTTTTTGCACCCACCCCAGAGCCTCTATTTTTCCTTTTTCCCTCCCATGTTTGGTGTTGTTTTTTCTAACGCTCGACTTCGGTTTTATTTTTATTGTCTCCCGTCATTTTTTCCCAGCCTTCCTCCTCTTTTTCTTGCCGTTTTGCTATTACTTTGCACTAGCGTTTATTTGTTTCCAAACCAATTCGTCTCGTTCGACTGACGAAGCAAACGAAGCCCGCTTTGTCGCTTCGCCCGAGACCAGCTGGAAGCTGACAGAAGTTTTCGTTATGTTTCAGCGCAACTTTTTCCGGTAGCTTCCAGCCACGGCAGCGGTGTCCCCAGCTGGGAGCAAGCAGTGTCTGGTCAGGGTCGGGTGTGAGGTTTTTCCGCTTTTCTTTTGATGTTTCAGCACCGGAAACTTGGGACGACTTCGGGTTGCAGAAAGTAAAGTAACGAAAAAAACGGAACATAAGATGAGACTCCGGCTTCCGGGGTTTACTTATTGGCTCCGGGGTAAGTAACTCTTTGTTTTGCCAACAGTTTATCGCATTTGGCCAATTACGAAATGAAGCTATATGTGTGGAGAGTAGGAGATCGATGAAACGAAAGCTTAAGTCGGGTAATCCGAGCATGGAGTGAAGTTAAAGATATTATGTGCAAATTTCAGAAAAATCGTTTTGATTGCCACAAGTTTTGCTCAGTTTCCTATAGTAATTGCAATTTATTTTTTTCAATTAATGTATTGTGTCCTTTGATCTGTAAATATCATATGTAGCTCATAAAGAAAAGGTAATGTTTGAAAAAAGGATTTTTTACTGCTCGAGCCAATGATTTGTAATTGCTTTTTTATTAATCACAAATCAGCTGCATTAGTTGGATGTAATTATATACTAAATACTGGCAAAGTATTTGAAAAAACATGCATAAATAAAATACATTTCAACCATTTCACATTACAGCATTTATAAACTTTCCAGTGGGAAATTTTAATGTTAAAGCGTATATTATATGTATCGGATATTCAAAATAACTCCCGATTTTGGTGTTTGAAAATGGTATTTAGGCAAATAGCCTATGTACAACATAGCTGACAACATTAATATGGTTTAAAATTTTAGAATAAAATGTAGAAAAATGACTATGGCCTTTCCTCTTTTTAAGTGCATGATACATTATTTCTACCATATATTATCCTCTTTTAGTCAGAAAAATAAACATGACATAAATGTACACAGATTCTCATTTCTTATAATGTTAACAGACAAATGTTAACAAACTACATAAAAAAAGATTCAAGTTAGATGAGCAATTTTCATTTTTTTTCACACAAATATATATAAATTAACAACATCAATTATTTGTTGCTCCACGATTCAGCAATACCTATAAATGATGAAAATAAGAAATATCCATGCCCTAAGAAATGATTTTTCAATTATGCATTGTTCCAAAACATATCTGAACATATAGTTTTAAAACATTTTTTATATATTTATTTGATTATTTCGTTATTTATCGTGCTTGCCACATGAGCTATGAATCGATTGTACAGGAACATAGAATAATCCTTAGGACAATAAGGAATACATAGGATAATTCTTATTTACTAAAAAAAAGCAGAAAGAAGGATACACGAAGGATAAGGATTACGATAAAGATGAGAAGAGACTGGATCGAAAGCAGGAGAAGGAGATGTTGTGGTCAAACAGATCACCTGAAAGGTTGAATGTGAAGTTCAATTATAAAGCGCATTTTATATTCTACGCCAACCTGAGAATTATTTATAACTTTCTCATTTCAATTTTAATACAATGCAAGATGAATTTATATACATCTTGTAAACAGTATTTCCTTCCAAAAGAGGACATCTGTCTTCAGGAATGTCCACCGGGGCAGATACACGGGTAACGGGCAATGTAAACTCAAGCAATGACCCCAAAAGTGACCTCCCCACACCACATGCCTCTTTTCATCCATTCTAGACAGTGGATCGTGTCGGACGGCCTGCTGCAAATTGGAAATTAATGAAAATCTAAAATGAAAACTTTATGAATTTTCGAGATTATGATTCCCACCCCGCGTCGTTTGGCTTTTGTCAAACCCGCCGCTCTCCGCATGTTCTCACGTACACTAACCAACGCTGGGACAATTTTCCAAGAATGAACTTTTCCCAACCAAGGATCCGACGGACGTCCCGATGGCGCGTTAGTTTTATTTCTCTCCGCGCGTCCGATTTCGCTAACGATTATTGCATAACTTCATCCATCGAGAACTTCATCCACGCTGACGATGGCCGACTGGGCTGCCGCTGCATTTCGGTACGTGGCTGGAACAGACGCTAGGACCCATAAGGAATCCTCCAGCGCATCGTAAGCGAACGAGATCATAATATTGGCGTCATTTTGCGGCATCGTGATCTCTGTGCGAGACGTAACGGTGGCTTAGTGCACGGTTAGTAACAGTGTCTTGGCGTCGCAGGCCACGGTACTTGTTTCTCATTAAAAATGAAGTCTAGAAAAATGGCACGTTCGACATTTCCCGTCGGCGGTTCGGCATTCCCCAGGCCGGCAGTAAGGAGTGCGTTGCATTTGGGGTTTGAAAGCACTTTTTCTTTCTATTATTACTCACACTCCAACGGTACTGGTGTCGCTCTTCCAACCCATCTGCCAAAGAATTGAACAATACAACTAGGAATGATTGAAACAATTGTTTTTCGTTTACTTGCGTATCCCTTTTCACGACCGTGACTTTCCTCTACGCTGCGTCTACACATTGCGGATGAAATCAGCAAAACCTGGTTCTGTCATAACTTTTAATAGTTTTCCGTTTACGTTTCTTGCATCCCCGAAGAACAGTTGGTGGGCGTTGCAGAATAGTTTGCGGCTGGGAAGCCATCAATGGCAAAATGGAGCACGTACAAATAGAACAAACCAGATGTTTATGATTTGATGCAACTGCAGTAGTAGCTGCAACTTAGGTTTATTGTATAGGTCGTTTCGTGAAACTGTTGTAAATTCAATCATTCCTAGGTAAACTTCGAACTGGCACTTGGACGTTGTATCATTGAAAAAGTGCTATCAAAATACATTAATGAATATATAGTTCTTCTTCATTATATTTCAAGTAGATAGAACAACTAATGTCAAAATACATATTGCTATGACTATGATGCTATGGTTGCTATGATTTATAAACATGTAGCGTACATTTTTCTCACATGAAAACTCATTTTCTTCAAATCAGCCCAGAGTATCAAGGTCGGTCAAAGTTGTTTATGATAATTTAACTTAAATTTAATTTTCTAAGGTATTGAGATAGTCTCCAAGTGTTTAATGTAAATTAATGTAATAATTTTCCTCAATTTTGTTTTACTTGGTCTGTACGATACATTTGTTTGTTTAATGCGCTACTGTTTTTGTGGAGCACAATTTGAATGACCAATAACACCGAATAAAAGTGTATTTTTTTCTTTTTTTATGCTCTTTCTTAATTACAAATAACAATTACAATGAAAACTTTTGAAATTAAAAAAAAAACCCAGTTTGTACCATTACTTCTTCAGCTAAGAGCGTGTAAAAGATACTCTTTGATTCTTTTAAAACTTAAAAAAAATGTGTTATTTAATGGTTTTATGACGAAAGCAGACGGCGCTTTTATTTTTCTCGAGCAGTAACGATTTTTTTTAAATTTATGATGAATGATGTATTGAAAATAAATAATATCATGCTCTCAGTTTATACTGCCAGATACTTTGTAATTATTTCAGTAATCAGTTAGTTAAATCAATTTATGTTTGTACACAAATACACACAAATTAGTATACAAACATGCCCTTAATTGGTACACTCAATACATTTATATTGTTTACTTATGAGGTATAACGAAGGTAACACTGTTGCAAGATTCTAAAATAATCGTCACAGTTGGGGTAAATATAACGATTTTAGAAAACCTCAAATGTACCGTTTGAAGTGGTAGGTGATAGGGCTACAACATAGGCTAAAGGGTTCCACCTTGTCACCAATGTTTCAACGTATATACACAAACTTCAAGTGATTTAACGCTTCATCATTTCGTACGTTTCAAAAGAAATAATTTAAGTTCCTTTTCAACCTGATTTCTTGCGGAGAAGTTGAACCAATTTGAGCCATCTCTCCATGGCTTTCCCTGCGCTCATGCATTATGTTCAGAAGTTGCTCATTTGAGCAACAAGCTGCTGCCGTTCGTGACGAAAACGAACCCCACGGTGCGTCACATTTCGTTCGCGCTACAGCCATTTAAAACCGTGCCACGGTGCGTTTGTGCGAGTTTCAGCATACATAATTCATTCCGTTTGATGTTTGTTCGCTAAATTTCTTCTGCAGCACAAGCTCACCTTCACAGCAGTGGAGGAAAAAAAAAGTGTGTGAGTCGAAATTTCACACATCGCTTGCATGCTGCGCGCTGCTAGCTTGAAATTTTCATTTCTTGCGATACGGTGGGCGAAAGGCGGATCGAGGAAAATGTTCACCGCTTCCATGAATTCTTCATCGTTCTCGGGCAAATCCGATGGAAATCAGGACAGTTAGGGTGATGCGGAAAACGGCACGAACGGTGGAACGTGAAAGCCGCTTACCTACCGAGAGCTTTGCGTTTGCGTCGCACACTGATAGGAATCGCGTGTCTTGATGGCATTTCGTCTCCCGAGATTAGCTCGCGTCAGCTGCAAAAGCCTCTTCGATTGTCATGTTACCGTGCGTTGGACAGAAACGTCCCTTGAACGTCCACCTCCACCGACAGGAAGTCTTATGAAGCGCTACGATCAAAGCAGCTTCGAGCCCGGGTAGCTAGTCAAACTCGCATCGCAAGATGCGTTGTTCACGACAGGCTGGTAAGACATTTTACTGCGAATGGCGTTTAAGATGTGGGAAGGTGAGCGACAAGGTATTCCGTACCAAAAACAACATACAACTGAGTATATTTCACAAAATGTAAGTCATATTTGGGATTTTGAAACGATTGAAAAACATTACATTAGTAAATTGTTTTACATCGCTTACTTTGTGATATAACTCTCAATACGTCTATGCAGTACCTATTGTGATAGTTAATTGTACTGATTTTTTAAATATTTAATTCGTGTTTTATTTGTTCTTCAATCTATAATCACTTTTACTATTCACTCACTTACTCCTTGTTTTCGCTTCAATAGCCTCTTGATTGAAAATCAGCTGAATTTTGTACTATATTCAAACGATTTCATTAACAAGTTTTCGTCCTTGTAATGCTTGATACAAAACATCCCACAAAATTTGTTATTCAATTATGTTAGTATTTTCATCGTTTTACATTCTAGCTTGTTAAACCATGTAAATCAAACCATATGCATTAAAATATTTTTAAATATAAATAAATCGATGCAAGTATTGACAAACAGTAAAACAACACATTTTTTATTTAGAATGATTGAACTTTTGTGTTATAATCTTCGACTTCGAAATTCAATGTAATTAATGTTACCTCTAATATTGTTCACATGATATATAACATCATAAAAGCAATCAACACATCGAATGAAAACAACTAACATTTATTATTGACCTATAGGTATTAATCAAAATTAACTAGAAGGCAATCAAAAACTTATACAGGAAAACCGTAATCATCATGCATAGCCTTAAATGGTACTGCAATAGCACGTTCGATGGTGTAGCATACTTCAGCATACTTGCAAATATTTCTCGCTGTCGTCGCAAGTAATGCCGCAATATCATTTGAAATCGTATTGATGCAGCACAGACAAAAGTCATGGTAATTTTTGACAACTCTTCAAAACCTACCAACCATCCGAACGTCATCATCATTTCGGATGCAAAATTCATTGCATTTTAGGTGGCTTTGAATAGTGCCAATGGAAAGTGAGATCATTGTTTTTATTTTTCCCTCAAAATGAACCGCCCTCTGTGGGTTTCTGCTCCCCGCAGCGTTCAGTGATTGAGAAAATTGTGCCAAGGTTTCGATTCGGTGCATGCCGCCAGTAGCCTTGTTATTTCTCGTTGTGCAGGCCCGAGGGCAGGGCAATAATGATAGTAACACTCCACACATATGTACAAATAATATGATAACAGCAAATTTGCATTATGAATGCATGGAATATATGCAAATAATTTGCAGCAACTCGATGCAACGTGACACGGTGCCGGCGTAAACCACCACCAACGATGGCCGCTTGCTCGATACCGCATGATACCGGTAGACTAAACCTCCCGTAGTAAAGGGAAGGAAATAATAGAATGAGACAGAGAGGGCTCGGGAGCTAGAGAGAGAGCAAGAGAGCAAGGGAGAATATATCCTCGGGGTGTTTTTTTTTCATTCTAGTTTGTTTGGCTCTATGGCTGGCCTAGTATTCTACAGATCAGAGTTGGGTTGTGGTCACATGGAATCGATAATAACAATATAAAAACGACCTTAGCGGCTTGAATACTCAATACAGCGTATTACTTTTTTATCCGGTATTTGTAGCTTTTTAGTTGTCTCTTTATAAACGCTATTAGTATTGCCCAATGCGGTCAAGTTGTGTATCAAGAACGTGTAGTGCATAGTTTATGAGTGACATCGGATCGGCGTGGAAGTGATAAGCAAATTTCAATCCTAATGCAATATGCAATGGATGTTTCCAATCGGCAGTTGCACTATCTTCAGGACAGTATACTTGACAAGTATGTAGTATGTATAAGTTTTCAAGTTTTCTTTATGAAAGATAGCTTCGGCTTATCAGGTTTCTGGAAAACATCAATAAAGATGAATAATCAACTGAATGACCATTTTTTCCTTGAAATTTACCATTTACAGATTTATGAGTAAATGGTAAATAATGTAGCGTTTGAACGTTACAGTTTTTCTTGGCTGTGTAAACTAGTAAATTCGGCTAGCCGAATATAATTGAATAAGATCAACGATTGTTTTGAATTCATTTGAGCTTAAACGAAGAGTTAGCTTCTAATGTAATGTTAATTATATAATATTAATTATATAATAAATATATATAATATAATAAAATTTATTATATTAAACATTTTCGTCCTTTCATTCCTTTTTATTGAATATACGCATTAACTACTCAACTTATCTTTGGAAGTCTATTGAATGTATAAATGGATTACTTTACTAATCAAACATTGATTTAAATGTAAAATAATGGTATAACTTGAACAAAATAACATTCAAAAGAAAGCTAATGAGTAACATATTTCATTTCCATAAATTTTGTTTATTGTGTAACACAGACTCTGGAGGCTGTCGAAATAAACTAATAAAGTACAAAATAAAAATTTCAATACTTTTTCTAACAGGGATGAAATACAAACCATTAGAATGACAATTATTAGCATGTTACTTGAAAATTCGACAAAACATTGCGCTTCTATGAAGCCAAACCTTTTTGTTTGTCAGTTTTGCTTCGTTTCTCAGACGAAATACTGCAATTTATTTTCGGTCAAATCTTCTTACACCCTTCACAGGACTGTACTCACTGTTCTACAATTCAGCGAGCGTACGTTGGCTAACTTATGATTGATAACCTTTATCGTATCATCCTGTCGCTCTTCTAACCACAGTATGCTGTCTACCAAACGAAATTATGCTGCAAAAAACGTAACGTAACACACTGAGAACATTCTCAAGACGGGGCGAAAAAGGCGGTTGGGTAAAGGCGAAAAAGGCATCCTTTTCTCTTCATCTGCGTGCTTCGTGCGAAAAGGATTGTGCCGAAGGATTCGTTCGTTTCAACGCTAAGCCGAAGCTTTGTCGAAGGACATACGTGTCAAAATAAATCTTCTCCATAACAGGTTGCCATCGTCTCCCATGGCCAAGTGACAGATTCTTCAACCGCCCGAAAGATTCGGCTGAAGTGCTGCGCTCGTGAGTGATAACCACGCCATCAATAACGAGGCCCGGGTTGCACGATTCACACGAGCTTGTTCGACGCGATTGCACATTATGTTTTCATGTTCGCGCCACGTGGAAAATAGAGCTCCAAGCGTGCAAGATGTTATATTTTTTGGGGGAAGGAAAAGAGTAGCTGATAATTTTCCCATCTCAAAGGAATGGATCAGTGTCACAGTTTGTGCGATTTTTTGCTCCAATTATAGATGGTACACTTATAAGAGAAGAAGAAGATTATTGCATAAATTACACGTTAAAATGGTCTTACTATGTTTCGTTGACAAAGAAACATATTTTTTATAAAACACATAGCTTCTTGTTTTTTTTTTAAACCACAAATTGTTAAACAAAAACGCCATTATTCATCGCCATTATTGATATCTTGCTTATAGAAATAAATTTTAGTTTTTTTTATATTTTATGCCTATAAATATGATTAATATGTCTTCTAAGTAGTATCGTTGATGAGACATGCACACATGTTAAAACCATATGAATCGCAATTTTCGTAGGTACTTATTTCAATTAAATTTTCATTTGATCATTTTCTTCTAAAACCTGCCATATTTTGCCCTATAGCATTTATATATCGGTACTAAAGAAATGTCATTCGCAAACAATATTCTTGTTAACGGTCATCAACCAGTTCCTGCTGCTGCTAGTGGAAAAATGTTTTCCTCGTCACTCGCACAAAAATAGACGACCAGAACGTTTCCAGCAAACCGGACGACTCGTATGGCTTTCCAATGAAAACGAGCGCGCGAATTGCGATTGATTCGTTCCACCGTCCGCCTGAAGGTCCACCAGCTATTTGCCAGCAGAAGCAGCATGCAGGCACGGGCATAGCAAAAATGCGACTTCCATAAATGTGTGCTTGGAAATAAAGAAGAGTGAAAGCTTTTCGGTTACAAACAGCAGCAGTCCCCGGTACCGAATTTCGAACGACACGGATCCGGTGGCATGCGCATCGTTTGCGAGTGAGGATATTATTTCATAACAATATTTTCAATATACAGCCGTGTGCGAATGTGTGTATGTGTTTCATTCCCAGCCGCCGTAGGTTCAATATTTCACGGGCCGTACGTGCGAAACGAGACTCTCACGCGCTGAGGCCAGCCGGTCGGGATGCACATAAATATATAAACAAATAAAAAGCCATCGAGGAAAATCGGGGCTTGCCATTTGAATTCGGTGCAGGAATCCATTCCCATCCGCGTCCTGCACCCACCCGGCCCATCCGGAATCGAAGATATGGATTATTGATTTATGCAGATTAGATCGAAATATGATACATTAGAGTGCGCACTCGGGTTTGGGTTGGTTCACCCGGCGCGACCATATGTGTGTATGTATGTTCGTTAACCGAGCTGTCTGTCTGTTCTGGTGGCCGTGTGCCTGTTTGCAGTGTGGAATATCGATACGATAAGTTACACCCTTCGCACCACCCTTCCCCCTCCCCTCCAAAGCTTCTTCTTTTGCGTGAATGACGAGCATCGATTCAAAGGAAGGAAGGCATAGCGAAAACAAATATGCTTCAAATTTCGCTGTTGTCGGCGCTGTTTCCTTCACTGCTGGTTACATGATGCCAGGTTGAGAATTCCTTTTAGCACTCGGCGTCGGTTCAATCGAGCGGGCAGCATGTGGAGGTGATGAATGTGTCAATTTTAATATGCCCATTGTTTTTCGAAATATTGATCGTTCGTCGGGTAAGGGTTCGGGGCGGGGGATGAATAGTGCTTTTGGGATATTCCAATTCAAATGACACACAACCCCAAAACCATAGAAATACGATACTTTTCATTCGAAATTAAGTTCGACTTTTTAAATAACAATGGGGTTTCGAGGATTTGATTCAGTTTTTTTTATTTTAATTTGTAATAAAATATATTCTGCTAAATGTATTCATTCAACAAAAGCTCTCAGATCTAATTACTAATACAAGAAAATTGATATGGTAGTGATACAATAGAATTGTGTGTAAATTAATGTGAACTTAGTATATGAAACAAATTCTACAACTGTAAACGTTTTCTACAGTACAAACATGCAAACTAATTAATTTCTGGAAGATTTCCATGCTTGGAAAACGTTACTGTAGCTAATTCAATTTGATTCCTGGCTACCACAATTTCTAAAAAACTAAAGAAAAATCTCTTAATATTTTAAAGGTAAACCAAAAGCAATCCTAACTTCGTAAATGATTTTTTTATATATGATCTGTCAATTTTCGATAAAAACCGAGTTGATATCAGATTTATTGTCGACAATATTTATAATTCTATGTGTATTTATATTTATAATTCTCACAATGTGTATTTTGCCTGTACGGGGACCATTTGCAGCTCTAGTTCACTTTGTGTCGAGAGCAAACAGCAAACTTACCTTACTAAATGTGCTTCAAGCTTTTGTAATTTTATCTGCACTTGTATCTTGTAACTTGCATTAAATTCAAAATGAATTTGGTTCTTTATTAACTACAAAGCTTTGCTATTTACTTTACAAAAATACAGCAATTCTGGTACTCAAACATCAACTTCATCAAACATTTATTTTACGGTAACTACGTTTAATATCGTGAAACGGTTTGGTTTAAGATTACACATAAATTGATTGAGCTTTCTTAAACACGATAATCTTAACGAGAAGCTTCCAATGTATCTGATTCTTGTATCTGAATAAAAACACTTGCTTAGTCGGTTTAAATAATTTAACTTCTTTTAATTGCACATGAATCTTGGAAACCTACTAAATGAACTAAATGTTAAAATGCCTGATTCATCTCGCTCATTCACACTGGAATTATCATTACAAAACCATTGTTTAGCGAAGGAAGCTCCTTTTGCAGGGAATTCTAGCAACGTTTTGTAATGTGCGTCCGCTGCGGGTGAGTTTTACTCCATTCCGTATCGCCATGCTGCGACATCGCTGCCATCGTGCTAGACGATTGCAAAAGTATTTTACTTCCGTACTTTAAAACGCGACGTTTGCTATATTACTCTCGCATTTTACAATGGAATGGTTCGTGAGACAATGATGTTGAGACTAGTCGTGTTTAAAATCTCGTTACTTCCATTCCCGGTACCATTTTAGTTATGTGCTGCACACAGACGCACATTATCTTACCCTCCTATGTTCTTTCCACCCTTCCACAACGAAACATCGACCGGCAGTGGAAAATGCATCCTTCTGTACCTGCAACCCGCTCCTTCCACTCTCGTTAGTTTCGAGAACATTGCAACATGCATTTTACCGCACCGATTACAACACGAATTCCCACGAAAACGATCTCACGCCGTACTGGGGAAGCAATCTGCTCCGACAGATGGAATGGTTCGAAACACGCATTTCCATTTCGCTCTTCACACTGCACCACCACCGAACCGAATCTCTTATCACAGTTTTGCACACCCATTCTCATATGCAATATTTTTAACCAACTTATGTTCCTTCTTTTTGTACGCTGTATGTCGTGAGTAAAGCATTTGACTGTTAACGCATGACTTATGCTGCCAGTGTGTGCTATGACACCAGTGCGCGCGTCAAATGGCCCTTTTTTCTTGTTGAAAAATCCCACTCACCTCACGCTTTGGGTTCACGAGACGTGCGGTATGAGAGCGCAGACAGAGCCGAGACAACCCTCACCCACGTCGAAGCGCAATAGCTGACGAAAGCGTACAATTGTTCCACCATCCGTTACAGCACAGAAACGCAAAAAGCAACAGCACCCCACACATCTTCCAACCGAGACAAAAAGACAGCAAAATCTGTTCGTAAAAACAAAGGCTGCCCTGCCGAATGGGAGGAAGCGAAGAGTAATGGCAAAAGATTGCTTCCAAACGCTGCGGTCGGTTACGAAAAACCGACAGCCAGTCGTGCCAGCCGGTTGGAACAAGTGCCGAAATGGCGATGTTCCTCACCTGGCCCGTACCTGGTTCGCCGTAAGGGCACGTTTCAGCGAAGAGTTGGTTTCATTTCACCTCAATTACCCTCTATTATTTACCCTGAAGTCATCCATCTATCTTGTCCAGGTTAATGTCTTCTTATGTCGTTTTGACCGAACATCTTTTCCCGTACTTTCCAAGCAACGACACACACACACACACACTTTCCATCGTGAAGAAAATCGGTGAGTAACAATTTTCCACGGGAACACACTGCAAGCTGCTTTTCCGTGCTCCATGCCCGGTTTCATCAGGATCCGATTCCTATTTGGTCCCTCTTGTTGCCGTGCTTCCCCGGGCCGAGACAACATTTGGTAGAATGCTTTTCCGGGGAGCTTGGGGTAGTCGTGGAAATCGGAGCTGAGAAAACCAAAGAAAAAAGACAGGAAAAATTAGAACCGGAGCACCGTTTACCGCATTTTAACGTGAAACGATACGGGTATGAAACGAGTTTGGGATGGGCCAACGTTCCGTGGGAGGAGGAAAGCCTCAAAAGGGAAGGACATGGACTGCAATGGAGACAACAACTAGTTAAGTCGATGGTTCAAGGCATTCTTCTCTTGATGTATGTTCTTCCAACAACATTTCCTCCTTATAAGCAGAGTGTGCAGTACACACGTCGTTTTCAAAATATGTCTTCAAAAATATGTTTTATTGAATCTATTCTTATTGCTTTTCAAATGATGTATCACTTTTTATCATTGTAATGAAAATTATGAGCGGTTTTTAATTTTTTATTACATTTGCAATAAAAAATTATTTCAAAGATTTCAAATAAATTTCAAAGAAATAGTACACACCCAAAGAAAAACCCTGCCTCACTTTATTTTTTACTCACAAAAATATTGTCTTCATAAATTATATGCTCACCTTAAGAATTTAAAGACAACAAAAACACCTAGTCAGTGGATATTGTATATTTTTTAGATGTTCTAAGAAGTGTTTTTTTTCTTCTATTGACTAACTAGATCCTTAAAGCTACAGCCATTGACGATATCTTTGTTTTTGAATGCTGTTTTTTAGATTTTAGTTCAAATACTATGTTTCAAAATAAAATGAAAGTACAAATCATTGACTTCAACAACTAAGTAAACTCTCGCTGTAGAGTAACTCTAAAATATTTCGCTATATTCTCTAAATAATTGTTGTTTTAGGTTGCATTTTGTAGAAACTTGAAAACAAATTTCTTGTAAACTTAGCAATTTTCTAAAAAAAAAAGCAAGCGAGTATTATGCACCGAAATTTCATATCAAGAAAAACTTTCATAATGTTTTAGAGATTAAAAGGAATAAAGTAGTGAATAATTCAGATTATTTTAATTAATTTAACAAATACAAACATACAAAACGCTGTTCCATGTTCTATAATAGTCGATCCCGCGGATATTCTTGAAACATCTAACCTCACAATCGTAAAGTATTTGCCTAATTTTGCGCTAGCGCTAATAATGCGCCAATGGCAAACGCACAAATCACTGCACAAACGGCGTGAAAGCAAACGCTGAATCAAACAACGACACTTGTGATATCTTCTCTAAAATGACAAAATTTACGCTCACAGGAAAACAATCCTCTACCGCCGCGTGTAAAACAACGTCAATTAATCCCGCTGGACCTGATCCGGGCAAATCGAGAATATTTATCGAGCAAGCAAGATGTTGCCTTTAATGAAAAACGTCACAATCCCTCCTCATTTTATCCTGCTTCCTACCGGCACCTTACTATTCTTCTTTTTCGAAACTAAACTACGGTGATTCCATCTGCAATGACAACGACTGCACACAAAAGAGCAGAGTAGTTGAATAAATAAAACGGTGCAGCGTATTCAACCGTCCAACCCGGGGAACGCGCCCGGACCGCTAACGAACCCTGGCGCTGGGAAATCGAAACGAAAGGTCCAGCGGAATAAATCACTCCGGTAACGCTTTGCGATCTCTCAGGAGGGTTTTCCACCCCGGAGCGAAAGGCCGGGGAGGGGCGTTTTTTAAGCACCGGAAGTGGTTCTACTCGGCACCTGTCGAAACATAGCCCGGGACGGCTGGAGTTGGCTGGAGCATGGAGCAAGTGCACGGAGGGGCCTTCCCAGCACGACACCATTCAAAACATCGTTGCTACGGACGATCCTGTGGACGATGGTACCAACAGAAAGGAAAAGAGACAAATCACCGCACCTCAAACCGAGCGCACGAAAACGTTCGAAACAGCTTGCAATCAGGATGCACAATCTTGACACTGGTGTGTGCGCGCACTCACACACACACACACACACACACACACACAAAACGGTGTTGCACGATTGTCGGGATAATCCTCACCTTGTTGTTGACCTCGTTCAAGATTGTTCCCCTTCAACCGTCCGCTTCTCGATGGGGATCGCTTCTGCTGATTAGTGTCGCTTTTCACATCGTGCCCCGGTCGTGAGGAAAGGAAGGAAGAATCTCACCTTCCAGCTTGGAGTGGCAGAAGCTCACTCCGGAAGAAGCTCCGTTAAATGGTACCAATCGGCGAAGCGTCCTTTGTTTCTTACTCCAGGTGCACTTTGCATGCAAAAGCGACAACACGGCAATGGGAAACTCGAGGCAGCCGGAATCCGATGAAGATGGAGGCTATTTTTCTTCCCACCACGCAAGGTGCATTCGCTGCAAGTGGTTTCAATCACGAGTCGCGGTGCGATGTGGTTGCATCATGATCAAAGCTCCGGTTCGTACAGAGGATTTCAGCCGAAATCAGCCCGGCGGAAAACAACACTTGTGTTCGTTTTCATGTGGAGAGGTTAAGTACAAAACATACACGCAAGCAAGATGAATTTGACAGCGAACCAAACAACGCTTGTTTTTTCTGTGACATCCAAAGGAACTTGCATCTGAGCATCTCGAGTGAGATTAGGTGAGAAGATTTAAAGTTAACTAATAGCACCTCAATGTATCGTTGAAAGTTTTCTAGCTATAGATTTTTTTCACATTACAGTTGAACGTTGTAAAACAATAGTATAATAATCGAAATAGAAAGGTTAAGCCAAATTTGTGATTTTATAATCAAATAAATTATTGAATAAGTAAATAATTTACTAATAAGTATGCTACAAATAACATGTGTATCATTTCCTTTGAGGGTTTGAGTATCCTCTCCTGCATGTTTAAACCTCGAATAAACCTCGTAGGATATCAAATCTCGTCTAACTACAGTGAAGAAGCAGAAGAATAAACAAACCTATTTACTTATCAAACCTTACTAAGCAGAAAAGTAAGGAATCTCATATCAAGTGCTCTATAGTATTTCATTTAAAGTGGTATCGAAAAATAATAACTACATGAATAAAGAACTTACAAAATTAAAAAAAATAAATAACTATAAACATCAATTGATTTTATTCAAAATTACGCTAACGAAAACTTTTTTTTCATATTCTTATCAATTTTATAAATTGTTTATATTGTTATCGAAACAATATCGTGTGGTATAGAAATATGTAATTCCATATTATTTGCATCAAACCAAAAAAAATAGACAGTTTGTTTTTTAATATAAATTCAAATAACGTAAGAATAAGTATAGTATCATATACAATCATTCTCTTGCTAAAGCTCACTGAACAACAATTCTATTTAATTCTATTTATTCTATTTAAACAATTCTATTTAAAGTAACTCTAGCTATGAAGGAAGGGAAGAGATGGTGTAAATAGGATGATGGTTTCGGTCTTGTCATATAAAAGATCAGCGCCGCATACATTGATCCTCCTTGCGGCTCAGACTGTAAAGAGTTAAGTGATGAATAGAGATTAAGTAGATTTATATTTATTTGTACTACTAATCTGTGACAATTTTAAGAATGTTGTGAATGTGACAGTTTTTAAGAATGCTTACAATTGACACTAAGCAAGGAATGTTTTGAAGCAAACTGTGAAATTTATTTACAAGTTCTTATTTCAACAATCCATTCAATTAGGACAATCCAACAAGATGAACATTTATGTGCTAATTATTAAGATTAAGCAAGATGCTTTGTTACAAATTCGTCTCTCTAGTTTTATTCAAAAAATACACCTCCTTCCTAAATTGCATTTCAGCTCAGGGATCCTGTCGTCTGCACTCTGGCCCTCCCTAAGCAACGGTTCCCAATATAACTAGCCATAGTCTTGGTTTAATTTATTCATTGCCAAGGCCTCTTTGCGGTCTGAAAGATTGGTTGGTAGGCAGCAAGCGGAGTGGTTTGCTCTGCGGAAAGCCCACAACCGGATGCAGTGGAGATAACTCTTCGCCCGTTAGCGTGGCTACAGTACTCGTTCGCACTGTACAGCGACACAAACCGACACGAACCGCAACAACTGGAGCGTACGGAGCCCTTCCGGATGCTGCGTTAGCCGGAACTCTTCACCAAATGCCGGAACAAAACGGTCGCTAGCCAACTGGCATCTAACTCGCCAAGACAGTGTTTCAAAACGTTACTTTCATCACACAGCAGCCGATGATCTACATTCGTATAGGAAACTTGTAAACGAAACCATTGTCTGTCGGTGCACAAAAACGGAGGGCATCACATTGAATTCCGGCAAACATCACGTCCAAAGCTGGTGGTAAAAGTCAAAAGTTTAATCCCTACAGCAATGGACTGTTCACTAACTATCGCAAAACTTAAGCGCTGGAGGAGAGGTTGCGTCACAATTTCTTACATATTGCTTCTTTGAGGTTAAGTTTATGTGCATGGAAAATTCATTCACAGTGCCGCCTCCGCGCCTAATGTGCACCGAGCCTTCGGAACTTATGACACTTATCAACAACAATGTCCGTAGAGTACATGTCGAGCAGCAGCCGGTGCCAACTACAAGTCTTGCTATGAACGACCCATTCTACCACCACCTGAAGCTGGTTGTAATCGGTCCATTGCTTCAGACTATCGTGGCGCAGTTAGCACCAAACAATCGCAGCTAGATGAGAAATGGGTGCGAAGAAAGCGAAGAGTCCTTACCCTGCTTGGCTTGCTCGTTTCTACCATCCGACAACGGTGTCGATGAAAGGCCGATTGTTGGACGCCTTTGTTTGCAGCGAAGTAAAAGAACAACACTGGTGCATCACCTTTCCCATTCAGAAGAAACCTTGACCTACGGTAAAAATGGATACTTTTCACCTGAAGGCACTAGTTTTTACATCGCTAAACGAATGCCTTAACATCTGTCTCGGCAGGTGAGTGAGACGGTGCTGCTGGTACAAAGCTAGACGCAAAGTTCTCAGCATGCGAACGTGGCGAAACGTGGCCAACTTTTGGTTCATTAGTCTCTCGCTCGGAATAAAGATAAAGTGTTGTTTTGCTTGCTCTAAATTTTACTCTCTGTCCACCTCCGGCGCATGGTACCCCGGCGCCTGCGGGTTGTATGCTACTTATTTTTATGCTTCTTTTTAATCCCGAAGATTTTTGCCTCCGCCCGTGTCTTGTGATTGTGAGAGCGGGAAAGCGGGTTCGTTTTAATCTCGCTCGCACTTTTCTCGCAAACTTTTCTTCGCCGCCGTTCATCAGCCAAGTCGCTGCGTGGTGGAGAAGGAGAAGAAACCAGCACAAGGATTACAGCAGATCCTGGTGAAACCAACCGACCGGTCCACAACCGTCGGCCCGTCGCTCGAGAGCATCCTCAGGAAAGTCGAGTCGAGCAACGAGTAAGATGAAAATAAATGTTCTTTTTAAGTTAATTATCCACTTCAGGCTTGCGCTCGGTAAGGATGTGCTGCTATTGTGCAGCAGCACATATGCAGGACTTCAACTGCTAGATGCAGTTAGCGTTGCCTTCTGGAACCTGAACGACAACTGCACCTTTGCACCTGCATTGTACCCAGTCGAACGTTGGACGGGATTTTATTTTTTACGACTGCATTCGAGTCGGGAAAATGTCCTACCGTTACTGGTGGCGGAACTGAGCTTGCTGGATTCAAGTTTTGCTTTATTTTTTGGTCGCCCATTTCCAGATACGGATTTTGGGGGAACATCTTTCTTGCGACACCGTAAGTGCGGGCCTGCCAAACCTGAGCGCCGTACACAAATCCAACAGTGCCAACTCATTGACGGTAAGTCAATTTCGTTTAATTATGAGAATTAAATTAATGATTTAAACTCAATTTGGCACCGTAATTAGATCGTGCTGTGTGCGCGCACTTTTCGTCCGGAACCGATGCCAGACGCCAAACGGCCTCGGCGTTTTGTAACTGTCCGCTGGTGTGGGTGGTGTTTGGTGGTGCTGAGGCTGGTTTAACTTCACGCCATCGAAACTGCACTCCACGCCGAAGTTGGTTTGGTGATGGCAGGCGGTTTGCTATTTTTCGGAAGGGAGGCTCTCATTCGCTGGGAGCGAACGAGGCGCGTTCCGGTGCGGCACTCGATGGGTTTATTTTTTGGGAGAGAGGATTTCGTTAAAATTGTCTACGTCTGGTGCGGTGAAAATGGTGGATGTTAGTTGCACTAATTTAGTGAGATTACCATGCAGTGGGATCAAGGCGCGCTTCAGTTGAGTGTAATGATGAAAAATATGGGAAAAGTTTGACGCGACTGAACCGTTTTGGTTGAACGCGAATGGGGAAATTCATTTACTGCGTGCTTGGTTGAGGCTGGAGGTTTAAATTGATCGATTTTAAGAATTGATAATACTGCGAGCCAATCAAGATTCGGTACAAAATAGGTGTTGTTTCAAGATGTAATGGCTTGTTTTTTTTTGTCTTAGTTAAATTAGAGATATTATTAGTTATGCGCATGTTGAAGTATTATTTATGTATTATATTTAAAAAAAGTAAATTCAAGCATATTTTTTCAAACAAATCAAATCTAACAAGAATATATCTAGAGCTGTAGTTAGACTACATACTGCATGATTTGCTATTTATTCAGTCTCTTTTGACTTAATTTCAATAGTTGATCTGCTTTACTGTTCTTTATGTATTCAAATGATGTATGACAGTACGAATTCCAATTAAAACATTACATTTCATTCTACCCAACCAACATCCCTGCATTTGTTGGCACAAGAGAGCGTTTTATCTATGTGAATAATTACCTCGATTTCACCTCCATCACATAATCTAGGGAACCATGAACTTTCACTTATCACAAGTTTGGTATGGATATAATTAAACTACTAAATGGATATATTGGTATGGTATAAACAAATTTTAACTCATAGAACTTTTGATTTTTAAAACACAAAATTATACGCTTTTTGTTAATTTTAAGTTTATAAATCTAATGTTATATTCATAACAGAATTTCTTGAAAATGGTTTCAGGATATCAGTTCTGTTTCATAGCGACATTCAAAAAATCCTAATCATGATTTTTTTTGCCTAAGATGGCAGTGCTGGTAGAAATATGGTATTTAATATTTTCTCCGAAACAAAATTTATCTTCATCATTCGTAGTTCTTGGCGGCTTAGTGGACACTCCATTTACACAAACGAGTTGCACGTGACGAGGGTTAAACGAAAAACAAACCTTCCTTAGCAGATTACATTCAAACAAGTTCTCAACGTATGTGCTCAACTCAATAATCCCACTACCATCAAAATCGATTCCAAAATGGGCATACACTGTCGGGTGTGGTGCAGTGTTCCAAATGAAATAGTGCGCATAATATTCCGCTTTTAAATTGAATCAAAACCCTATCCTCGCCAGCTGTTTCGGATACACGGAGGTCTGCAGAATGTTCCTTCCATTCGGGTCCAATCTAGCACGAACCGTTTCGAGATGTTCACGCTCGCATCGCCAAGTCGATCGTCACCCTTAAAGCATTTTATTGATATTTCGATCCCTGGGGCTTCTTTTATAATGGCCAAAGAGAAATGGGTTTGAAGGTGTGCAGCAGTTTGTCTATACGAGCGCGCGTGTGTGTGTGAGTCACAACTTTCTCGTCACATAAATTTTTATTTCAATATCCTTTCGATTTTTACGAGAGTACCAACGACTTCGATGGCTTTTGAGGCGATGGGAATGAAGGCCGAAAACAGAAGCGTCCACCATTGCCGAATGCACCGGATGGTGCGTGTAAATTGATTTTAACGATCTTTTGTTTCCTTTTTTCATGATCGGAAACATAATGTTTTATAAATTGGCTACCAACAACGCAAGTTAGCAGAGCTCTAAAGTTGAATTATGTTAAAATTTACCTATTATTCCAAATGGTTTCATTTCTGCACTCCAAATCAAATTATTCATTCAAAGCAAACTCATTTTACTGTAACTATATCTTAACTCGCTCACACATTTCGATGCATATTTCGATGAATTTTTACCTCTTTCTCACACATCCACAGTACCATGTGGAAAAATAGCATATTGAATATTGAAAGCAATTCGTATCTGCTATCTACAAATGCAATACAACTTGATATCGGCACGCAAAAAAAGCAGCACCGAACTCCGTCTCTGGCGAGTACTTTCGATAAAACTTTCCCACCACCTCTACCGACTTACAAGCGTGACCCATCCACCACAGCGCGTAACATATTCCATATCGAGCGTAGCAAAGTGTCAACTGTATGGTACTTCTTCCCGCCAACGGTGAGAGCAGCCGTGCAAAAAGGATCAACTGCCAGACGCAGCAAGCGACGTCCCACGTCCCAGTCACCCGACGTCGTCATCGATTCGTAACGACGTCGTTTTTCCTCTACAATATTTCTCACATTATAATTCGATAAAAATCAAACCTCGTTTCCGGTGCAACGACGCAGACTGGAGAGACGCAGTGCCCTCGCGGAGTAGTGGTAGTGGTCGTAGTGTTGGATTCTCTATTTCGTAACGAAACGATGTCGCAACGACACCGTGCTGAAACATTTCTAGCCATACTTCTTTTCTCAGCAACCAAGACACCTTCGGCTTTTGTTCTTCTTCTTTTTTATTCTTCGAATTTCGAACCATTTCATCTGGCGGGGAAAGGTTAGCAGCTGGCTCCTTACGATCTATCCCGCGTTTCGACGCTCGACGCTTGGTCCATGCTTTAAGGTGTTTTATGAGATGGCCCGTTCCGCCCTCGCCGGTCCACTGTCGACGACACGATCGACGAAGAAAATATACCGACTTCACCCGGGTGGTGCCAAAGCAGACACCGAACCGGGGAAGACCCTTGTCTTTACCGTTCTATTCCGTGCGCTTTTTTTAATTCCCCTCATCCTGTTCTATCCCTGCCCACCCGGGGCGTTAAAAATGGATTCGGTGTGCTGCAAGCGAGCATTATCTCTGCTGCAGAACGGTTCTTGTGCTTTTTCCTCTTTTTCTTGTCGGCTGTAAGCCGTGCCGACCTTCATCAGCAAGGATAAAAAGGTGCCAGAAGGAGGAGAAAAAAAATGCCAACCGAAAAAAGCTCCCCGGCACAAAATCCCCAGCAACTACTGGCTTTCCACCGGTTGGACAAAATAGATCATAAATTGTGTAGCATTTTGACGTTAAATTACGTGACGATTATGCTTCCACACACCCGGTTCCTGGCGTACGACCCGAACCCCGGGCCGATAACCATTCATTTTCGCCACCATCGTTAGCGTTTCAACCGTATCCAGCGCTGCCGCTTCCGGACGGCAACCGATCGCGTGGGTCGCTCGTTTGCGCCTCGCCACAAAACCCAGTCTGGGTGGAGAATTGCATGATGGTTCGATGCATTTTTCGTTTCTTTTTTTTTGTCTGCACTCCGCGCGTTAGTTTCATTCCGATCTCTTTTCTCTTACGATTGCTGAATGACTTTTTGCTGGAGGAGATGATTCGGTGCAAGCTTTTCCGTAACATTTATCTCATAAATGATCGCACCGGACGCACATTGAAGCACGTTTCGTCGAAGATGCCCAACGTCTTCTAGACTGGATAGTATCAGGGAGGAAGGTGAGAGATGGGAAAGGGGATTGCAAATGGGTCGTTTTGTATCTTCTGCACCTTTTGCTCGGAACGATATTTGAGTGTGTCACAGGCCTTTTCGGGAGTTTAATCCCGAGCAGTGTCAGGTCGATAGCTGAGTTCTACATTCTGGACCTGTTAGTTATGGTCTAACGGAACTAGGGTCGCAGTATAATAGTTTTTTTTTCATTCTCGAAACCACCCTCTTTCACAAATTCCTACAAAAAAGCTGCTCCTTCCCCTCGAACGATAACCAAGCGAGCAGGTGGTACGAAGTGCTATATATTTATTTTTATATGATATTTTATTATTTTACTTCCT
This sequence comes from Anopheles farauti, assembly GCA_000473445.2. Lineage (NCBI taxonomy): Eukaryota > Metazoa > Arthropoda > Insecta > Diptera > Culicidae > Anopheles > Anopheles farauti. The sequence goes on along the minus strand of KI915042.1, from coordinate 4,258,435 downwards.
TGGTTCGTCTTGGAAGCTTTAGCACGGAAGAATGTATCCTCCGCTCGAGCATCTTTTAGATGTCCGCGGTGTGAGTTATGTCGTGACCGGATGTTGATCGCCATATTGGACGGTGTCACGTTTCCGTTGGCTAGTCGGTAGAAAGGTGTATACCGGAAGCATTGTGAGCGGAAAAGGGTTTTATACAGAGTGGCGTCATCTTTTACTGTCTACAAATACAATAAATAAGCTTAACGCTTTGAGCTATCGGTGATGAATTGTATACAATATATTTCATTGTTTTGCGAGGAATACTGAAATAATGAGCTTTTTATAGTATATTTATAATATATTTTAATTTAAATGATAAATGCAACTTAATTCCACTGCAAAAACTACCATAAATACAAAAAAAAAGTATTATTCTCGATTCACTATGTAACTTTTTTTGCTATTCTCTTTAGATTTTCGTTACATCCTCGAAAAAAGAACAGGTTAAGGGATTATATTTAATAATATCACCTTTTTCATCATACATGTATACATTTCCTAGCACCATATTTTAAATCAAAGATTTGAGAAAGATTTGTGAAAAAATACAAACGCTTTGCGTACAATTGCACGAATTTTTATCATGTTAATTGAAACAATATTTTAGCCACAACATTTAAGTTTACTTAGAGAACAACAAAAAACTCGAACATTGTATTTTAATTATTTAAAATTGTTAAATTCGATATTTTTTCATTGCATTAAAAAAAACAAAGATAGCGCTAGCTCATACACAGTCCATTACTGCATATAAATCATATACTAAACTAGTTAAAATTAACGATCAAGTAACATATTTCAATGAAATATGTTGCATGTATGGACTGAAACAAACAAAATAACGTTCATTATATAAGATTAGAACGAATGATATTCATCTTAATTTGTGTTTTTTTTTAATTGACGGTTACTATTACATTAGTTCATAGCAGCAATTTAATAAGCATTGAATCATTTTCCTTTACAAAAACCGAACACATTGTCGATAACTTACCAGTTAAGGAACTAACTACTGCATCAACGAAAGCAAAGATTTTTATTTTTTTGTAACTTATTTTGTAAATTTAAACAATACAAAATTGAAAAAAAGGGTTTTTATTTGAGTCAATATATTTGGCATTTGGAAGGTGTGCAATGCATAACTCTTATAAAATGTTTCCAATTAACTCAAATCTATACTTATTTTCACCACTTTCAGCATAATTAAAAACAGTAAATAATTTCTTTATAGTCAAAAGATGGTAGTGTTTGGCAAAAAGTGGCAATTTTTCGCTTGAAACTTGAAACTTGAAACTTGAATGAATATAGCAAAAGCCACAAAGCCGATAGAAACAAAACGTGTTAACATTTCCAGTTATGTAAATAATTGTTTTTAATTATTCTTCTATTGATTCAACTTTTGTCCATAACACATCCAATTTACCCTCCTGCCTAGGGTACCAAGTACCACACTTCATGAAGCTGTTCAATTTTCTAAGCTTCATCAAGAAGTGCTCCATACAGATTTCAGCCAACAATCCAAAAACAAACAAAAGACTACCCGACAGAAGCCTTTCATTGTTTACACTTGTAATCTACACCCAAACATCGGATGATTTACGCTGCAAACGTGCAGCTTTCCGAGAAGTACGCTTACACAGGCTCCATTTATCGATGTGAGAATGCGAATGAATCAACATAAGTGAAAAGAGGAAAAAAATAGCAGTGCCCATCCAACGTGCCCAGCAAGCACATGTTCGGCCGCTGCCCGGAGTTGCCGAGGAAAAACATATTTTTTATTCCATTTTGGACATCGCTAAAACCAGTATGTGATAATCCTTCGATCGGTGGAAGTTCGGCTGGTGGCGAGTGCCTCCATCGAAACGAGCAACCGGGAACGGTTACTTAGCAAACCATTCTTGGCCGAAGGTGCTCAAGAATTCGGGCGACGTGTATGGGTTTGTACCACGGGAGCTTCCATGATGATGATCAATCTTCGAGGCTCCATTTACCCAACGTAGACGGACCAGAGCTGTGGACCTTAAACCGGTCCATCGCTTCGAGAGTAGCACAACAAAGAAGCATGAAGATGGAAAACATTCACTCCACTTCATCATCGATCCATTTTTCCCGTGCTGCGAGGCTTTTCCGTTAACACGTCAGCGTTGGAAAGAACGAACTCGTCCTTCCGTTGTGGACGAGGGTGTGTCTGGGTTTCCTGTCCGTCGCGAGGAAACAATCCGTGCGCTGATGAGTGCACGAATCACCAAGCTGGAGCCGGAGCGTCCCTGCCAAACATGAGCTTTTCGCCTGTCAGAAAATCTAAAAATCATCACGTAAGCCCGCTCGTTCCATGCACCAGCATCACTTTCCGTTGGCTGGTTGTATGGCTCGTTGAAGCTACGGTTCGCAAGAGTTACACGCCTTGGAAAAGGACACCCCCAGCTACAGCTGGATCTTGCCAACGGTCGAAACATCACGATCAAGACCATCATCCCAACAGTCAGGCTTGAGAAGCTTGCAAAGGCCGGCCATGCTGCGACCAACTGATGGGGAAGCGAGTAGCGAAAAATGTAGAGAAAAGTGCACAACATAGTGATTTGGTCCATCGTACCACGGGCCGGGTGGAAAAGCAATGGGAGAAGCGTGAGAAACGAAGCATAGCGCCAACGTTCTCAAAACTGACCCAAACGCTAGGGCATGAGACGAGAAAGACCAACAAAAAAAAAACGACGCCTTCAAAAGAGACGTCCACCAGCAAAAGCCCCGAACGGAGCAACGGCCAAGCGTCGTAGGCCAAGTGGTGGTCCAAGGGTGCTATTATTTGGAAAACTTTTGCCGATCACTGTGGCAAAGATTACAGGAGTGAAAATTATGAAAACATGTTCCTCTTTTTCTGCCGCGTCTGCACTGCCGCTTCGTTGCTAGTGGTAAGGCCCCTTCGCCTTGTTTAGAGTCACCATTTTTGAGTGCACCCATGCTCAAGGTGGTGTGCGTCTGAGGGGTAAAGTTTGTCCACACCCGCAGGAGGTCAACGGGGTGTTTCCATACCGGAGACATCGTTGACTCACCGACCCTGCCTGTCGATAACCCGACAATGTCTTCAATCTGACCGAATGACTCTCGGTCAATACGGTCTTTCGTGATTACACGATTGAAAGTATGCGCCGGATTAAGGAAGCGGAGGATGTGGGTTGTGTTTGCGTTCCGTACCACAAAACGCTGCTGGCATTGTAGAGCATCCAAATAATGCCCATTAGAGTTACAACACGCCCAGGCTGACGTCCGCCCGAGTTTGCTGTCAAGCTTTTGCCCTTCATCCGGGTGTAGTTGCGAGCGAGTTGAGGAGAAGAGAAAAAAAAACTCAACCAAGAATAGCTCATTGCAAAGTCTAACGAGCCATCCAAGCTGCCGACAGATGCTGCGTGTGAGCTGATACGAAATGTTATCCTCTCACTCACGGTCGCTTTTTTTCCTTCCACTCCCTCACTTGGACATGAATGCATGGCTCAGATCGAGCAAAAATCTGCCCTCAATGGCCGGAAGTTGTTGCAGTGCGAATGGCTAGTTGTGCAGCACGAAGCCATTGGGTTTTGGGTGTTTGCTACGTTCTACATCCGGCCGGGCTGTTTGAATAGCTACGGCCGGTTTTGCAAAATAGATAAGTAATGAAATTGATTTTGTTACTTCCATTTTGCATCATACGGCAAGCCGGTACCGCACACGGAACCATGCAAACTGCCCGGTTTGCCGATGAGTATGGGATGATTTTTGAGGTTTGAAATTGCGGCTCCTTTTTCTTCACGGCTGCAGCTCCTGTCGAGCGTTCTTCTTCCTGCCCAGTCTCTTCAACCCTTGAAATTGGCCGTGACAGGCGTGAAAGGTGGCGTGTTGCTGTTCTTTTGTGAAGTCAATAAAATCTCTCGACAAACTAACCACATTTCTCGGTACGCACCGGTCCCTCCCCGGGCGGCCATATCAAATAGATTCTTGAATCTCGTTTCAAAGAAATCAAATGTAGCACAAAAAGCGACGTGTGTGTATGTTCTTGTTCTGTTTAAGCATCCGTAGGAAAACCGGACAAACTTCAGTTCGTTATGAGTAAAATGAGCGTCCTCCTTGCTGGAGGATCAGATGGAAGCAAGAGATGACCACCAGAGCTTACGGTGACGTTACACATGAAATGCATTAATGTGATTACCGGGTTGGAAAATCTGAGCGTTTGGTTTGACGAGAGCGTTTGAGTGTGTGCCGGGTCCATGGTCCATCTGTAAGAATTTTCTCATGTTTGGAAAACTCATCACGGCATGAAGTGCCCTTTACTTTCTGTTTAGGTTGAAACGGAAGTTCATAGAAACGACTTTATTAATAATCGGTGTCAACAACTTCAACATTACATTGCATACGAAATGGCAAGGATTCCATTTTTTGCGTAGTGTTTTTACATAAATTAAATTTAGATGTTTAGGCCTTGCATAACCAAATGAAATTACCTTGCTGATGATAGACTACCTCGCAGTATATTTTATCGAGCATATAAGTATGAGTGAGTAGAAAGCAAATATAAGTGAGCAACAAGAAGTGAATTTATTCGATAGTACATTATATGTAAACACATGTGCTACCTTCCAATAAATTCGAAGCCATCAACTTTATTCGAACCGACTTAAGGGTGGTGACTCATGAATATTGCTTATAAATAGAGTATTCAGAGAAATGACTGACACGAAAGCATGGATTCAGGAACACCAGATTAGGAGCAAATTGATTGAAACAAATGAAGAACAAATTAATTAGTTTCAGCTGTATCTATTACAAATAATTGTATATTTTATCCGAGAAAAAGCCTTCCAAATGTTCCGAAACGATATAAAAGCCATTAGGAGAATTTTGTAATTTAGCAAATAATGTGAGTATAGTGATTAAATGAAGGATATTAAAATGTAATTTTTAATTCAATTGGAAATTCGTAAAAGAATCTAAAAGTTCATTATTACATAAAAGAGCATCTTTATTGTAAGTGGAAAGCATGAAATCTTGTAGGGTTATTTTACCTTATAAAATAATTCGTTTCTCCATAATAAATCTAAAACCCCCTAAAATCGCATTCTTACAATTAAATCGAATGAAAATAAGCATTTTTCAAGGAGTTTGCAATGCTCATAGCATAACAGGTTATAATAAAATAATAATTGTTGATACAATGCACAAGTTTGTGAGAATAGTTTAAATTTATCACTTGACAAGTCGTTGAATTTGCCTGCTTTACAAACCCTTGCTTTTCATCAAATCTATGCATACAAAACATTTCCTTTTTATCGAATCAATGCACACTGCGCTGAAAAACTATCAAGAAAAATCGTCTTCAAACGATCGTCAACTTCAACGATCATAGCTGCAATGGTGAAAAAATAACCAATGGAAAACTCAACCATATGGTGTCACATATGCCGTAATCATTTTCATCACCACTTCGGCAAACGATTTCGACCGTAAAAATGCACTCTTACCATTTGCATAATTTATATCTTTATTTAAGCTCGTTAGAAACGATGCTGCGCCATCGTCAACAGCGTCGCCGTACGGGAGACACCGAACGTGAAAGGGATTTTATTTGCACCTTTGGCTGAATAGGTGAAAAGCTTTCGCCCGTTATGACAGACAGAGCGTAGTCGGTTTTGCGTGTGCGAGAAAGAGAAATCGGGGAAAAAAGTTGCCTGCAAATACCTTCGCCACCCATTTGCTGAAGTGCAGACGATTTACTTTAGTCCGGATGGATTCAAACACCAGCCGTCCGCACGTTCCTTCTCGCATGACGCCATGCTTCATTCAATTTAAATCTCGTGTTGAGTGGATCCTGTCAGCGGGTTCTACCACTTTTCTCCCTTGCTACCACAAACACTTGCCTTCTATCGCGAGGTAGTTGAGGCTGCGTCCATCGTCGGATTTCCGTCAAACTTTGCCACGGATTTTTCGGAACGTTTAGAAACACCGACCGACCGAACATCGGCGGTCTGGTCTGGTGGCGAAGGGTAAGTGGTATGCCACGGTACAGGTGGCATGGATCGCTTAACCATGTCAGCGGCTATTTACATATTTCATAAGCTTTAAACCTTCTTCGCCGGGTGCCGTAGCTTGCGGGCAAAGGGCAGTGCAATCGGAAAAGGTAACGTGTAAGATCGAGTAATAAATTCAATTTGTTATGCTAGCTTACCGAGCTGCATATGGCGTCCCTATCAACACCAGATTTGGAGCCTTTTGCATAAATGATTCGTGGAGGAAGACGGTAGACTCACAACAACAACAACAAATAAACAAATCAATTATCTGTCGACAAATCAATCGAATATTGTCTAGGATGTTTAAAATTTAGCGAAAATCTGTGTAAACAACTTATTGCCAGTCGCTTACCTTTTTCCATTTCTAATCTAGCATTTTAATCCAAGCACCTGCAGCAACGAAAGAACAACGAAATATATATCCTAGAAAAGACATATCCGGCACAGTTTCAAGTTTATGGTACCACGTTTTAGGGTGAAAAAGAGTTGAATTGAATTGAAATTTGAAAAACAAATGTAGCATAACTTGAAAATCTGTTTTTAACAGGGATTTTCTAGGCGTTTGGTAAGCATTTTTGAATCCTCTACCATTATGAGCATGAATGATTATGATTGTTGGATATTGGTGGCGCTGTAGAACATGGAACTTTAATTTAATGTAATTATATAAAGTTATGTCAGTCCGTGTTTGTAAATATCAACAATCTAACCAGGTTGTTAACAGTTGAAATAAAAATGACGCTTTTTAAAGCATATAATCTGAATATAATCACCATATCTAAACATAGCTTGTTTCACCAATCAATATTTTTTTTAACATTTAAATGAATTTGTTTTTGTTTACAATGTTTTAATATTCATTAAGCTAGGAAGCAAACCGTTGATATTACCCGACAGTACCAAGGAAGAACGCAGATAAAAAAATACAGAGCTCATGAAAAGCTATACTGTTTCCACACTTTCACGCAAATAGCACTTTTCACACTTTACAGCAAATATAATCAAGTTGTGGCTTTATTCATTTTAAGAAACCAATAGCTCCTAAAAATATATAATGATTTTTAAATTTTTTTTAAGACTAGCTTTCATTTCAGTGCCTACTTTATTTTTTTTTCGGTAGAATGAACGAACTTAATAAATTTCCACTACATAAATTAGCCTTCTAATCTTGGCTCTACATAGGAGTTTGAAATATTTAAATTATTTTAATCTTCGTGTCAAGTGCTAAAAACAATTGTTGTTTGCTATATTTTGAAAACAAAAACTATATTTACCTACACCGCATTTGTCTTTTCATTAGGCACTCCCCTAATTGTCAATCTCATCTCATTGCATCAGAAAATTAACAATCTGCTTAAGCCACTCTAAACGTGTGTCGCAAGAATGTGTGATTTGATGCGAACATAAAGAACAGATCATTTAGTTTGCCTAAAGTGGCCATAATTTTACCGTCTATTTCAAAACACACTCGCAACCGACACACCCATACCGTACCGTGCGGTCCACACTGTCTGTTTAAGCGTGAAAATTGCCCACAAATATCTATAATTCACCATCCCGCGGACCCCAAAATAACCGAATGCAATTGGCTTCATTTCACTCACCATTACCCCGGGTTTCGGTGCGAGCGTGCGAGCGAACAAACTACGAGACGTACACGCGAACCCTTTGCCGCCACCGCGCACGGTGGATGGTGTGTTTTATGTTGCAGAATTTCATTAAAATCTCATCCCCGAGTGGTACACCTACCCCTGCGTGAGGTTGTACAGAACGACGCACGCCCGTACGCACGGGCATACAGCATGTGTTGCCATCAGTTACAGATTCTCTAGCGTAAGTCACTCAATGGTGTTGGCGCGCGGTTCGGCCGGTCTGCAGTCTGCAGTACGATGTTGTTTCATCTTCCGCCAGCGTCAAGGCTGGAGCGTCCCGAAACGGACCCGCCCGGATCCGCGCGTGGAGGAGAAGCTTGCAGCTCGGCGTGGCGTCAGAAGTGGTTGTGAGTTTGCCAAAAACAACGCCAAATGGTACATGGTACGGACGCAGTAGTCGCTGCTGTCACGAAGGGTGACATAAATTTCGTCCTTAGCAGCATCGCCGCGTCCATTAGGCCTTCGCACTCGGTGGCGCTGAGTGTTGCTTATCCCCGGTAGCGATCTGCACCATGCTCCGGGTGTCGCCTTTTACGGCAATGTTCAACCATTATCGAGCGTGTCCGAAAATCCTTCCCGCTCAAATCGGCACCTGCTTCCAACGACGCAGCCAATGTCAGCCCGTGGCAAATTGGAAAACAGATTTTAAAAGGAATGTCCCTATTTTCCAGAAGCCGTACGCCGTACGCCGTGTTGGTGTATCATCCGTACCAGTAAATGAACTTCTCATTTTGAAGTTAAAAATTGTAACGGTTTTTCATAGTTTTATGTAAAACCCCAGCAAGAAATTCAATACACAACTGTCACCACCATTGACCGATTCGCTTCGACACCAGGCTTACTCACCCTTCCGCTTGCAGCACACGGGAAGCAGATTTCATAATCAAATGCAAATTTATAGATATTCGATGCAATTTGCATTGCCATATCGCATTCGTACGATCGGGGCACCAGCTGACGGAAATGCGGTCCTGTATGCGAAGAGCGCAAGGACACACATCAAGAATTCCTCCGTGAAGCGTACCGTACGAGCCAGTTTTTCTGGCTCCCTCCTTACTCAGCCCGGCTTGCAACGCAAAAGAGCGATTGCACACAGTTTGTCGAGTGGCCGGTGATAGATAACGCTATCTCAAGTCGGGTCGCCTGCAACATTCGTTACACATCCTTGCCACATTCAAATGTCGCCCGTTTGCAACCGGGAATGGAGGTGGAGGTGGAGAATCAACCCTCGCACGGTGTTGATGCCCTGCCGAAAGGACAACGTAATAAGAACCTTCAAGAACCGGTTGAACCCAGTCGCCAGTGGAAGCAATACAACCCTGTGGCTGAAATCGTCCCCGGGATCTGCGGGCGATAGAGAGAAATATGCAGCAACCCGTTGGACGGCTGGCAATGGTGTTGGTCGGTAAACAGACCAGGGCAAGAACCGTACATGCCGTATTTGCCTAACGCAAGCAAATGCAACAAAAGTTGCAAATGGACGATTGCCTTCAAAATGCTGCCGTGTGAGTTGGGAATTATTTGAAAGAGTAAGTTGCCTAAGCTATATGTCATTACAGATTCGTTTCTGTGTTGACTCTGAGAAGTTACATAGTAGCAACTTTAATTCATGAACCGTAATTCATAAAAATAATTTAATAATGCGATAGCGCTCAGTAAATAACAATTTCGATTTTATTATTTTTTATACTTCTGAAACATTCTTTAAAATAATAAATATTACCTCAAACTGAAAAGAGATTCCGCAACATACTTTTGTCTAAATTTTGTCTACCAGTTTGTTTAAACTTAATTATAAATAAAAAAATCAATACAAAATTTCAAAAACGAAGGATTACAATAGAATTAAAAACGAGTTTTAACCAACAAATGGCAACATTTATAAAAAAGTATTTATTTTCTCTTCTGGGTTGAAATCAGGTCACTTTTATTACCATTACAATATCCATTACCAAATAATTTTTTTCCAAATATCATACATACGAATAAACCCATAGCTTTTTACGCTCGATGCAATTCGATGTTAATGTTATGAAAAAAAAGACTACATCATCACACTCTTTTCACGAGATCAATAATGAAAAGAATAATAACTTAGCTTTACTTTGCTGATTTTTTGTTTTATTATTTTTCTAAATATCCACAGAGTTGTACATATGTAGTATTATTTGATGTCTTCACAAGAAAACTTAGTTGAACTAAAAAAAATATGAAAAGAAAAATAATTTTGCATAATTTAAATGCATGTTTTTCTACTTTTCACTTTTTTATATAGGTATAAAATAAAAAAAAAGAAAAAAACATGTAATTTTATTTAATCGAGTTTCATCTAATAAATGAACATCTTACAGAAGTAGGAGGTCAATTACTATGATATGCCATCTGCTACAAAGACCAAGCATAGGAACCAACTGTAGACTTATCAGCTTCATGTTACGTTGACGGAGAAGAACGTTCCTCACAGCAAGGAACGACACTGATTATGCTCACTGTCCATTTCCAATACGTTCCTATTAATGCCCATAGCCACCAGTGACGAATATTTCGCTCTGCCCGAAAATGGGAGAGCAAAGAATGAGCATAAACTGCAGCTTCCATTACTGTCTAGGTGGTGGAATGGTTGGACCGTTGTTGCGTTGAAATTAATAAGTCCTTCAATGTCGGCAGTCTGTTCGGCGAGAAACCAACCGATATCCCGACCACAGCTGCAGGATTATGGACGTTGTTGTGTTCCAAACCCTGTTCGCACTGCACTACATGTGCACGAGACACTGCCGGTCCGCAGTTCGCATATATTCATCATAGTTGTCGGTCTGTAATTTCCACTGGGACTGGTATTCATACCGGTTGCGTCAAAATCGTGCCGAAAAGTCACCGTCTCTGTTCCATCACCGTGCCGATGGTATGCTGGACCCGATCTCTAACGCGCTGATGGGTGATATTGTACTAGACGGAGATATGTTTTTGATTGGAAACTGAAATTGGGGACACATATCTGGAGCGAAGAACAATATCTCGCATTGATTTCGTGTGCTTCCTAATTATCCATCCCGAACGCGGTAAACTCTAGGGAGAGTATGCATAAATTCTAACAAGGATGTCTTGTTTTGTCGTGGGTTAAGGAGAATTTCAAATATTCAATGCAAGTCAGCGATGGTATGCATTGGTCTAAATTTAGCTTGAAAAATATTCAGGGCTTCTGAATCTGTCTTTTAAGTTTATTCATGTAATAACCAAGATTAAAGCAATATACATTCTTCTATAAAGATAAATTGTTAAATTGGGATTTTTTTTACAAAAAAAAGTTTATTTACAAAAATCATAAAACTAGTCAACAATATCAGTACATATATAGCTATATAGTTATATAGCTCTGGAAAACGGAGGGAAGGAATTATATAATGAAAATAAGGATAAAAGTTCTAGAAAAAGTGTGTTGAAATATTTATTCAAATAACAAATAATATATTCAAACAGTACACACATTCAACATAGCTATTGAAAATCAAATTTTTCTAATTACTTTAAAGAGATGACGCACAGGCCAAGTATATTATTAATTACTAACAACGAAAACGAACACTGCTAAAGGAATATGTTGGCGAAATACCTAGTTTGCTTACGCCATCTGATGGATAGTAGCGAAAACGAACCGGATCGAACCGGAATAAAATCCTTCAGAAATGCTTTTAGTGCATTTCAGAAGCTTACTGCGGCAAAGCTTTTAAAAATCCTTCAGCGCTTGATAGAAGCTTTCGATATAATATTTCTCGCACTGAGAAAGCTGTTTAGAAAGCTTTGAAGGAAAAATAACATAGATAATCACATTCAATCACATAAAAATGTTCAAATCAATATGAACAATTTAAAAATTACATTTTTTTATTAAAAAAAATACTTTAAAAGATTATAACACTACGAAGAGAAACTACTACCAGGTGCTCTTTAATAAACTGAAACCAATATATATTATCACCAAGCATAATCTGCACTTCAAATCAAAACCACCGTAGGTCAGCACATTTCTTCCCCCATCCAGTAAGGAAAGGGAAAACGAAGCAGGAATCGCTGATACACCGCCATTCGCGGAAACTTTCCGATTCGTTTCGCCCGTTAATTAGGTGATAATTGTTGCCAAATCGTTTACCGGTCAACTTTTGGACCTGGCCTCATTCGCGAAGCTCGCTTCTTTTTTTTTTTGGTGTATCCCTCCTGCCACATTTCTTGTACGCTCATTCCTGAGTTCAAATAAAAATGCCTACAAAAAATTGTGAGAATCAGCGGAAAAACAAATAAATGACGGGATAGGAAGCGAGCATCCAACGGTGCAGGACACACGAAACGGGTATAAACAAACAGCGGCTTGTCGGGTGTGTTTGCTGGTGGCGAGGTGAAAATAGACAGAGCTATTAAAACGAGAATAGAAGCGTCGCGTCACGTCGGCTGAACGTTGAAAGGGAAATGTGCTTGTATTGAAAATTTTCTTCGCACTGCTCTAGCAGGATGGTCTAATTTGCTTAAGTGGTGTTTTTTTGTTTTTTTTTTGCAACTGACAATGAAGCGCGAACAGATTTGAAGCGCGTTTGAGGAGGACCACAAAAACTGAAAGTCGATGTGAAGGTTATGTTTATTGGAATTTATGGGCCGGTGATATCTTTAAAAGAAGTTTCATGTATATGTGATCCATCATATGTCCAATTACATCTAATAACATTTACTTATTAATAATGTTTAGTATGAAAATATACGCAATTATCAATACAAATAAAACTTATACTTTTGTTATGCAATTACTATTTTAATCTGAATTAGTTTATTTATAATTTCGATTATAAAAGCGAGAAAATAGGAGAATCAAAAGCAAAAGGCCGTTAAACTTTAAACTAAACTTTAAACAACAAAAGCTATTTATTTCTGAATCTGAACTTAGACATCTGAACTAAAGCATATAACCTAAGTTATATTGACGATTTTTCAAGTCTGAAAACGAATACACACTTGAAATGATGTAGCTGAATTTAAAACAAAAAGTATGGCAATAGCAACGACGGAAATAAAACAACGCGTGCTGCATGTAATAGAAAACCACCGCAATCGTTTCTTTAAGCCTTCTTTTTGTCACCCAAAACACAATGCGTAGTTTTCCTGCCGGCTGCCTTTAACCAACCACCCACCTCGAAGCAATTTTATATAATTGTAGCCACCAACCACGACCGTCTGTGAGCTGTGTTTTGTTTTTTGTCCTTTTTTCCTGTTGTTAAGCTTCTTTCTTTCTACTACTTTCCGTGCGTTTCTAACACATTTTGCCTACCGCACTCCGTTGCACGCCAACGGCGCTTCATTTGTTTGAATTTTGCATCGTAAGTCACCGTTTGCGGCTCGTGAGCAGCGTAAAACGGGTTGTCCCAGCAAACTCTAGGAATCTCGTTTGTTGTGTAAACATGCGAAAAATCGTAAACGTCGCAAACGTCGCCTTCCGCTGGGCTTTTCTACTGCGACCTTGTTATCCTTTTCAATAGTAAACGCAAGAAATACGAGAGTTTCGTGCAGTGCGATAGAAAAGGATGTAGTTGCTTGGGAGGATGAGAAAACGAGAGCTAGAAGCGGGTGCGAAACCATTACATGAGAGCGAGTGAGACGAAGAGTACGATTCAATCTGGTTCGGCTCTCTCCGATAGAAAACGTGCTGTTTTTCCCTCCACCAGCTGTCGATACGTTCGTGCCTGTTACACGGTTACCGTCGTCACCGCCATTTCCGGCCGGGTGTCAAAAGCGGTGATTATGGTTTGATTTTCTCTCCGCTGCGCTCACCATCACACCGTTGCCGGCGCCAGCGGGAAAGTGCGGACAATTTTCTTCGGCACGCTACCGATCGAGCCGGCGCGAAAATTGTGCTACGGTCGCTTTCGGCGGGAGAAAAACCCGAACCAAACACGCTACCCGAACCATCGGCAGCGATAACAGCCGACCGGCAGCATGTACCAACGAATTCAACGGTGACTTCGATTCACGACCTAGCAACGAAGCACACGGTTGAAGATTTTTGTCGCCTGTATGTGGAAGGCATTTGCTCCAGGAACATCTCAAGCGCCCCTTTAGAGTTAATAGAGAGCCGAGTAAAGCGTCGCGAACGACGTGCGACGGTGGCTACAGAAAGGATACCGAACCGAAATGGTCGGTGGTTTTCTTAAGCAGTTTATGTTTACGCTCGCTGCAGTTCGGATTGGTCGTGCGGTTCGTCTTCGGTACTTATGAAGTGGTTCGAATAAAATTGTTCATAACACTTAGTTCAATTAAAATCAAGCAAATGCTACTAAGTGGCTGATATTGGAAATTGAACGATATTGATTTCTACTAAATTATGGTGAAATAAGTGCGTCAGAATCCGAAATTTTCCAGCTGTGACAATATAAGCCGCTTAAAGACGGAGAAACACAGAAACCAATCATGGATACATTTTTCACAACAATCGTGCTAGTGTTGTTAAAATTAACTACCTGCCATGCATTACTTGATGTGTCCGGGAGTGAGTATTTGAAATAGAAAATTATGTTTTTTTATACCAACATAGAACACATAGTAAAACAAGAGTTTCTAAATAATTTGAAATAGCAGAAAAAAGGCTGATTTTGAAACATAAAGTTTGTGATAATAAATCTAGGCTATTTAGAGATTTGTATAAACCATACTCAAATAATGTAATCAAATGAACAATGAAACAAAACAACAGTTTAAGCTTTTAACGTTAACATCGACATTTGGATAGCATTACATTTAAGCTAAATGGTTTAAGCTAAAAACAGTTTAGTCAAAGCCAAAAGAAACCAAAAACAATGGTTCGCTTAGGATTACCGATTATAGCATTAACTTTATTTTCTTACTTCAAATCATTATATGATTGCTACATAACATTAAGACATAAACATAGAACATAAAACATGATATACAGATTCTACATCTCGTGTTATTAGAAAAAAAGCCGTAAAAGTTTAAGAAATTTCTATGAAATGATTTTGTGTTTTAATCAAAAGTTGAGTTAAGCAGATTATTTTTTTTTAATTTTAACAGTGATAAAAATTTAATATATTTTACAACGTGACATACAACGTTTGAATTAAGATGTCAGAAAAATTATTCTTAACAAATGTTAACAAATTTAACGAAAACAATTTAATTTAAACAAACAAACAAATAAACAAACAAACTGTTTAAAGAAAAATCTTCAGAGGAATCGAAATTCAGAGGAATTATCATATTATGATTAATGGTTATGTTAAATTAATTTATTTTAATGATTAATTTAATTGAGTTACAATAAATAGCTTGACACATAACGAAAAACGCTGAATATGGCGTAAAAAATGACAAAATACAGCAGTTGTTGTTGGAGTTGTTGTTGTTGTTGTTGTTGTTTACAAGGGAAGACACAAAACAGAAAATATAAGCTTTAAATTTCATTTAAAAAACTATACAAATCAAAAACATTTACCTTTATCATAAAATTCCTAAAAGCCATGTTAAGTATGTGATTGATCATGAATTTAATGATTTACTTTCGTCAAGAACATTGATTATTTGATTGTTTAAAGAACTTATATAGGATTTATAGCGCTTATATGCTAATCAATATCTTAAATTGGATTTAAACCTAACAATGAATACAGTTTTGTTGTTTGAAACATATGGCAAAAGGTTATTTGAAGCTTTGTTTTCCTATACATGCTATTATTTTCAAACATGAAACGATACAGTTGTGCTTTAAACTCATTACCTCATTACATAAAGCCTCTTGGTTTGGTGTTTAATTATAATGAAAAAATCTTTCTTTTGAATGTGACCCGGTGAACCAGTTCACACAATGGTGTTGTCTTTTACAAGCTTCCACTTCGTTTTTGCATCAGTCTTATAATCTTGCTCCAGGAAAGGTGCATAATTCAATAAAGTCGTGAGAAAGCAATCTGCTTAATATCCTACACGCATTGCTTCCAGTTCCGGCGAAAAACTATCGTTGCTCTGTTCATTTAATGCAACCTTTTGTACACCGTGCTCCAACGCGTTTGTACCAGGAAGTAATAAGCAGTCTTTATAAGGGAGATAACAACACACCTCCCCAAGCCTTTCACCGTCCAATGGAGGCATTTCCATTCCAGTGCTCATGGACACTTGGGAGAGAGCGAGTTGCGGAAGAGGGGAGTAGCGTTTGTACTTGTTATTGAATCAAAACCACCCGCAACATTATGCGTGTTAAACATCTTGACTTGAACCCCACTCCCGAACTCACCTTTCTTCAGTTGCCACCCAACTTTTCAAGTCGAGTACCACTTCACAAGCATCCGTGAGGTTTCCGCTCAATGGGAAGAATGTTGCAGCGGGTGTAACTTATCTCGAGAACCACCTGTAGCCAGCCCGTTTCTCGCACGTACGCACAAACAATGTGTCCTTCGTCTAGCGTAAGATGCACCATCGGGCCATGAAGTGCACACACGGAATCGCCGCCTCCTTCACGGTAACCCAAATGCAGCCGCAGGATACACCGAAACCACCGAAACCGAAACCACCGGAAAGCTCCGACGGCATAACAAAAAGCAGACTCATGTTGCCCGAGGCGGCACGGACGGCTGCTACACGTCCGACCCATCGAGAAGCTTTCTGCGGAATTAGTTGTGTAATTATATAATTAGTTTTATTCACCGTGTTTAATTAAAACTACGAGCTCAGCGTGGGCAACGTGGCTTCAGGCGCAGCAGGAAACTACCCCTCGAAAGGTTCTTTTGTCCTGCAAGCACACCGTTTGCCTTCACCAAGCCAAGAGCAAAGGCTTCCTATCAAACGAGAACCCATTGAAGGGCGAATGAATGAGGATGCATACTGGAATTCGTCAAATTGCGCTGTATCGATAATCTTCGGCACTGTTAATCACTTTCTAATCACGTCCTGAATACGAATTTAGAGAAGGCCTAGGTGATGGTCCTTTAGCAATGTTTTTGATTGTTTGTTCTACAACGATAAAACCAATAAAATCACACACGTAAACATGCGTGACGTCGTGACTGTTGCCAACCAGCCACAACAACTTTTGTCTGAGGCCGGGTTTGAATAAACCAGCACGCCCTCCAGGGTGGTTCTTTTCCTCCAGTCGCTACGCATGATTTGCTATGCACCATTTGTTTGTCTTCCGGGCTTGAAAGGGTTGCGATTGTGGAGCATTTCGTCACATTCACTCGTTCTTAGAAAACGCCGATTTTCCCCCTTTTGGAAAGGCATATTTGCGTTGCTCTAAATAAACACATAATTTTACAAATACTATCTCGTGCCCTTTACATGTAGCGGGATGCAAGAGCCACGAATTAAAAAAAAAACTCTTTCTTAATAAAACGGATTTTGTTTTTGTAGTTCTGAACTGGATTTACTGTTTCTACTAGATTTTACCCGATTTCTTTATTTTTATAAAAAATTTCGAACTGCTACAATACAAATCTAAGGACGTTTTAGGCTCAAAGGAATTTTCTAAATCACATTTTCAATGTACTTGTTGTTTCAGCAACAATGTATCCAGAAATTTATACATATGTTCAGCAATTTATCCAAATATTATTGATTGATATTAAGAGATCGATATAAAGTGATTAAGAGGTCTCGATAAAATGCATAACCTAGTAGCATGTATTGTTAACAATACTACATATTTAGGCTTTTTAACTGGAAATAGGTTAGCAAAATTGATACAATTTCGCTACTGATTTTTATTAGTTTTTTTTTTAATTTTACACACACTTCATATTTACGTTATATTCTGAAATGGACGTAAAATTGTGAAGCAACAAGTAGATGGTAATTGTATAATATTTTTTTAATAGTTTAATGTTAATTAATCTGAGCATTTTTACCCATACTTCTCTACCGTGGCGAATTTGGAAACATGAACTCGTAATATTTTAAAACTCGTTTTATAGTTTTTGGCAAACAAGTTATTTTCTGCAAAAGCTAATAATTTATTGATGCCTGTGAAAGCTACAACAAACATCTCCTTCATTTGCTTTCCTAATGCTTACACTTTGCTACAGAATTTTCTCATAATGTTACTTCGAATATTATGAAACAGCTCGATGTTTGACCTGTCACCATAGAATAAACAGCCGACCCATAAATAGTCCTGAACATGGAGTCAACATTTCCCCTCTTCCCCACCCATGTTGCCCCTAAAACACACCTATCAAGAAACGGTAAAGAATAAAGTGTGTAGCTGAAACAGAGAATACAACAAAAACTCACTTTTTACTAAGAGCTCCAAACGTCACCATTTAAAACACCAGCAATTAAAGAAACGATCCAAACCACACCGAGAACGATGCAAAAAATGTAAATTCTTGTCATGTTAATCGGCGACAAATGGATCGAAACCCGACCCCGTCCACCGGTGTGGCACAAGTCACGAAAAAAAACGCCTGAGACAATGGTATCCGTTTTAATGGCATCTTCTTGGTCGGGCTTGGCTTACATTTTCTTTAATGTTATGCTGAGTCGAGCACGATTTAAGCTTGGGCTCGGCCAGTATTTGTGTGCAATGAATATATATGAGTGTGTGCGTGTGCTCGTGTGGATTGAATGGATAAAGTCGCTTAATCAAAGGTAAACCCCAAAATCAGACGCTATAAAAAGCGGAATGGAGAACAAACAGATTTCAATGTTAAATTCCACATTAAAAATTCAGTCCAAATCCTTCACACGCGAAACAACAACGAAAGCTCCTTAAAGTTAGTTTCTACAAATGTCAACCTACCATTCCTATTCCAAGTCCGTATGATTCGTTAATTCTCACCGCAAAAGGTAACACGCTTTGTACCCCAGAGCGTTTTCCGTTCCATTTCGTAACGTTTGCTGTAAATGCTATCATTTGGCATTTTCCATCTGGTTTCGCGATTCCGTCGGTTGCGCACGAAAAATGTTACCCCTTTCGCGTGGTGTTTTCTTTATTGTTTCACACCATTAACGCGGGCTTCATCGCGCTGATGATGTGATGATTAGATCAAAGCCAAAGCAAACAGTCGATTTTTAACTCAATTAAAAGCCGCTCGCTTGCGTCAATAAACCATTTAATTAGAAAATCAGCAAAGGCACTAGGCACCGACCAAAGTGGCAGTGGTGAAATCGTGGCCCTTTGCAGTCAAGCTTTGGGCCGCGATGGCACGCTTACCGATTCCCGGGGGTATCGATTTAGCGATTAACTGTAATTGGTACCAACCGAGCATGCCTTTTGAGGAAACGCTGGCAGGAATGGTAGGCCCGAGTCCCTGGCCGAAATCGAACTTTTCCTCGAAATCGTAACTCAAGCACATGGCAACGGTTGATTTTGATGTAGCCAGTCTTTTAGTTTTTTTCTTACTCCGCCACCTTTTCCAAACAGGCTTTCTGCCGCAATACGCAAAAGGGAACACATAAAACACAACACACATACATAGAGACAGAGAGCGGGCAAAAAATGAAAATTTACAACTTCAATTAACGCTAATAATCCGGAAGCAGTTTATAGCTCAATTTTCTTCCCACCCTGGGTGGGTATAAGTCTTTTCGCTGGCATAATCCTTCCGTTTGCTGCTGGAAAGGGCATGGGAGCCTTGTGAATGAACGTCAAAATATGGACGAATGTTTTGTTCGCGAAAGGCATGGACTGATAATCCGCTACACGAAAGGTCAGCTCTCGGGCTAGTCTTTGACGTTCACATAGACATACAGGCGAAAATCTATTATTTTTCGTGCGATATTTATAATAGCACACTATCAGGCTAGGACGGGAATGAACCATCAACAGTGTACGCATTTTACCTTCATCTCTATTATATACCTGCATTTTCTGCTAGATTTTGAATAATTACATGCATCTAGGACACGGTGTAAATTTCAATAATTTACAAATACATTTTGTTAACCTACCTGATCGCTAGATTTGAACCGCAACGTGAAACACAAACTTAGACGCATCGACACTACATCATAAACAAACAGCTCAAAATCGTGATGTGAGCGAGTTAAGACAGGGAAATGTTCTTACATCAATCGACCGCATACGAGACCGAGCCTTCCACTGTCTTCCCGGGGCTAAGCGGAGAACGGATTGTTCGCGGTTTAAACGGATACGAGCCGGTTCGTGTACTCAAATTGATTTATTGCGCTTCCCAAAAGTACGTGCCCTACAGGCACAAATTCAATTTCATTTAAGTGGAACCTCGAGTGATCCCGAACGCAAAGAGGCAATATTGTTAGACGCAGTTTGCATAGCCAGGTGAGGTATTGGCTACCGTTGTTTGGTTTAATATTAAATGAAATGGCAAGAAATTCGTGCCATATGTAGTACATTTTTGAATCATGAAAATAGTAAAATAATCTTTTTTATCAAGACAATAGCAGACATGTTGGCGACATATTTGACTATTTCGTACCGGTAAAGAAAAAGATTCCAAATGGCGTGGTACCAATCCTGTCGAGTGAAAAATCCATAAATCATAAGATACGAAAATCTTTCTAGTCTTTTCGTTGATTCACTGAATAACACAACCATTTCTGCTACACATAAGAGTAACTATGTTCAGATGAAAACCTAAAGCGTTGATTATCATAACATATATTTCTAGTCAAATAAAAATAGTCAAATATTCTAATAATAGTGAAATATATAGTCAAATGAATATTTATGTATTAATAAAAGTTTTCATACATCCCATTATATTTGAAAAAAAAAAACTTAAAATAATTTTAATTTATTGAGTGGTCTTTTTATTCTCTCGTTCTCTTTCTCTTGCGCTCTTGCTCACGCTTTCTTGTTGGCATAATGACTGAAGCCATGCTTGCGGTTTTACCGGCTTACTAGACTGATTTTTACCACCATTCTCATAATTGAGAGTCGGAATGGGATCACGGTACCGCATGAAAGGCAAAAGAACACTTTGTTTGGAGTGTAAATATTATTAAACTAGATGACATGCAACAGGGTTAGTACTAATACACGTTAGTACTTATTGTTGGTATGCAAATAAAAATTTTGAATTTGAAGGTATTTTTTTTTTAACATTTCACTAGACCTACTTCCTATTTATTGCATTTGCTTCATTTATTAAATCACGCTTTTCAGCATCAAATCATTTAGTAAAAAATCATTACCATGCGCAGCTTTTCGTGACAAAAGCTATAAAGAAATGTGACGGTTATAAGTTGATCTTGATTGACTTAATAATTTAATTATATGATTTACGACTTTTCACATCACAGGAAAACCATTTCAAACCTAACAAATCTTTTAAAAAACGCTCTCTTTCACTACCACCAAGAGCTCACCGGTCTCACAAAATGCTAAAAACAAACAATACCTTTCTTCACAAGAATCCTCAATCTTTTGCCTCACACACAAACACTATTTTCTGTTTATGCTCATGTGTGTTCCGAAACAAACTCATCCAACTAGCCGGTAGTAACAACACGGATGTGACGGTCAGCCGTTTTGACGTCTCACGAGGCCCTCGAAATGCTCACAACCCTTGACCGTACCAAAGACCGGAGTGACCCCCGGTCGAAACGAAACGGTCACATGACCGCCGTCTAGGCGCAATGATTAACGGCGAGAAGGTATTATTATTTCTAAATTAGACGTGATTATGGGAATTTACAATTGATTTTTCAACGGCCTACGGTTTCAAGCTCGGTCTCACCTTTGCCTCGTTCGCTGCCAGAGCATTATTTCTTTCCCAAACACTCTCGCTCGAACGGTACTGTTCAAGACGGAAAGTCAATAGTGACCACTTTGCACTGGTCACTTGTGCGAGTAAGGGTGAAAAAGTGTTCCAAAGGTTCGTGTCTTGGTTAAGTATGAACGGAAGTTTCCTAGCCCTCGCGGCGTCAAACTCGAAACCGGAACTGGCACCGTTAGCGAACGTTGCAACAAGACAAGACGGTAATTCTACTGAAGGTGGATGTTTGCAGGTATTGGTGAGGAAAGAGTTGTGTATGGGTGTTTACATAATTATGACGTCGATGATGATGATAGGATGTGAAAGGCAGGTATACCATTGAAAACTACTTAACCCTTAAGAAGTACAAACTGAACAAAACTATGAAATATAACATCAACAAATGGGTAAAACACAACCTTGGTCCAATGTAAACAAAATTAAACTACAAGAGTACTAAACCTAAATCTATAAAGGAAATCTGTTTCTAATTCATTGTATTTTTATTAAAAGAAAAATCAACAACGACTTCTGAATTTTATTCAAAACAAATCATAATGGAATCTTTTCATAATACACTAGGTTTTAATACTGCTTCTCAGTCTAAAATTAATAAATAATCAAATATTTTTAAAACTGCTAATTAAAATTTCGCAACATACACATGGCAGTCTGGCCCGTTAAGGGTTCAAAACAAGAAACCAATGGCTAGATGCATATTTTTTACTGACCACTTCCTCACCAGGAAGTCGATGATGAGGTCTAATGTGACGTAAACACCGCATAAACGGACCATGAAGAAAATCTGCACCGACATAGACTTTCGTCTTTTGCCCTTCGCTAAGCGCGTTAGTTTGGCGCGCAAAATTACGGACGATGGTTGCTTTGTTTTTGCAAAGCATAAACTTTTGCTAAACTTACAACTTTTCCATCTTTTTTGACCGTGGATGCAGTAAACTTGGCCGCGAAAAGATCGTCCAACAACTGCACTGGTGAGTCAACGTTGTGATGTTGTAGCGGCAGTTTGCTCGCTTCCAGTCATCCTTTCTTTTCCGACAACTTTTTCCAATGAAACTCGCTCATTAACGCCTCCCACAACCACACGTTGGAATGATGCAAAATATGCGGAAGTATATTTAACTGCTGACAAAACAAGTACCATTCGTACCGGAAACGAATTAGTTATCCTGCTCACCGGGCAGGATAACTAATTTTACCGCCCGTCGAGCAATTTGTCAGGACAAGTGCCTTCTCCGGTGGCACGATAGTGAAAACCTACGCTCCGAATGGGTAGCAAAAAATAAATAAACAAACAAATAAAATTTGTGCTGAATCCGGTTGCGACAGAGGTGCGGGCGGTTAAACTTATGGCTGGAAATGAGTAATTTTCTCACCGCCCGTTTTCGCCATTATTTTCCGTGTTTGACGATTAGCGAACCACGAAAAGTCACAGCCGCACGGTAACAAAAAAAAATAACCTACACGTGACTATGGAAGCTATGCCGGGGTTCTGCCGAAAGGAAATGAGTGTTAAATCAGCCCCTAGCATGCAATAAAAATATTTACACCACAGCTAAAGTAGGGCCAGCGGTTTGATAGTTTCGCTAGCGGCACCACGTTTGTTGCCCTCTTTGAGTTTTTCGGCTGTCTTGTGCTTGTGTTCCGTACAAATAACACGTTCGGAATACCTGCGAAAGTACTAAAGACGTAAACGTGAGGCACAACGAGAACGAACCGACGGCTCCTCTCTCGACGGGCAGGTGACAAATAAAAGTGAAATCAAATACAAATTATGTCATTACTAATTTATTATTCTAATTTCACCCATTCTTGGTGGAGCTCGATTAATGTTTGTTTTCGTTAAGCTGCGCTTCGAGAGTGAAATGGAGTAGTTTCCCATACTCTAGCTCTTGATTCCAACCGACGAAACCTTCGCGTAATGGTTGAGGGACCAAAAAAAGTGAACGATAAATTTCTCATTTTCTGACGCGCCTAAATGCGTTCCGAGCATAAGGTGACGATAAATTATCAACGGTGACGCCTTGACGGGTGGGCAGAAAGGTGGGCTAAGTGGGCTGTTGTTTGGATAGAAGATATTTTTTTATGTTTCTTAAAATATCAATGTTTTTGATATGGTCAATATTTCATCTTTTTTATTCTAAACTGTGACCAACTTCACATTTCTTTTACAACTGCATGTGGACGAAGTATGGATGACAATTGTCCCGAAAAGACTCCCTGCTGTACGGTTGTCAAAATATTTGCCTTCGTCCTACGGTTTGGCTACGAGCAAACATGCTTATCCTTTCGTTTTACTTCCCTAGGGCATAAAAAAGCATTCGACACAGAACAATAGACGATTGGCCTAGGAACTAAGATAGCAGCTTCATTCAGCTATAACTTGCGAGTGATGAATAAAAAAAAATCACCAACAAAAGGCAGTAGACTGGATTTCAAAACCCAGCGCGTGGTGGTGGCCGTTCATATTTTTCATCGGTACTTCGGTGAACACAAATTCTTACGCGCTGTGCGTAGCAGCATGAAATCTCACTCACCGTCCTTTGCTTTACCCAACAGTCCAACAGTCTGAAAAGTTTCTTATCTGCAGCGCACGGTCACGGTCGCGTTTTTTAATTGTGGTCGAGGGATCGATGAGGTGACAATTGCTGCATTGTCCGTGCGGGTTCGACCCTTAATCTTACCGGATCCAAAGTGTTGCGGAGTGTGAAGTAAGGAGTACATGAAAGTTGAAATTTTATCCGCGGGGAAAAGTTTATACAATTCGTCCGAATACGCCGCACGATATTGGAGTGTGTAAGCATTTAATGGGAAGATGTTTTTGTTTGTTTTACTAAGTTTATTTAAATTATAGCAACAGTGTTTCCCATTTTGATTGAAATTTGAAACAGAGTTATTTATGATTTCATCGTTTAATGTCATAAGTAATTTACAATTAGATAAAAACTTGGTGTGATAAATCGTCATTTAAAAATAACACATAATAATTTAATACATAGAGTATTAAATAATAAGCAGCAAATAATAATATAAAACATACATGCTTACAACAAGCAACCAACAAATAACCAATAAGTGACTGGTAATTACTGATCCAGAAGAAAGATTGTACATCAGCATGGACAACAAACCTTAAAATTGAAATTAAAAAACTGATAACATAAATTCTTCCGAGATGCGAGTGTCCAAGATGCGAGTGCGAGTGTTATAAAAACAACATTTCAAACCATTCAACATGTTAATTTTATAGCCAGAATAAAAGTCAATTTAAGTAGATTGTCAACTGTTCAAAATTGCAAATGTAACTAATAGGTAAATTAAACAAATATTTAATTAAAACCACAAATGATGTTACAAAAATTGTATAAAATAATATTAAAGACGTTTATATCAATAAAACCATCGTTCTTTCCAACGATGAAGATGATTTAGCTTGACAAAAAATGGTAGTATCAAACTTCACTTGTGGTAATGAATTAGACCAGTAACAATATTAGCTACTTCTTTTATACATATTTTAGTGGTAAATAAACAAGAAAAACTTTTCAAATTTCCGAATTTTCGAAGAAAATTGAATTATTTAGACTTCGATTTCCAAAAACTCGAGGATGAATTGCTATACAATAAGTTACGTCTCTAAATTAATACTTCACTATAAAGATCAATGTATTTCCCAACATTTTAAAAAGGCAAATATTGAAAGCAAAAGAAATAGAGAGAGAGACAGAGAGAGAGAAAGAGAAAGAGAGAGAGAGAGAGAAAGACAGAAAGCAATCATTTAAGTTAGAAAGAAACTTCAGTAGCTTAGAAAGCTCCAGAACACCAGATTTAAATTAAATCAAATCAAAATTAATACACTTCTTGAATCATAATTCGTTACTGATTGGGAAAACTTTCCTCTCCTCCTTATCCAAACAAAATATTTCAGGTCAAATAGCTTCATAATCGTGTGGTTCAATAAATTGATCCACCTTACAAATGACCAAATTAACCACCAGGCCACTAGAAACAGATACTCAGCAGGCGATTACGCTTTAACTACATCTTCTTCCCGGCCACTGCGACTCAAAGCAACACGTCAGCAATTATAAATCAATACCACAAAACCGAACCAATCTGGAGCACCATCGAAGAACGCTTCCCTCTCAGTTGCTCAGTTTCCAGTGCCGTATCCGTGTTGTCCTAGTCTCAGAGAAGTTGCTAAAGTTTAGTGCTCCCTCTGCCCTTCTTCAAAGCCCAAACCTTCTCGCCATCACAAGGTGCATCGAAAATTCACCAAAGAAACTTTGTTCCCTCCCTTCTCAACACACCCCCTCCCCCATCCCCTCCACACTCTTCACTACGTAGGCACCCAGTTGTCGAGGGCAAATGTGTGGCTGAGGTTCGATGATTTTCCGTCACACCATCTCATCCCACCGACTGCGGGTGCAGTATGCAGTGCACCACCGGTTTGCGTTAAACACCACTAATACTAGCCTTATGATAAATGCACCATTTGCAGCCGAACAGTCGTCACATGCGATCACCACATGAGCTCAGAGTGGCCGTTCCACCTAAAAGGCGAAAGAGGAAAACTTTTACCCCGTGCAACGGGCCACCCACCCGAGCTCACAACAATCACCCGAACACGTAATGAAGGTTTAAGTAAACAGTCACATAATCATGTAAGCGCTTGGCTGCTTTTCCATCGGGCAACAAATCAAACCGTTTTCAGATCCAAACAAACTTATGTGCTACATCTTCGTCTGCTCGGCAGATTTATGCGATTGTAAAGTAATAATAACAGCTTCAACGAACACACCGCTCCATCCGTCGATTGCGATTCTGGAATAACTTAATTGACCGCTAACTTTTCATTCTGCAACTGTTTCTTGGTCTCTTTTTCCTGCATTTTCCTGCCTCTCGACGAAATGTGTGTGTGTGTGTGTGTGTGTTTACGGGAGCAGTCGATCCGAAGTTTAGTGCACCGATTGCGAACGTAACCGTTCCCGTGGGCCGCGAAGGAGTGATGACGTGCACGGTGCACGATTTGTACAAATACAAGGTAATTGGGTGACCACGTTTCCGGTTTCCATTTCTTCATTCCAATTGTGCCATTTCCGGGTAATTAGCGGGAAGCGGAATGTGAGGCATAACTTTCACGGTCACCACCACCACCACCACCACCATCCTCATCATGCCCACCGTCAGCAGTCGAGAAAATGGGTGAAAAATGAACCCCGTTTTTTTTGCATCGTTTCTAGATTGCCTGGTTGCGAGTGGATACGCAGACCATTTTGACGATTGAAACGCTCGTGATAACAAAGAGCGAGCGGATAGCGATCACACACACTGAGCAGCGCATCTGGCAGCTACGAATCAAGGATATCAAGGAGTCGGACAAGGGCTGGTACATGTGTCAGATCAACACGGATCCGATGAAAAGTCAGATGGGATACTTGAACGTTGTTGGTAAGGTGTTATGCTTGTATGAAAACGTTAAATGCATTTAATATGTTTATAGGTTTCATTAATTAAACCTACCATTTAGTTAGCGACACATTTCCGAGTACACTTATTGATTGGACCTTCTTTGTTATTTTAAGGTTCATATATTAGATGTTTTTCGTAATTTATTTTCTGTAATTACTTGGCACTCTCTAGCTCATTTTGTAATGTTAAATGTGATCAGAACTATCATTGATATTCAAATCACAATTGTAAATATTATGTAAGGTACACAATAAACTAAATATGTAAATGCATTTACACGCATAAATTAAGAAAAAAACAACAGCATTCATTGCCCTAACAAAATTGGAAACTAGTAAGTATTGTTTTCCAGGCCTAAGTATACCCGAAACACTGGCGCTATGTTTTGTACAAAAATAAAATTTTTATAAAAATAGAAAACATCAAATCCTTTTTAACAACTTTGATACAATCTGTTAAACCTTTTCATAATAGATCTTATACAACTTTTTCATGTTTATTGGGTATATCATTTTTATATATTGTACTTTCTAATAAGATAAATAACATTGTAAGAAACAAAGGAATAAAAGTATATTAAAATTAGTTACGATGAATGTTCCAGTTTTGCAATAACATAAATTGAATTTTCTATTTATTTAAAAAAAATCCTTGTGACAAAACGCAGTAAAATTGATTGATTGATTGATTGATGATATTTCTAACGAGTCGTGCCTTTCTAGCCTTTGCATTACAAAAAGCATTGTTGTTTGTTATCGATTCCATATTTTCTTGCTTCAGAAGTTATCCTAAAGTATATTATGGCACACTGATTACTCTTAAAGAACCAAAACCTGACCTAACTGCCAACTATTATAAACGTGACTCGCTCCGAAGACCGATCGAGCGCTGCAGCACACTCATCAACCGCAACTTCTTCGATTGCCACACGGCACGGAAACCGCCAAGAAGTGTCACTGTTTTCCAGAAATCGTTTGAAGTTCAACTTTCTAGCGCCTCAGAGCCGAACAGTTGTCGACGTAACACTACGCCCTTTTAACCCCTGCCCTCCTAGCAGACGCGTCAAACTCGTTTCATAGCCGACGGACGAGCGAAATCACGTTTTGGAAGGGACACGAAAGCGACGGTGAAAGCGTCAGGCTTCAAACGCATTCCCCACAGATGCTTCGTAGCCGTACTCCATCCATCGCTCTGCAACCCTTGACGCACAATTAATCGTTTATTTACTCATAGTGGTGCTTCTGGAAATGGACTGCCGAGCGGAATGACTCATGAAATAGTGCTGCAGCAGTGGAAAAGTTGTTGCGCGAGGGAGCCAGGGGAGCAGGGGAGCCACCGAAATTCGTTCCCCGTACTATTTCGTGCTATAGACAATGCGTAGAAATACCTGCTCCGGGGACCTTCCCTTGCAGACTCGTATAAAAAAGGACTAAAACCTACCCTTGCAGAGGCTTCCCGAAACCACGCACCTACATTGACACCATTGTAAAGGTGACGAAATTGCGTGCAAATACTTTTACTTTCATCGCCACTCTTCTGTATGACCTGCCATAGTCTAGGATACCGCTAGCAAGAGTAGCAAGGAAACGTAAATGGTTATGATGAAAATTTAAACACCTGCTGAATAAGCAAACCCCTTTCCCTGGCTCCCCATATTCCATCAGTTTCTACGGAACGGGAGAAATAGTTCAAGGGAGGCGAGTGTCTGCCGTTTGGAAAAAGTTTTATGGAGATTTTTATGGCCTTCTTGAGCGGGTGTTGACTTAACGAGGCTTTCCCTTTCTCGGCGGTGCTTCTGGTGGGCTCTGGTAATAATTGTAGCTGACTGAATCCTCATCATGAGGACAGCTAGCATTCGACCCTCGCTGGTGCATGCGTTCGGCAGTCACACTCACGACTCTCGACTGTACACGCGCTTCGCTAGGCTGTTTACGATAAATTATTATCCTATCTGCAAACACGCAAACATGAGATTAAAGCTGTGGTCACTAGCTAACCCTCGTAGGAATTAGTGACTTTATTTTACGCCATATCTTTTCATATGCCAATGAGACAGTGTACACGTTGTAAGTAAGAAATTTGTTTCTTTTTACCTTTTTTATGGTAATCGCTGCAGATTAGGAAGATTTTGGTGAGGAATATTAAGATTCCGTTTCATATTGAGGTTAGGAGACTAATTAATTTGAAACAAAACATACTATACAAGCATGAATACTAATCAATTGGCAGGTCTCATAGGTGTGATGTAAGACTGAAGTTTACATAAAAAAATGGCTCGTATGGTACAATATGAAACCTGTTTTAAAGGATCAGCACGAGCACGTGAAACATGTGAAATATTTATCTCTATTTCATTTTGTTTATTCTATCATATTTGTTTCTAATTGGACAGATATTCTGTTTTCCTGCAAAGAATTTGAAAGCGAATGATTTGTGAAAACAATAAAAACAGATAAACAGAAACAGTTTGAGCAACACGAAAGTGTTTAAGAGGAAAACTTTCTCCAACAGATTAACATTACTCACACGATGGATGTAAATGTAGTGCCGGAACATTTGGAAATAACTATTAAACTATGTTCCACTATGCGCTGACGCTTTCGGTCATAGAGCGAACTGATCACGGAAATCTATTCTTTTTTATTTGAATGCAATTAGTATTTCTTTTCATAAAAATTTGGAGATCACGAACCCCAAAAAAATTTTAACTGAATTGTAATTTAAAATTTCTGTAGAAATTTTACCGGTTGTGTAAGATCGTTATTCGTGTGATATTTTGGTGTGTGTAGAATTCGCATCTTGATTGCACGGTGGTTTTTATTCGACTGTTTTTTCTCTCCTTACAACTAGAGTTAATTCATTATAATTCATTTTAGCTTAATTCATCATAGCTCAATTCATTCTACCCACTAATGATTACTTAAAATTAATTTCCCTATGATGAATTCCAACAATTTCCTGAAGATGTGCAAAAGCATAGTTTAAAATCTGGAACGACATAAATAATCCTTACGCTACACTTAAGTCGATAAGAAACAAGACATAAAAAAATTGAAATAGTTTTTTCAAATTTTAAGTAATTAATCTTAAATGTTCTAATTCAAATAACTAAAATCAAGCAAGTCATTTTCAAATGCCGACAAATCAAGTCATTTTAGATTTTTATTACTTTCTATTAATAAAATCAAAATTGGAATAGCAGAAAACCCGTGCTTTTGGTAAAGTTTTCAGAATCTAAAGAACTTTTCCTCGTTTTGACTTACGTTTCTTATAACATGATGGTTTTTTAAAAAGTTCCCTCTTGACCGAGCCTATAAAATTTGAAGTTTCTGGAAACCTTTAAAATGTCGCTTTTATTGTACTAAAATTAAGGTATCAAGGTATTTAAATCAACCTAGACGTAACTGTTGGCCATTGTGAGACCAATCAATAATGATTGTTTACTTCGTGTATTGATTCCAACGACATCTCCTCGTTCTAGTTCCACCGGACATTCTGGATCACCCCACCAGCCAGGATATGGTGGTGCTGGAGGACAGCAACGTGACCCTCACGTGTGCCGCGACGGGTGTCCCCGAGCCGACGGTCACCTGGAAGCGGGAAGGAGAGAAATCTCTCACCGCCGTGGAGGATTCCGGAAGTATGTATTATTCATTTCGGCTCGCGCACCGCTTCCCCAGCCGCACGACTCCGTTCCTTAATAATAACTTAATCATCAATTCACTGCATAGTAACGAGCCACGATGGGGCGATGCTGCACATCTACCAAATCCAGCGACATAACGCCGGCTCCTATCACTGCATCGCATCAAACGGCGTGCCCCCGACGGTCAGCAAGCGAATTATCGTTACAGTCAACTGTGCGTATGGCGTCCACATCGATGATACGATCTAACGCGCTACACTCGCACCATCACACAAAACACCTCCATTTTCACCTCACTTTGCTTGATTTAAATTTCAGTCCAGCCGATTATACGTCTGCCGGCGCGCCAGTACTACGCTGAACTGGGTGGCCGGGTCGTGCTCGAGTGCTACAGCGAATCCCAACCGAACTCCATCAACTACTGGATGAAGGGCAAGGGCGAAATCATCCTACAGGGTGGCACGTACGACTCCACCTTCGAGGATCACGTTTTCAAGGTGGCGATGAAAATCGTCGTACGGCTCGAGAAGGCGGCCGACTTCGGCGTGTACAAATGTGTGGCCAAAAACTCCCTCGGCACCACCGAAGAATCAGTGAAAATCTACCGTAAAACCTGTAAGAACCAACGCAACGACCCGTACGGGAATTCCATTCAAAGTACGATAAATGTTCTTCCTTTTCGTGCGTTCCACACAGCCAAGACGAAACAGGTGGAAAATCAGGTCGTCCAGCAGTCCAACTACCTTGGATCCACGACTTTTATCAAGAACTACACCGATAACAAAATCAAAGACATTCTATTGACCGCCTCGGCTGCCTCGTCCAGTGGGATGCGCGGTACATCCGAGTGGATAGTGATGGTTGTCGCTTTTACTGCTTCCGTGTTCTTATGATAAGGATGTTCCAAGTGCTCCCGGGGCAGGGAATCAAACCAACGTTATACGAATTATCCATTGCATGTGCATATATAGCGGTATTACTATGTTAGCAACAACTGTAACCTCCCAGCAAATGTAAATTGTTCTCCTGTTGTTCGAGCAGCAATAAATGGCAACAAAGTCCTATCGTCCGTGACACAATGTGTTATTTTAATTAGTTTTGGTAGTTTTGATACTTACATTTCTTTTTATAAATAAGTACATTTGTTGACGAAAAGAGTTCGATGACAATTTACAAGACTTACATTGAAACTTAGATTGAAAAAAATAATGACGAAGAACTTTCAATTCAAACCTAGCCTCATTGTTGCCAGTAATGCGGAAGATGTATTTTGCGAACAGAGATAGAATTATGCGGCGTCTGTATGCAGGTATTCCACTTAGCACAGGCAAACGCAACAAACCAACGTGGTACCACATGGAAGAAAATTTTACTTTATATTGATAGAAACCGTAGAATATCACTTCCTTTCCTTAAAAAAAAACAAATCAAATTCGAAATTTTCACACTTAACGTTGACGAAATCATCAAACATTAAATAAGTGCTCGGAATAGCATTAGTTGATTGAACATGCAGTGAACATACGAACGAGATGAAAGACATAAAACAAACTACTATGTGAAATATTTCTGAAATATTTCCTTCGAATAAATGACACGGTTTGTACGGGACATGACAGAACCTCAGGACTCCTTGGATGTGCATGGAAAGGATATAACAAAGAAACACAAGGATTTGTGCGGCATCGAACAAACTTCACTGCAAGCTTTTCAGTGAGCTTTTTCAAATCAAACTTTGAAAGTTTAATAAATTTCGAAGATAGCATGCAACGAAAGTGTACAATTGACGAAAGTGTAAAATTGACGAAAGTCTAAACGCATTTAATGCAACGAACATTTGCAACCATTTTTATTACATTGTATTAGTGATTCTGTTATAGTTAATTCAATTTTTATTATTGTATTATTGTATTATCTTGCATTCACAAAGAGGTGTTTTCGTGTCTTAATTTAAATCCACATTATTTTGTCTTAAAAAACCTCATATGAAGTTATTTTAATAAGTTCTCATAATTAATATGCAGAAACAATTTATGTATTGTATAGATAAATGAATTGTATCAAAACAAAAACAGCTTAGTTATAAAACTTCCTTACGAACACAAATACACATGTTATGAAACAAAGTAAATTAAATGTTACGGTTTTTTAAGTTACAAAACCTGTAGCTTTTTAATAATATTCTGTCACATTCATACTGATTTTTTTTTATACCATCCGTGTTGCCGCGGTTTTGCTCTCCTCTGTTTTGTTGTTGAAGAATCCACCATTATCAGCTTTTCCCGGTATCCTTATTTTAATCCGCTTTCGATCACAGTTCACGGCGCTACCGTTCAGGGCCCATCCGAAACACGTCCGGTGCCAGTGCAAAGGTGACCCACACGACGGTGAAATCATCGTTGAAAAATCTTCATAATCCAATTTTACAGCAACGCCCTCTTTCGTCCGGGCTATATGCTTTATTAAACAGCAAGCGCCTATTACGACGCCAACCATCCCTTCGGTTGACTGTGTAACAATTTCGGTTTTCGATGGCAAGGGGTAGGGGGAGAATGTCTTGAAGTCATCCGCACGGTGGCAGTCGTCACTCTCGAAGTCGGTTTGATTAATCTGTAAACAACACCGTTCGCCGCTCTCGCCAGCCGGTCGCTCTTTTTTCGTAACGAAGAACGTGACCTAATCGCTGCAGAACGTGGAATTAAGGATACCGATCCGTCCTTCCCCGGATGCTCGGAAACTGACATCGGCTGTGAAAAGTGGTTCCTTCATAGAACACCAGCCAACCATTTGGCAAACAACTAATTAAATGGAAATTTCATGGTATCATGTGGGTGGGAAAGGCGTGGAGTTTTCTTATCAGAAGGCGGAACATTTTCCCAGGCGTCATAATGAGACAGTTTCACCTAAGCGACCGTACCGGAAAATTTGTGAGCGTGACGCAACCGCTTCACACACCCACCCCGACTTATTATGAAAGGATCCAAGATCTTGTGCGACAAATTAGCGACGGTATGCAAAATATGAACATCCATTGTGATTTCAATCCTTTTTAAACCTTTCAATACAACGTATCACTGCTTTATTTTGTTTTTAACCAAAAACTAAAACTCGTTACGTACGGGGACATGTTAAATCGTGTGAAATTTTTCAATTCCCTATAACCTTATATTTATTTTTGGAAAAAATATTAAATTGATGAGTCTTTTTACTTCTTCTACGCAAAGTTCCTCTTCTACACAATGTTGTATTGTTGTGTTGTTTGTTTTCGGTATAAGCAACTAATAAAGATAACACAAAAATTAAATTCTCCCCATAATTGGGACAATTTCCCCAAATTCACCCCGCAAAGCATGGATCCAGTTCCTCCAGTTTCTCGGCTGCCAAAAACAAGCTCATTTGTACCAACGCATACGTCACACAATTATCCACCCGCTAACAGTGCAGTGTAGGTAACCACACAAAAAACCGCGACAAATTGCTCGTTCGTTTCGATGGCAACGCAGGTTGATGTTACGCATGGAAACAATTACGTGCGGGTGCTTCAGCGATTGAGGATAGAAAAAAATCAAACCGGGACTATGAAAAAAGTAACGCCAAACGAGAAATTTGACGCCACCGTTTCGGTTGTTGGGGGAAGAGAGATCGACAAAAACCGCCTCGACGCGTCTACATTTGTACCAGATTCCATGATGTAACGACCGAATTTCAAGCGAAATGTCCGTGCATAGCGTGCGTGGGTATCGTGTGTCATGATTACTAGGCAACCGAGCACATTGCAGATTGGTTTTGTGTGTCAAACTTTGTTATGGTTGCATGTGTAAAATGTGGTCAATCGGGGGCTTGCTAATCTGTCCATGATTTTAAAGCCATAACACATACTTTAAAGAGAGTATTTTTTATGCTGAAATACACTAACTTTAAAGCGAATATTTTTCAATGCTGAAAAAATTGCTTTAAACAGTTGATTGCTGTTATAACAGATATTGCTTAGGCAATGGTTTAAAGTTTAAAGTGGTTTTGAAGAAAAATCAAATAAAAAATATATAATTCCGCAAAAACATTACTGCACAACAGTTGTTGTAAAAGTGTATACCTCACAAACCAAAACGTTCTACATTTAATTTATGTTATAAACTTTGAACGGAATAAATTGCCTACATAACTTTAACCTATGCGCTGATATTTTCATCAATTTGTTAATGGTTTAGCTTCAAACCAAGAGAAATAATTTCAATCTTTGCATAATTTTTAATCGGTTATGTTGTATCCTATAACTAACTTTAACCCACATACAAGATGCAAATGCCATGAAACACAATCGATTAAATGACCCATTCCAATCATTTAAGATAAAACTTTTGCCAATCTCAAAACAATTATTCAAAGGCGACTTACTTTAACCAAAGTGCCTCGACCAAATTCTAATAGGGACATTAAAACAATAAATCAAAGTTTTATTAATCGTAAAAAGCTTTAAAGATGCAAAACAATAAAACAAATCACGCCTAAAGCACTAACAACATCCAGCAACAGTGACGACACCATTAAACAATACCAAGACAGAAGACATAATTGGTTCATTTTGATTTAAAGCTTACCGTGACCCCGAATGACGCACGAAGTTATCACATTTTCCTAGGCAATAAAACTCAAGTATGGTAGCGTGATGTAATGAGCCCTCCATTTTGGAACTCTCCAAAGGCACCGATATCCGTGTTTGATTGTAAATTTGAAAGAAATTTGAGGAACTGTAAAGCCTCATTTAAACTATTGTTTTACCAATCCTTCGTTTAATTACGCCTCTCTTTTTAACAGCCATTAAACGACCACGGACCGTAGCCTCACGAAATCGCCATTTCATTCGTCATCTGGTCGACTCTTTTCCATCGGTACATTGGAAAATTTAATTACATTACCATTGTAATCGAATGCATGGGATAAAATCGATTTGACAAAACTCCATGCTCTCAACAGAACCAACCAGCACAATGGATCAGTCCTACTGAAACATTGCATCATACAAAGTGCTAATAGTGATGGAACAGTACTCTTCACGTTTCCGTTTGGTCCACAAATGTACATCGAATTTCAGTTACAAAACGGAAAGCCATAAGACATACTTTTCTTAAAATTTCAATTGCTCGTTTCAGCACTGGATTTTATGTATTTTAATGTAACTTTAGCTGAAGATTTTGCATCTTAATTTATCGATTGCTACACAATTGCTCAACGAAGAGTTCACAAAAATTCAACAGAAGAAAATACAATTCACACCATGCAAGACTTCCAACTATCAAACAAATCAGAAACCATAATTCACAATCGAATCGAAAGTTTTCAGTCCTAACCGCAAAATAAACGTTTGCCCATTGCCCGCTCGAAAGCTATTTCAAATGCCAATAAATCAAATCTGCTGTCCTTGTGGTTCGCTTGGCGTTCTTCTTTAGAAACGCTTGTCGAAAACAGAAGCATCTCTGATGGGTAAAAAGGGCTATGGAAAAGATCAATATAGCAACAAATATTTCATCCACATTCCTTTCCATACGAAAGAATGTGCAAACAAACGAAACAATTCAAATTTTACTAAAAAAAACAACTCTATTTCCTGCTTTGGGACAGAACAACTTCGCAGACATTTCGATTGACATTTCCAATGACGATGACAGAATGGAAAATCACAATGAATGCAAATACATGCGCCAGGTAGCAGTGTATCCGGTGGCGGTAAGAGGACGCTAAACAAATGTATGCTCATTTTCGTAATTATACAAAACTTACTGCTCATCAACCAATTGAAACCTGTATGCCTTCCAATATGGCGGTTGCGGTAACTGATACGTGATCGGGACACTTTTGGAAAATAAAAAAAAAAACAAATGAGATGATTAAGTGTGAGATAATTGAATGTGAGCAACACACGTTCCCATGCAACACACAAAGTAACAGCTCGAGTTTAAACATATAATTTATGAAGTTAATTAAAATTCACCACAGTTAATATCGAGCGCAAGATCCTTTCACCAAACAGTCGCTGTAGCGATTGTCATTTATTTAGCGGCAACGGAAATGGTTGGTGATTCAGAGTTACCATTTGATTGTATTTTTTTAATATTATAATGAACAGGTGCTAGCCAGCTGACGTTACACGGATTTAAATAAGATTGTGTCATTTGTATTCGGTATGCAGCCTTTTTGCAGTCAGCGAATTAAGTAAGATACGTCTCTAACGTTTTCAAACGATAAACCATCTCGTATCTTTTCAAGCTTCCAGCAGAAAACATATTAAAGCGAGTGTACAATTTGAAACATCAAATCACACATTCTGCACATTAAACTCCAAAGCAAAGTCCCAGCTCTGACTAAGGGCAAACTTTTTGACCTTGAGCAATCCAAACCATCCACAAAGCGACCGTTACCATTCCTGTCATGTGCCCAAATGTGACCGAAAATGGACCTTTTTTCGAGCTGAATGGTAATGAAAATTATCTCCTACAACCTCTCCACCAGCCGCATCCAGTAACCCATCCTACCCATCCATCCACGTTCCGAGAAGCATATTCGCCCGACAAATAAATGGTTCCAAAGTGGCCGCCGGCCAGTCACCAAACACACGTAATACGGCACAAAAAAAAACATCAAATGGAAAAGAAAGACAAAAAAAAGCCACCACCCACCGCCACCATTCTGAGAAACTCACAAACAGGACGAACTTATTGAACGATCCCTCGTCAGCCGATGGCGAGTTGAGGCGGGACGATGTAAACGAATCCTACACGTTAGGAGTTTTATTGCATCTCAAACACAACATATCCAAGAACAGGAGATGGAAGGGACACCAATGTGGGAACAATCATCATTTCAAAATTGCCATCAAGATCTGTGTTTGTACATTTCAAAGTTAAACTCTTGTTAATAAAGAAATGTCTTTGATTTTTCTTTCCAAATGGAACGGATATATTACTGACTGATTTTAAACGAATCTGGTAAAGTTTTATTGCGTGAATTTTAAGTAGTTAATGTTTTACAAAATATTTGTAAGACAAAAAAATATTCTATTCAGCAAGACTATGTGCCATATTTCACATCTGCCACACTATTGCACCAATTACCTTTTCAAAGATTGCAACACTATTTGTTTTCTCAAGTTCTATAAAATGAAACATGTCGATTGATTTCGGCATCTTCTCATCTACCTCCAAAGGCTCTACGGTACAGGATTTCCTGACTTCAATTCTAACTGGAAGCTCGCAGAACTTTTCCCGTTTTGCTCTCACCCCGGAACGAGTAGCGAGCATGCATTTACGATGCTGCCGGCAGCATTCCGTATCAAGTTCGCTTCTAATTGGTGCACGATTCTTAGGGCAAATGCTGCTACTCTCAAACCAGCCTCACATACCGATGGCGGAAAAGTTGTAATTGTTTCCGCCGATATAGTTGCAACGAAATTTGTGACTCGGCATCTTAATGGATGTTCTGATTAAAATATCAACTTCATTTGCAACACCTTTGCACAGCTGTAGCACATGCTTAGCTCAATTACGAAGCCAAGTTTGGATCAGGCATACTAATGATGATGGTACTGGCAATCGGGGTGCAACCCTTGCGCATGACCTAGGGGTCAGGATGTAGTGTGAAGTTTTAATTAATTTCGTCCACGGCGAAATATATCAACATTTCCGTAAGTACTGAGTTCAACATTTACCAGCACATGTTTCGACACAATAGTTGAGTAGGATTTCTGAGCAAGGATATGCCAGATTTCTCATCACCTATCCGGTTACAATAGATTGTTTTACTGCTTCTCTTTTCCCACTTTCAACAATACCCTACCAGTACGTACGGAAATGTAGAAATAACTAATCGTTTCATTTTATTGCTTAAAAATTAGTTTCGACGACTGGGTGAGGAAACCTGATGAAACAG
Source organism: Anopheles farauti (assembly GCA_000473445.2). Taxonomy (NCBI): domain Eukaryota; kingdom Metazoa; phylum Arthropoda; class Insecta; order Diptera; family Culicidae; genus Anopheles; species Anopheles farauti. The sequence goes on along the minus strand of KI915042.1, from coordinate 4,219,938 downwards.
TTTTAATCAAACTTTTTTTAATTTAGATGGATTTAGTAGATAAAAGAAACAAATTGTATTTTTTGACAGAAAGCGTAGTCAGCATAATGAGGAATGACAATCGTTTTGAAAAATTTACCAACAACAGCATTCTGTAATTTTACTAACGTGCAAGGGCTCCAACCTAATTGTTTTATAGATTTAAACCACCTAACTTTAACTATGCTTTAACTATGTATATAACTAGAATAATTAACGAATGTTATAGAAACGATGTCCTCAATTGTGATACATTGTCGTTCATCAATCAAAAAGGCACATTACAGAACGTCAATTGTTTAATATCGATCGGTATAGTAACAAATCCTTGTGTGTATAGACAATGCACTTGAGTATTTATTGTTAACTATTTTTTTCGAATTATTTAACTAAACAATACGGCCAGACCATTACGTATATAATTAAAAACCAATAACTTACTTTCTTGTGCATCTATTGATAGCCAGGTTTCACGATGATCATGTTTAGAAACAGTCTAATAAACATAATTATCACGAACAAATTCATACACATGCCAATTACATACCTTTACTAACTTTATCTAAAAAGAGTTATTTTTTAATTTGTATTAGTATACCTTTGAAACTTACGTCATATCTTCATCGAATAGGAATGAATGTGTGTTAGTTTCAGTACTCAAAAGATTTTAGATTAATTTTTTATTGTATAAAGTTATCCTATTACAAGGAAATACAACAAGATGCATGGTATATAATAGAAGTTATCTTCAATTTAAGAATCCTACAATATAAACTTAAGATTGTATCACCATGACGAAATTAATTCCAACCATAGGAAATACTAATTATGACTTACATTACGCAATCTCAAAAAGTTTGATAATTTTCTATTGATTTGTTAAAAAGTTTCATAAGTATAATTAAAATCATCGTTGGCATTGTTGCCATGTTGTCATGCAAATTAATAGGCATTATTGTGATGTCCAACACTTAAAAAGTTTATGGTTTCTTCATCTTGATGGTTCTAATCCTTTAGGGGAAACTGGACGATGCATTGCTCAAGTTTGACGTATTAGCATTCATATGATTAACGAATAAGTTCCGTAGCGGAATATTTGTCTTAGCGAAGACACAGCACTGATGGCTTAAAATTATGCGTCATAAATCTCATCGCACCATAGTTCCTAAAGTAGCAGCTAGCAGTAGAACAAGGGGAAAAATGACCGAGTCTGCTGAGCTTGATGGTTGGCATAAATAAATCAGAGCAAGATACTTGTGGTGTGAGTTTATTTGGGCCGAGAAATATAACTCACATCAAATGGACGCTTTACGACGCAGGAGATGCATACGACGGCATAAACACTCAACCTCAGAACAAACACGAAGAAACGCTTCCGAGAAGCTTATCTGCCGTGAAACTACTTCCAAAGTATACACACCAGTTTTTGGGGTAGTTTAATCATCTCCAGCAATCCGCAACTGATGATGTTCAAACACTACCTTCGGTGTGCCGGCGTCTTTGAAACGTTCAAAATTTATCGTACCGATGTTACACTTGGCAAGCAAATTAATCGTCCGATGTAAATAGCTAATTTCGCAATGTTTTTCATTATGTCCATAGCTAATTTACATGTTATTAATTACTTCTTCTATTATTTCTACGTCACATAATTAATAAACCGAAAAATTTAATGGTACCTAAAAATAATACATACATCAGTTTCAAAACTCCACCACGAAAAGCATACATTAATTCAACTTTAATACTCTTGCTGCAATGAAATATCCTTATGCATCTAGTTGGCGTACCATCTCATTCCTTTCAACTTTGAAACATGAACAATACAACTCTGCTGAACAGAATCGCCACAACCATGTTCTGAACATTTGCTGGAATGTAAATATTTAAAATTCATTTTAAATTTGTTTTAATTCATTCAAAACGCAGGCTTTTTATTCACTGTCGCCACGATGCGCACGTGCTCGTCTTTGTGGTGGAACGAGTCCTGGGGAGATAAAAGCAAAGCACGATTTGTTAGCTTTTTGAGCGTCGAATGTTGCTTTGTTTTGCCTTTTTACCACGCATGGGTTGTGCATGTGTACGCGAACGTTTTTCATTTACTTCACGCTCCTCGCCGGCTGTATGCGAAAGAGTTTTTCTTAACATGTTAACCGTGGTTCATTTTAACAACCGCCAGCTGTTTGCCTTTCTTGATTCGACACAAATAGAAGCACCCTTTCAGGGTTGTGGTAATTGAAAGAGTTGCAGCTGCTTTGGGATTGGATAAAACGTGCTGTACCGCTCGCTTCAGTACAATCTTCTTGATAGCTTGATACAAGGTGGTAGGAATTGTATTTTCAGCAAGAAATTAATATTTTCGATGTAAAATTTCCTCTACACAATGTACGTAGCCAATACGTTCACTTAAAGTCATCTTATGAAACCAAAGAAAAACCACGAAAAGTGACATAATTCACCACACCGTTGTACTCAACGCTCTCGTGTGAAATAGTTGCTGGTAGTAAATTTTCAGCTCTAAAAGCTTCCTCGGTATACTGAGCAGCGGAGTCGGAAGCAGTCATACCAACAGCGGCACAATGTCGTCGACGATCAAGCGCGCCTAATTCAATGAAACCTACGGAACAAAGACCGGTTTGACATGTTCATAATTTTCGTCTAAATTGATTTAGCTCCGTACGAACTCCACACCGATACAACCACATGCTTGTATTCAATTCGATTAGAGTAGATTGAGGGTGATGGTTTGGTGTACTGTCCTGACGGAAATAGTAAAGCGCAGAAATTGTTTATATAGTTATTTTATGGAAACAATATTGTTTTATACACCCAAAACGCCGTAAAATGTTGATTGTCAGAAAATAAACACTGATTTGACGAAACACGAACATAAAATGTGAAGTGATAGCGTAATGGTAAGCAAATGCGTTGATCCTCTAATTTAGACGCCTAGTGTTTAATTCACGTCTTCTTTTTTCCATTTGAAAATGGAATGCTGGGAGCGGCTCATGATGTAGTGGATAGCTTTAGACTATCAAACGGCTTCTCATACCTACATCACAATTCCTATATCAGAATCACTTTTTTTCTCCCTCGGTACATGGGGAACCACAAAACTAACCCATTAGAATGCGAGACCGCGTGTCTATAGGATAGCTGAGCTAAAAGAAACACATAACGGCATGCAAGGAGATCAAACGGGCCGGACGGGGTTGGTCCGCCGATCATGCTTTTGTCTCGGAATTATATCCCGTGTATTGTTTGCGACCAATTCTATGACCGCTAGCATTTCATCATAGTCGGTACATAATCGGCTTAGAAGGTAATATGACACATTAGGAGGCTTTTATTGTCATCCAAAAAACTTATGTTACCATCATACAAATAGTTCAAATACGGTAGAAACATATCCATCCATAAGCACTATTTCGCTTCATTTGTGATCTTTGCATTCAAAGCCATGGGCGTATCTCGTTTAAATTCATTTTATTGGTGCGTCGAGCAAATTGGATGTTATGTTTTTACTGAAGCTACCGTGCATATAAAAATAGAAAATCATAAACTACATTCAATAACGCTATCGAACCGCACGAAACACAATTCTCATAAAATATCTTAAATGACTCTATCGCACAACATAGCGCGCACCACGAGGGAATATCCTTTACATTCATTCTTTATAACCATTTGATGTAGCGCTTCGTGATCGTTTGTTCCACCTGTTCTGTGCGTTGCAAACGTTATTGTTGAAAAAATTTGCATAAAATTGAATCTGGAAACAATCCTCCAGAAGAGATGTCATATTTTTTCTACATAAAGTGAGATTGAAATTTGCTATATGCTGAAACTGAGTAAAAACCAAGGTCTTAGAAAACATCAACCTAAGTCGAAATTTTTATGTAACTTATTCCTTGTGAATTGAATTTGTGTGTCTAATTCTTTATTGTCTTTGTATAACATTAAAAGTAAACTAAAAAATTTTTTAAACCAAAATAACTACACCAGGAAAAAAACAACTATGACAATAAATCAATCACATTCAGGGTTTTTATATAAAAATGGTTTACAATTTGTAATCTATCAAAATATCACTCATAGCGGTCACTCAGCTATAATAATTTTAATCAAGCGATGGAAGTAATTGCAAATCACGAACGATTCATCAATGTGATGCTGAACCGATGAGAAAAATAGCAACGGAAAACAATTTAGGAAAGAATTCAAAACAATTTCTACATCTTCAATTTCTATACCTAAAACGAGCCAGAAACGAAGAGAGAAAGCATGCTAAAGCATGTGAATTGTACGAAAGAATGATTTGCAATGAAGTATTTTTCCGAAGTTATTTCGATGGAAGACAGCAATGCGGTGCATGCTTCAACGACCAATCACTGAGCGATGACTATAACTTTCCTTACAGACTTGCTTCTTATGTTTTTCGAGGAAAGTTACTCGCAAGAAAATGCAAAGAACCTGATTAATAATTCTTTGCTTTTAGTATTCTATCGTAAAGTTTACTTACCATTTCATATCCCGTTTGTAGCATGTCGAATAACACATGTATTATTATTACACGTATTACACATATGATAAAAAGGAATAGGAGGAATAGGAAAGGAATAAAAAGATTGATACATTCCAACAACGGTGTAACTCTTTTGGAAAGCAAAAATCTATGTGCGACTAGGACAAGGACTGGTAATTTGTTGGTTCATTATAACAGAGCACAAAATTTATCACAGTCTTCTGTGCAAGGTAAATATAGTTTTATCGGTAAATTTCCACTAGGGATTCCAAAATTTATATTTAGTAGCAATTTTTTATATAACTTTAAAATTTAACATCCGCTTCAATTCAGTGCCGTCAGTAATATATTATTATATTAAAAGGTTAGGTTAGGTTGATGAAGAATATTTAATTACATTACCCTGGGCAAACATATCCGCTTTGACCGGATACAGTGACACATGCCATTGCGTTTCACCAACTCTTCCTACATCAGCGACACGAATAATATACCCATATCCACACTCACATTCGTCTATACAAAGAAGAGCAAAATATGCTGATAAAAGCTCCAGATGAGATTCGTTACTGCCCATCGATTAGCAACGCTTGCGGTAGTCTGGTTCTATGGATCTAGCAACATCACAGCCCGTGCATATTCTAGTCACTATTTCACTTCGCATTTTCCAATCCGATGAAGACATGCAACCATGGTAACGGGGCTTCAGAAAAAGCAGACAAAGAATCTCCACGAATAAGACTCGATGATGATGCAGAGGATTATTTCAGGAAATTAAAATTACAATTTTCCGACAATCGATACAACTAGCGTTACTATAAGCATCTAGAACAAAACGGTTTGAAATCGATTATAAATTATTAAAATCGTTACGGTATATCAGACAGCTTAGTGAGAGAGTGAGAGATGCAGATAGTGAGAAAAAGGAGGAGAAACGATAGAGCATTATTTCGTGATAGAAAAATGAGCTTGATTATCGTTTACCTAATTAATATTTTACAGAATTAGATGTTGCAGTTTAGTATTGCTATAATGTAGTTTAAATGAGCAATTCATATGATATCGACTTTATTTAAAAATATTTAATAAATAAAAAATATTTTAAATAGATATTTATCCATACTGCTTCACATAAAGCATTGTTTGATAAATGTTTTTGAAGCACACTTTTTACCTAAGAAACAAAACCATCTCCCAAACAATATGGCTAAACACTCCTAGCGCAAAATTCTAACAGAACAATCATATTCTTTGCCGTTTAAATATGATTCAATTGAATGATTGTATTTGTATGTGAAATTTTTGTATTGACGTTTTATATAAATTCACAAAAACAATAGAAATAAATAAAAGAAAAATCACTTTACAAAAATAAAACACATAACAACATGTTTAGCACAAAACCATTCTATCGTCACTCATTCCATACATACAACGTTCATTAATCATTTTCCATCAAGAGCCGTATCGAAAATTGGCTTGATTTTTACACTTCATCGAGTGTGTAAAACACTTTATCTCCACCACCTGCAGCACGAGCTGTTCACCAATGCATGTGTACTAGCAACAGCTTACACAAATACTCACACTGTTCGTTTCGGAGATCGCCTTCACATGAACATCGTTAAAAATACAGTGAGATGTAGCGAAAAACCATCAGACAACGACCGTTCTATACACAAATACCCACACATACACGTCGATACACAAACACACATACACACTCTGTAAGCATATTGGAAAACGAATTGAAGCATACTCCATTCCATAATTTGCAGAAAACTCACTTCTCCACATTAGAGAGCGCTGGCAGCTGGCAACTTCGACTTTCGATTGTCTTCCGTTTTATTCACGGCCCGTTATGGCACTTTCGAGTTTTATGTTACCAGCTCACTCGTTTCAATGGACAAATGAGTGTCTTTAGCCACCGCCGCCGCCTCGTCCATCGCTCTCTCTGCTATCGCGAAACCCTTTTCGCCCGGTGCCAGATACTTCCGGCCGATGTAGCGTTATTTCGGAAAAGGCATAACTTTTATTACCATCGCAAATGGTGCGGGTTCCCATGGCATCCGCCAATTGAGAAGTGGAGAGAAGGGAATGGAGCACGGGACGGGATTGCAAAAAGCATAATGAAAACTTGCCTCCCTTCGCCTCGCTCGTCTCCCGGGTAAGCGGTGGGTTGCAAAACCATCTGTAGTTACTAGTGTCTGGCGCCGAGTGCCGACCTGCTTCATACGGCAGAGCCCGTTTCACAATCAAGCCTCGTTTTCACTGTCTTCTGATCATCATCACCAGCCGAGACCGGACCCGTTCGAGGTAATCGCATGCTTCACGGATGATTGGTTTTATGACTTTCGGTGCAAGTTGGCCCGTGAAACACCCGTCGTTTGAGGTCCTGCACCGAGTGGTGAGTCAATCTTTGCAGCTATGGGCTGAATCATCGGCATCGAGACGGGCAGATGCAACGCATCTGTTGGCTCTAACCGTCTGCACCCAACACTCTACGCTGTTCAGGCTGAAGTTATGCCCGGAGTAATGTACGTTTCACTTATTTCATTGTCGTTCGGCGCTCTTTGGGTGCAATTAAATTCGACCCACTGATGCATACTGCACGATGAACCATATTAAGGCAGAAATGTGTTGGGCCGAAGTTTTAAACCTAATATTTGTCAAAATATCACTCGATGCGAGAAACAATTTGAGCAAACTATTTGATGAATGAAGTTGTATATATCCATTCGATGCTCTTATTGCTAAACAATGGATGGACAGCATCGCTACTAAGAATATTGCTTGCAATCCTTTTACGAAGCAATATTTTACTTCAATATCATGCACAGCTTTAAACCTAGTTTAAATTAAAATATTGAATATTCTCGTGAGTCTATTTGAATATTTGGACCTGAAAACATAAAACTGATTAAACCAGTTGATCAATTCAATCATCCTTAGTGGTGCAATCTGGAATGCGAAAAAGATTCTCCATTTTGCTTTTTAACTCTAGTACCTTTACCATAATAATGTTCCGAGAGAATATTTACCCTCTGTATCGAAAAATAATCTTTAATGACTAAGCATTCCTATTATTGTTGTCATTATTGTTTTGAAATTTACATAAACAAGCCAAATAACGGAGAGAACTACACTCTCCCTTTTACGCCATTTTTTCCGGTACTTCATTGCAGAAATTTAAACGGTCATGATTTTAAGGTTCAACAGACCACAATTAATTTCGCTAAGAGCACCATTCCTTTCAACGTCTCGTCTAAGTTTGGAGTACACGCCTGATTTATACCACTTCTATCGATATCACTAGAGGGAACTACTGCGATGAGGGAGTTATTTCGCCCAAGCCCGCTCGGAGAGCAATTTACTCAAACCAACCTCTCTCGAGGGTGAGAAGATTTACACACGAAATCGTCGCTCGTAATTCGTGCGTAGTTTTAGTTTGCTGGATGGTTCGTCATAAATTATGCTGCAGGCTAGAATTGCCCAACGACAAACGCTGTGCTGTGCTAAGGGGTAGGCGATTATAAATCACGAGCCATATTAAACTAATTTCTTGCGGTAAGATCTTATGCCGAGTGGTCTGCTTCATGAGTCTACTCAAAAGGAAATACCGTTTCCTTAGTGCGATTGTGGTTCGTTTGAATGAAACTATTGTGCTTTGGGCTACTCCAACTCGAACATAAAAGCTAATATTTATTCATTATAACAATCGGATGATTTAATTAAAAAAATTAAATTAATCCCATCAATGACAAAATAAAATGTTGTTATTATTTCCTTACGATCATTCTTAGTTTTCATTTCAAAATACATTTACTAAAGCTGAAATGAAAATGTGTAACTAATGATAATATAAATGATTATATGAGTAAGTTATGATAAAAAGTCTCAAACTGCAAGTTTCAGTACAATCATGATATATTCATAATGACAACACTGTTACGATGGTCTAGATTCTCACAACTAACATTTCAATTACATTTAAAATAATAAAACTTATTTTTGTGTTTTTTCCCTCTTTCTTCCAATCACTTTCATTGTTCCTATCTCTTTCCCTCTTGGTAGAAAATAATGTTAGTTGATTGTTAAAGATTAACAAACCATTACTATTTTGATCTGCAACCATGAACACGAATAATGCATAAAGTTCAATTATTTTTTGCCAAATCAGGATCTCGGATTATGATGTATTTTCAAATCATAAAAAAATTCATGAAACCAGAGGTGCGAAAACCGATTTTCAATTCTAGATTTCATGAATCGGAAAAGCATGTCAAAGCATGGATTTATCCTCGCCTTCCAAAACTACCAAATGGGATAGGAAAGGATCAATTTGTCAATCGCTAGCCTGGCCGTTAGTGTTGGTTACGATTTTAAGGGTCGAATAAAGTGCAGTAAAGGATGGTTGCTGCTCAGTTTTCCGAGCCACACTCCGAACCGGGCATACCGTGTTGAAAAAGGTTTTCACCCGTTTCGTTTTGAGGTGCTACTATTCCTTTCTCCCTTCGGGGTTTCTACCCTGTGGTGCCAAAATGAGCGAGGGATAAACTTTCAAAGGAAATGATGTCGAGTTTCCGGCGCACCATAAGCCACGAAAAGGGTCCGGAAATATCACGCTCCGTATAGAAAATTCCATTTGACGTTAAGGTGAGGGATGTAATTTGTGGAACATAACAGTGCAAACGATTGGTAACAATGCTAGGCCCGGAAGGAGCTGATACCAACGCGTTCGGGGCGTTCTATGTGGCTTGTTATGGTGATGGTTACTAAAGGAATAAAAATTTGCTCAAAACATTTGCTCGAAAATGAATAAATATGGTTATTGCAGTATATTACATAAAATTTTCATCTTTCACAGCAGCTTGCGCTGAAAGAAAGCTTATTTTATAATTTTATAATACTGTATTCTCAAAGATTTATTGAACAAACTGCAAGATACGTTTTAATCTATTGCTTGTAGAACAAAAACAGATCTGAATTGTTGATGCATCGTTTCTAACCATTCCGCTACAGTGTGTTATTAAAAATGAATTATAAATAACGTTGGCCAAACAGTTGCTGCTCCTCTATTTTCAGAGCATATTCAAGCAAAACCTTGTGCACAACTTAAAATAACAAAACAGCTCACGTTTATGGTTCCAACGCGCACATGTGGGGCAGGCAAAACAAGTCATGTAAATTTAAAAGTCATGATTCAATTCTCTGTCCACATTGCGAAACGTTGCATGCGCTGCACTACCTGCAAGCACCAGGATGATAAATGAAAGCTTAACATGTAATCATGGGTACGCCCAGCATGACAAAAATGCAGTAACGAAACACACAAAGTTGCGTGTTAGTTACATCCAATACAGCATCCTATTCCATCTATAGCGCTCCGCTATGATCCAAAACTTCTTCCAGTTCATTAAGAATGCTGCCAAAGCAAACTGGATTTTGGTTGCATTATTGATGAGTTTTGTTGGTGATCAATCATAAACGAGACATGAATGAAGATCGGAAAACATGTTTTGAAGTATTGCACGTACTCCATTGATTGTGGTTTATCGAATCTTCACGCTATTCTTAATTTGTTTTCCAATAGCACTGATACACTGATTGATTGAATTCCTTTACCAAAAACTAGTTTTATTATCATCCACATCGTTGGTAACAACGATGATGTGATTGATATCAATGTCCTTAAATGTTCATTATAATACCCTGTGCGTACTTTTCCACACCCTTTTCTGTACCTTTTGTAACTAGTTTTTTAAGTGTTTTTTTGGTAACAATAAACAGTATTTTATTTAAAAAAATCATAACATTTTGCTCTAATTGAAAACAAAAGTTGAAAAATGTTCATTCAGCACATCTAGACGCAAATGCCCTAATATTTAAACGTAAATACATTCGAATATACTAAACGATAACTGCTAAAAAGATAAACACGAACAGTTGAATGATATAAAACTTCTCAGGAATATTTTAATGTCTTAAAAATAAGAGGTATATTTAAAGCATCATAGTATGAAATTGGTAACTAACTCTTTATGCTCTGAAACTATGTCAAAATAGCCACAAAACCCAAAGGTTCAGCTCCATTGTTATTTCAACTGCACCTACGTTATCCCTTCACAAGCACATGCAAGCAACACGACTAGTTTACTTTCCACTGGGAAAACCATCCAGCAGCATAAAAAGTACTTCAAGCGCCCAGTGTTAGTGGAATGAAAATCAAAGGATACAAGAGAATTTACAATCACACGACTCAGTCCCTCGCAACGAGTATTTTTTTCATGCAACCCATGCTTGTGACAACGTTCCGCAAACGGTGAAGAGATGCGATATTGTGAATGTCTTTTGTGGTGCTGGCTCTGTATTTCAACGGTTCACTGCCGGGATGCGTTGCGAGCTGAGAACAATATGAACGGATGAAAAGCACCAAAATTATGTACAAAATGTGTCCAAATTTTATTCGGTTAAAAACGAACAGCAATATTTTAGATTTAAAATCTTTTCATGTATTTAAATTATTCAAGCAAAGATAGGTTAACAAAATACGTATATGGCCCCCAAAATTAATTCCCAAAACACGTTCAATGGCAACACGGTTCGTTATCACCACGCTCCAATAAGCAATTTATTACCACATCCATCACCATTTCACGAACTATTCCAGTTCCGCCACCATCATAAACACGTTCGCATGCAATATTTGTCGGCGAAACCGTTCTCAAATGAGGCACGAAATCTAAACATTATCCTGCCAAAGCTTAATGCAACCGTGTTCGGTCACGTTTCGCACCTTGCACAGATTGTTTCGTGATTGATGCGGCAACCTGCGTCTGTGCAACAACTTGATCAACGTTCGATGACGTGAGATTAAGTGTGCCACTCGACACCGCCACAGACGACGTTCGAGGGGCTCGGGAAGGAATTGTCTCGCACGACCCGTAGGCGGTGTGACGCACTCCAGACCACTTAGTCGCACGTTGTCAATCACTTGACTACACTCAATAGATGTTTATTGCGTCAATGATCAATAAATGGCTTTTGGAAGGCGTTGGTGTTTGTACCACACACAGTGCAAGTGTTTCAACTGAACGATATAACCGGATAGGCTTCGAATGGGTTGAAAAGGCTAGGAATTAAGAAAAGTTGCAGCAGCGTATTGTGATTGATTTCTGGAAAAGGTTTAAAGCGATTTAATTGAAATCAAGTTCTATTGCCATTCATATCGTTGGGAACAATTACAACTTATCCTCAGTTCTAAGCCTTATCAGGATAAGATTACGTATTACGGAACGCAGCAACGACATCGTTTTATTCACAGGTGTTAATTAATCATCTTGTTAAAATCCTTTCTGCTATTTCCTGGTGGAGCGTCAGCGTTACCCATACCATAGCCATAGGCCTTTGGATGAATCAAACGGACAAAAGTTTCGCTTTCTTTGACTGCTCTTTCAATTAGAGGCACCATTAGAGCAAGCCGGCCCCCCGGGCATTGTCATGAGATGGAGGCGCCCAGTTGTTCGCTCGGATACGAAAATCTGAAATGAGACAAAGTTCGGCCAAGTGGGTTGGCGGGAGTCCGGGTTATAGTAGAAGATTTTGCCCGGCCTTTTATTTGCCAATGAAATAACTTTCAATTATGCTTTCAATCCTCCGGGGACACCATGGTGACAACAAGGCACTAAAGACGACCGATTCCTTTCATTAGTGAGCTCGATACCATTATATCGTACTTCTGGCTGTTAAAGTTTATTATGCACGGTTGGAAAAGGCTACCGGACATAATCTTAGAAACGTTTTTACACCACCTGTATAAGAACGTTTAGCTAATTCGATGTGTTTTACCTATGTTTTATGAACTATTTTATTTGTTCTACGGTAAACACATATTTTATGTTGTGTCCTATGCTTAGAGAAAGAATTTTTCCAAAATGTTTATATTCGTTTCTTATTATTAAATCCAATCCAAACTTGGTTTTCGCTTTTAATATGGTAAAAGGGTAATTAACAGAATCAACTACTAAAATTGATAAAATTTTCAAAAACGGAACGTTTCGACAAACAAATGAACCCTCGCATTGCCTATCCCCTCACAACGCTAGGCAGTAACCAAAGTTTCCAACAAGCGTTCGACATTATTTACACCGGCACCAACCAGCACAGGAATGATGTTCACCCCCCATTGGCATGTCTCATTTTCAGCGAAATTTATTGAACCCGATAAAGAAACGTTCTATGAATCTTGATCGTAACTAAGCCATTACAAATATAGGAAACTGCTCGCGGAGAATGCCGCAAGCAGGAGATGGTAGATATCTTGATAGCATTTATCGTTTGGGAACCGCTCCTTGCGCCAGCTGCGTTGTTGATTCCAGCTGCCAATATTCACACTGATTCACATGGCTACACAAAAAACCGACATTGATTCTAAGTCCAGTATAAGAGTTTGACTCTTCCCAAACATCACTAGTCAACAGAAAGATATAGATGGATGTAATTAAATAACAGCAAACACACCATTAATTGCAAGAAGTTAATTAACAGCGTTCAATCCATCTTTAAACGTTAGTTTTACGACCGATTTGGTGCTTCGTTTTATTGCATTATGAAACTTTTTATGTAAATAAAATTTTTATTTTTGCTTCAATCGAAATTTAATATGAAAAATCATTTTTAATGTTAAGCGTTGGAGTCTAGTGATGAATTTCATATAAATATGTAAAACAATCGATTAATACCCGTTTACCATTCAACATTTCATTCAACAGAGCCACAGATCGACAGAACCACATTCAATGCAACAGATTCATTCAATTTTATTCAAAAGGAGAATTATAAGGAGTACAAATTTTAGTTTGATCAAACAAACACTTTTGAAAAATAAGCACATTTTCATGAATATCTTATGAAGATTTTAAGCTACCAATATTACGCAAAAATTGTTTCAAAACACACGCAAACTTACACACATAAACGTTTAGGCAACAGTACGACATTCATGAAAACCTTTTGATATTTTTAGTGTATAATCATTATAAATAATGTCAAAAAAAAAAAGTTAATCAACCGTCGTACCGAACGAAATCGATCTAAATTTCCATTTTCGATTGTTTTCTCATGCATTTGAGAAATGAGATTATTCTTTAGATTCCTACCAATATGAATGCAACATAACTCAAGGATGAACAAAAAATCGCAAACGTCACTTACGAAGCGTCATGTTTGAACGAGAAAATCAAAAGATATCCTACGCAAAAAACATTTGATTTTTTACAAACAGAAAATAAACTAGAAGCTGTGAAAATGAAAGACAAACAGAGAAAATAGAGGAAGAGAGAGAGTGAGAGAGAAAGAGAGAAAAGGAAAAAAAACATGCTGACAGGAGTCGAAATGCAGTCGAAAAGAAAATGATTTTCCTTTCATGCCACTGCTTTGTGCCGTTCGTTCCGGTTTGATGTGGATTGATTGATTTATCCTTTTTCCCTTCGGTCGAAGAGCGAATGGTTTTGACACTGCATACAATTTCAGTGAAGCGTGTCAGGATTGTGTGCACAGGCACTAAGGTTGCATTCGCACAGGAATCCGGCAAGCGAGCAGCAACAAACAACGCGTTGAATAGAATATCGATACCACACCGTTGAAAGGACACATCTTGCGTTCGTCTGGCTCGTCTGTGCATGCTCTGGCGCGTTTCTTCGCACATGACACACACAACAGCAGCTGTAGGTACTGTAGGTATCGTATCATCATACTACCGGCATCAATTTCTCAACCCGACGACAACTCTAACGTGTCTTTCTGACCTCGTATTCACAAGCATTAAGAGTGTATTTGCCAGATTAGCTATCGTACGGAAAAAGGTATGAAGAGTTATACAAACAAATATCAACGAAACGATGATGTTTGAAAATGGCTCTACCATTGCTTTTGGCATCATTTGTAAGGTGTATTTTGTTTCATCGTTTAAGAAAATAATTGTTTTTTTATTCGAACACATTAACGATTACACGCAAAAAGATACTTTTACATACATAAGTTTAGGCTTAAATGAGAATTTAGGATTTAATTTTATCTTGTTTCGTATACATAGCCAGGGTTTTAATTAACAAGTCATTGTTGATTTAAGTTATGTGGTATCTTGATTTTAAAGTATGTCTCTGCATTGAACTTATTTTATTATGGCATCTTTGCTGTTCGAAAAAAGAACTTTCAAGTCTAGGTTGAAAAAACTACTTTGACCAGGTCTTCGAAAATCTGTCAATTCACGTGGAAACCTCTTTAGGGAAGCCTTGGCAAATTTATATGCAGTTTTTGCTGCCCCAAGAAAAGCACAAAACACTATGAAAATACCATTTAAAACTCAGCAACATAAACAACTGCAAACATAAAATAAATCAGTACTTATAACGGTTTAAAGTAAATTGAACCAATTGAAACGTAGTTTTATTCAACCATTAAAAGTATAATCGACCAGCAATGCAATGATGTATTTGCAGGAAAATAAATCATGAATATAGTTTCTGTAATGTTGCAGTGATAAACAAACCAAATGGTCGTCAGAAAAAAAATCCTCCTCTCAGGACAAGACTTTCACAATTTTCTCGATGATAAATTGCTCTCCATGGGCACATTAAGCGATTGGTTTGAAATTGGAATACGGAAGATGCCGATCATGATAAAACTGAATACCCCTTCCGGTATATTTCAGTTTATCTTGGGTTACGGTACCGACGGAAGGATACTGCAGAACGTTGGACGTTTGATAGCTTTGAAAAAGAGAGAACAATTAATCTCCCCACACTTATAATTTCAACCATATTCTTCTTCAAACTGTAACTTATTGTGCAATACAAACTTTTTCTATGATATTGAGAATATCTGATTAATGAGATGAACAAAGCATTTGTAGAACTGCTATAATTTCGCACACAACTTCCATTAGACACAGACATGAACACCTGTTTCCTGTAATACTTTATTTTCAAACAGGGGTGCCAGCGATTGGCAAATTCCTCAAAATGAGCAAGCATTTTCAAATTCGCAATTGCCCTGCCGGCTATGCCAAAGGCCGTGCCCTCCAAAACAACAATAGCAGGAGCACAACAAAGGTGTAGCATAGCCCACCCCGCTAGCCGTGTGGTATCAGCACAACAAACTTATCGAAAATCCGTCCCATGATTGCACAAACGACACAATTTCGACATTCCTAGAATGCCCAGCCTGTCAAATGACATTATCTTAGCAACGGACATGCCTACCATCTCAAGGACGAAGGGCGACAAAACCGGAGTGCAGTAAACAGGCGCCAAACAAGACGCAGATCCCCAGCACCGAATCTTCTGAAGTAACAGGCAAACGAACGGGGGATCCCTTTTTCGCCGACCGCAACAAGCGAGACGCAATCTACCGTGCTGTCGGATTTGCGACCCGCAGAGGATGAAATCAGACTATGTAAACAGCATTCCAATTCGAAGCGGGTGGTACCTTTGCAAGTTTCCAGCTGCTCCCTTTCCAGACGTTAAGGGATACTGGTTGGTTTTTGGAAATGTTTACCTTCGTAAACCTTTAGCAGAGGGTCCGAGCATCGATTCCGCTCCGATCGAATTACATTCTGGTTGTTAATAAATAATTGAAAATTATGTCTCCGAAGCACAACTTTCTACGGGCTGTCGGTGGATTCGTTTTTTTTTTTTTTGACATCACGTAAAGCAACAAAGAGAACAGAACGTTTCTTGTGTGAAGGTTGAGTAAAAGTTTTTCATTGGAGGATGGGGGAGTAAATAGAGCAAAATACTTAATTAAGACAAAATCAGTAGCAACAGGTAAGTCGGGGTAGAAAGTTATACATGCAATGATAATTTAAATTAAAAATGACTTACAACAGGTGTTTGGTAATGTTGTGTTGGAAAGAAAGAATTATTATTTATTTGTCTTCGATTGGTCCTACTATTCTGTCGTTTCCAAATGAAAAGAACAGAAAATAATAAGTACTTAAATTTGATTATCAATCGTCTGCTCCATCCAAAGCAGTTCGTTTATACGTGCCTCTCAAAACGACACAAACCAAAAGGGTAGATCTGTATCGCACAATTAAAGTCACTCTCAACTCCATCCCGACATTCGCGACATTCGGCATGCCGCGAAGTTGTAGCATGGCATCTAATTTAATCTTTCTCTTATTGAAATCCGGGGACTTTGGGAAATAATTAAATTAGAGTCTGAAATTTTCCCCGTCCGCACCAGACAATCGCGGAGTTGTTGGTGCTCTGTTCACAAGAAGCGCAAATATCCGCGGCCGGTGCGTCAT
>KI915042.1:4055395-4198465 GCA_000473445.2 Anopheles farauti | reverse complement strand
GAAGGTTTCACGGGAATCGCCGAGTAATCAATTCGGAAGGTATTCCTTCCGAATCGTTCGAACGGTTGAGCACTCATGGCGTTGTATGCTTTGCTAAACACACCTACACTGTCTGACGTTTGCAAGCGTACTCTAAGGAAAAGGATTATTTATTATTATTTATTATTTATTTGTCTTCGATTGGTCCTACTATTCTGTCGTTTCTAATTGAAAAGAACAGAAAATAATAAGCACTGGAATTTGATTATCAACCGTCAGCTCTATTCAAAGCTGTTCGTTTAAACATGCCTCTCAAAACGACACAAACCAAAAGGGTAGATCTGTATCGCACAATTAAAGTCACTGTCAACTCCATCCCGACATTCGCGACATTCGGCATGCCGCGAAGTTGTAGCATGGCATCTAATTTAATCTTTCTCTTATTGAAATCCGGGGACTTTGGGAAATAATTAAATTAGAGTCTGAAATTTTCCCCGTCCGCACCAGACAATCGCGGAGTTGTTGGTGCTCTGTTCACAAGAAGCGCAAATATCCGCGGCCGGTGCGTCATCGGATAAACCGTAATTATGTTTTGATTAGGAAGCTAATCATCTTCCGCGAACGAGTGTAACGTAACAGCTTCCAAGAAGCTTTTTGGCAGGAAAGTTTTCCGACTATTCGACGGTCAATGCTTTTCGTCTGCATCTTACGATGCCATGCGATTGGAGGAAAGTCATTACGGCAATTATGTGTTCCCCTTTCGGAATAATTCGGGGTTTCGAAAAATTCAATTATTCCAATGAGTTGCATGGGAACAGTTTTCTAAAGATGTGTTTTAAAACATGCAAAGAATATCTGTCGTAAAAAAATTGTAAAAGAAATAAAATTGGATAGGAGGCGCATGTATTCTTATCGTTGAACTCGTGATGTGTATGCAAATATGATTATATTACCTTTCTTGAAGAATTTGTTTTCGGCGAACAAATAAGCCTGAAGATCCAGTTGTAAAATAATTTTAACTTTTTTCTTTCGTAAATTACACTATTTCATCCCAAATAACTTTTAAGCTCATTACTCGAGCGCCAATTAAAATCTATTTGTTTGTAATCGCTCAATCCATGGAACGGACAATGGTTGACTCTCATGAAATCTATGAACAATTTATCAAAAAAAAAAAAACACAAAATATAGCAAATTCATTGTGCCAAACAAGTGTCGAAAAAAATCAAGGTGATAAAAAAGCTTAAGATTTTTTTAAATGAAATATCACACCATGCGCAACTAGTAAATATTTTGTTTCATCTCATTATAATAGTAAGCGCCCGTTGAGGCTTACATGAGCAGCTTGTATGAACACTTTTAATTCATTGACATTGTCAACATTATTTTTAACTTCATGAGACATTAAAAAAGGATGAAAATAGTCTATAGGCACAAGCTGTTCCCAAACGGATGGAACGAAAAGTGTCACCCGATAATCCTCTATCAACGCGAAGTCAGCAATTTGTCTCGCGCTATTCTACGTGTGCTTAACCGTTGCAAAAAGGATTGATGAGGGTACTGACGCCCATAAAGGGCAAAGGACGATTATGGTCCCCAAGGACACGATTGACGCTTTCATGAGAGCAAAAGTGCGCGGTTGCTCGAGGTCCCGAAATATGCTTCGCCCGCAGTGGCTTACGACCTGTGCGTCAGCGATACAGCAGTGGCATCTGATACACTGCAGGCTTATCCTCCGTCCCTTGATACGTATGTCTAGCAGCATACAGAAAACATTGAAAGTAAAACTGACTCTTACGGCGACTAAAAATATGTCAATGCTGTTGGCTATGTTCTTGGAATAAAATATAATAAAAATGTATTATTAACAAATAATGCCGTTGTTCACCTAAAGCAATATGATGTAGTACCCACCCTTAAAAAATATGAAACAACTTTACATCTAAGGACAAAACAGATTTTAAACGATTCGTTAGATTCATGAAATGTTAAATCTTTTTTTTTCTAAAACTACCGTATCACTTATTGAAAAGCAATCCTTTACGATGGACACCACCTACTAACATTGATAAGAAGCACCATGCAGCACAAATTCACTGATTTTCGCCAGGCTTAAAATGAAGGAGATTATGGGTACCACCAAATTTGCTTGTTCTGCAGCGCTGCTAGCCAACACACAGCCAAACCTGGTTTTCGGTGTTCTGGTGACAAAATCAGATTCCGCGATGATTGTACATCGCAAAGTACATCGAATAGCGAACCGGCACAAGGGTAAAATAAAATCCGATTTTATTCGGTCTGCTGCTAACACCGAGAACATCAGATTAAATGCGACCGCCGCTTCATTGTCACGGCCGGTACGTCATCTTTCTCGATCGGCTGATGGGGAGCTACCCAAAACCCTAGCCAAAAAACCCCTTCGTCCAAAAATAAAACATTGCATATTTCCCCTTTTTTATGTTTTTCGTAATAAATTATAGTACCTGGAAATTGGCAGTGGAACAGAGAAAACGGTTTACATTTTCAGCAACGTAAAGCCCAAAAATAATTGCATTGAATGTTTTTTGCTAGCTTTGTTTTAGCTTGTGTTTTATACGTAAATAATTGTTTTGGTATTATTAAATAAATTCAGTTTACTTAAAAAATGAGCTCTTTCAACCTGGTGAAAAATATATAAACAAAGCTTCTGTGAAACTATTGATAAAGTGAAGAAACAATTTATTCTTTAGGTACAGTTCGTTCTGTAGTTCAATTTTATCTAAACACATCCGTTGAACATCAAACTTTGATTTTAATATAAACATAGCATACAATAGAAACAAAATTTCGTTTCGAAAAAAATACGTTAAATTATGCTGTATCGTATTCTGAAAGAAAATAAAATGGTCATAAATTAATTTATATTACTTTTATCCAATATCTGTATTGTTTTCTTGTAGAAAGACCAGATAAGTTACATCAAGATTTCAGCGTTACAACAATAATTTCCATCACCATTATTAGCTTTCACAGTACACAAATTTTCAAGCTCGCAAAATTTTATTTGTTATTAATTCAAGATATTTCAGTCGAAACGGAACATAGCCATAATAACTCCATAAAGATATCATAAGGCGCAACTCACTTCATAATTGATTTACTGTCCATCATCCGGCCCGATCAGAAATGTGCGTTCAGCGACAGATGTTGCGTCCTGTCTCGAAAGGTGTCTCGCGGGAGCTTACCTCATGCTTCGTTTTACAGGCGCACCTTGCCAAAGAAAACGTACAAACGGCCGTTTAAATAATATGACCTACCCGGGTAAAGGCAAGTCCTCGCCGGTAAAAGATTACTGGGCATGCCATAACTTTCATTACCATCACGACCAACGAAGCTCGGTTGGGCTGGCACGGTGAGCAGCCAATGGTGAAAAATAAAGGGAAGCTGAGAGCAGTGAAAAGTATGAAGAACACTCATGCTTAATGCTGCAGTCTTTCCGTAAAACCATCTGCTACGATCGGCGTGCCTGCGGGGAAGGGCACGTTTAATATAGCAGACAACAGACAACATCTGGCTCGGTTGCATGAAAACTGAAACAGCCGTTTCCTCACAGCAGTCTCACAGCATCACCGTAATGTTGCCTATAGGTGATTGGTTTTACGATTTTCGGTACCGGATGATTTCTGCCCTGAAGTTCATCTTCTCATCGTCATCGGCTCAAATTATCGGTCTCAACTGTGCCTACCGGTGCAGCAGATGTTTCGCCCGGTAGGCATAACTCGTACATGTGTATGTCGTACGTGATTAAAAGATCCTTCAACTGGTTGATGTATACCTAAAATGTTTGGTGAAAATACCGACTTTTATTTGAATATAATTTATTTATGGTTTATTTGAAACACATTGACACTAATTTGAAAAATTGTGAGCAAAAACTATTAAAAAATAGAATTAAATTTTTCACATTCCTAAGCTAGAGTAACTGCACTTACAGTAATGCATTTGATTCATGTATCTTAATTTAAGGACGAGTAGCTCTCTCGGATGATCAATCACATCAAGCATGCTCTACCTTTACCCATGCGATGGAATAAGGCACGAGCGGAATAAATGCCATAGAAAATAATTTCCCATACACAGCAAACAAAACCTCTGCACGAAAGAGCATGGATGAAAAAGCGCGCACACATACCATTGTTAAGTTTATGAATATGTTACGCTTGCTTGCTTGTGCATGTGAAGCACAACGTGGCTCTCGCACAGACTGCCTCTCTTTATGAAATAGTTAACTGAAACGACTTTTCATCTATGTTTCTAGAGCAGTTACATTCCGCTCGGCTGTCGCTGTAAATGAAACTGTTCACAGTCCTCTAAAATGGATAATTTTATGACTAGCTACATATCAAAAACGTCTAGCTTTAATATCAAAATACCACCAGCATTGCGCACAAAAGCACACTGAAAGGTATGTCATATACAGATTCAAGCCTAGCGAAAAAAAATTTACTCAAAAAGTTTCATAATGTTGCCCTTAAATAAAGCTTTAGTTTTGAGATTTCACTTGATCAATACTAAAGCATGTATTGAAATGTCATGATCAACTTTTAGCTACCCCATTTCCATCCATCAAATAATAGCTTCACCTTATGCCAAGCCCTACAAGCTCAATGCTCCAATGTTCCAATGTAGCCTCATTGTTCCAATGCAGAAAAGAACACTTCAAATGGACCGGAAAATTAGATAACTTCAACTTGTTTCATATTCCAGCTTTGTACTCAATTGCAAAGAGTATCGCCAGTTTGGTTTTTTGTTTTTTTTTGTCACTGAGTGTATATGTTTGGTGTAGTGTTACTCATAATACTGAGTGTTTGGTGTGACAAATTGATTCCTGTTCATAGCCCAGTACTTTTAAAGTAACGAGGTTGCTATTGGTTTCCAATCTTTCCAAGGAAAGATCCAAGGAAACTCTACGGTAGGCATAGAAATTGCTTAGAAACACATCAACTTATCAACTCAACTTGTTTTAAGAAGGTTAACTTGAGTTACGATTTAAGCTGACATATTTAATTCATTAGCTCAAAGGTTATTAGTTTTTATAAGTTTTTCATGCCTATTTTATTCAACGCACAATACAACATCTATTCATTGAATGCAACATTTCGAAAGCTGTAATACAAAATTAAGATGATAATAAAAAATGTTATAGAAGATAAACTAAACTCATGATTTATAAGATTCGAACTACCGAAAACGGTACAAAAAGGCGACAAATCTCAAAACTTGATACACAGATTCAACTTGTTTATTACATATTCACGAGAAAATGAATTAAGTTCATTTGATTCGGCTATAATTCGCACTGATTACAATGATCTTCATTTCATTTGAATCTTATACAAATAAACTCTGAAGTCCCTTTATGGTTCAATTAAAGTTCTGTGCTTCTAAGTAAAAATTACCACTCATAGGTCATAAATAAAAACAATGCTCCAATTAACAAAATGCGCACACATTTTTCGTGAAAACTGAGAGAAAATCTCAACCAATGTATGCTATTTTCAAACCGCTTAGAAAAGCATTTCACCACGGGGAAAAGTCACTCAACATGTTTGTAGCTGTGGGAACGCACACAAAACCGTATCTAAAAATTTTATTTTGACTACTCGTCTGCCAAGTGAGCAACCAAACACCAAGAAACACACCAGGCGTGAAGAAAAATCATCCAAAACCTACACTATCTATCCTTTGAAGCAATGGCACTCACGCAATCCCACCCCAGTCCTAACGGTAAAAAATCCCACTATTCCACTGGCCCGTTGTTTGGAAAGGAAATCCGATACAGCGGGATAATACCACAAGTGCAGCTCCTACGGGCCTATTACCTTGTTTGGGGTTTCAAGGATTGATCAGTTGTGGAGATTATTCCTTTGATCAGTTGGCGCCGCACTCAAAGTATCACATTCCATCGCCTTTCGGTGGTACTTCGTACGGACGCGTTTGCTTTCAATAATAATGAATGTTTACCGATGCACCACGCCGAATGTGTGTTAACACTTTACTACCCGTAAGCAAGGATACGATGATGGCGCGCGCGTTATTCGTGTCTGTTGGCTCCCGGGATTTGGATCGATGCAACTCCGTCTTATTGTTTGTTTACACAAGCGTGGTTGGCGTACGCATCCTGAATCGCAATACCTCGTCCGAGCTGAGGGCGAAATCTGCCTAATAAGCACTTTATTTGCATGCATCTAATCAAGTCCGTGTGCGTGAAGTTCTAAGAGGAAGATCATTATTTTCTTTGCAATATGGGCGCGTGTACGTGTACGAACATAGTATAACGCGAACTTGTATTCATGTTCATGTTACTTTGAGTTAGTTAATTCATGTTGGAAGAGGTACGATTTGTGCTTGAAGTATTACAAATTAAAGTAAGTAATAATTTTTAACATGTATTTTCCTTTACCATTCTCTTACTGCTTTCTTGATTTAAATATAAAATAATATGAAAACTTGAGTACATTAGTTTGCAATTAACATTAATTCTATCGAATTAACATCAGGCTGCTGCAAAATGTAGCAGGTACATTCAACATTCATTATTTTAAATGCAGATGAAATATCACTTTACATTCTCTGAACTCCATTCATCATTCGATCATCGGACGTAATTAAGCCGCAGTGTTGATGGTTTGAACCTCACGAAGCCTCTTTAATTGCATCATTATCATCATCTTGTGCGCTTCTCACAGTCGGTTCAGTGAGAGGAAAGCATTACGGTGTTAATCGTTCCGGCTGGATCGCAATCAGTCTCTTTGTAATGGAAGGGAAGTATTGTAAACTTAAAATGCATGCAATTATTCACCAGCTGAGAGTGATAAAACAAAATGAATAACAAAATAAATAATAACAAATGATAATCAAACTTGTTTACTTTTCAGAAAAACAATTTTTATCCAAATAATCAATCATACAGCAACCAAAGTAGTATCAAAGCCTTGTGTACAATCGAATCCTGACCTAGATCAACGTATAGAAATGTACACATACTTTCTAAAATGAATCTGGTAGTGCCGAGCCTATCTGTTGAGATTTAATTCATTCGTACCTGCGTTTGCGCAATCGAGCCCTACAATGAACCATCCAAGAACAAATTAAATGAACGAGAGCCGTTTACCAAGTTAGGTCACATTTACCGTACCTAATTTCTAAAACTAAACATGTTTACAAAATTGTTTGGATAAAGTTCTTTGATTTTCGAAAATTAATTGCATATTTACTATCACAAATTGTAAAATATAACATTTTACACTGCATAAACCAGTATTATAACAGTTTTCTTGAATAAAGCAATATCATTAGAAATGCAAATAATGCAAGTATAGCACAATTTTCCAGA
This sequence comes from Anopheles farauti, assembly GCA_000473445.2. Lineage (NCBI taxonomy): Eukaryota > Metazoa > Arthropoda > Insecta > Diptera > Culicidae > Anopheles > Anopheles farauti. The sequence continues at coordinate 4,191,111 of KI915042.1, read as the reverse complement.
TAGTCAATGTTTCGCAAAAAGTTCGACAACCGACAAAAGCAACAAAGCACACAAAAATCTCACGAAAACAACTGCCACACAATCAAAGCGTTAATTATCCGCCGTGTTTCGCCTAGCGAGTACAAACAACAATCTAATTAAATAGATTGCTTCTTAATCGTGGCGCAGGCAACGTTCCCACCAGGGGGTGAATCATGTTGTCGGTAGGGTGTCACACCGTTGCGGTACACCCTCGGTTTCGGTTGTCTTTAGGTGCGGAAAACTGTGTCTTATACGTATTCATTTTGTATGTGCACTTGCCTACAAATTCAAGTGAACGAGCACAGAGTGTCGCGTATTATTATGGATTTTCATATTGGATTCTTGTTTCGATTCTTATGTAAAAAATGTATGCTTCATGTTGAACAATTACATTTTAACATTAACTGCAATTGCTACTGTATGTATAGCAAACATTCAAAAACATGAAATATCGCAATCTTTTTGTAACATTGTCACAAAAATATCATTTCTATCTCTTTTTACTGTAGAACATTAGCTGTCACAGTTCATATTTGTTAGAGTAAAAGTTTTTTGTAGTTTTTTTAATCTACTGTTTAAAAACTCTGTAATTTGATCGGAATTATAATTCCATATACATTTGCTAAAACGGTTTGAAAGTATCTATAATGCGGCAGATATTTCTGAAAAAAATATCATTTTTTAAGAAGGAAAATATTTCAAAGATTTGTCACTTAACATCCTACTGAAACAAACTAATTATTTGAAGTGAACGCATAATTATTCAGTTAAACTCGAATTAATATTGAAATCAATTTATTTATTAAACTCACTGAAACAAATAGTTTAATGATAAAGAAATGAAGGGATGAAGGGATGAATGAACAAATCAATGAAAAGTTCACGCTTTAGCTTAGAGACATAAGCTAAGTGAACCAAAAGTTTATCATAGAACACGTTTCTGCTATGCATACGTATTACTACAAGTAAATTGCAGAAGATAGTATAAAGTAACTTTTCGGGTTGCCATCTTTCACACAAACACCGACATCCTGTTCTCACTGGTTCACATGGTGCTTCACATCAATCAAAATTGCTGTATGCGCTTTTAAAGCGTCACTGCTCCCTTTAACGCGGCACCCATCAACTGTCATGCACTTACGGAAATCGCTTCCCAAAATAATGCTACCCTTCGGGGATAAAGGCTCCAACAATATCACTATGCTGTGGAAGAAATTTTTGATTGATTTTACTTTGATTCTCCTGTGGCAGCTGTCGGGTCGCGTATTTTCGCGTATCCATGTGTGGACCGGTTGAAGCGTCCATTTTAACCGAGGTCTGCAACTATCCGCTTGTCACACATACGGCTGAACAGAGTTGCATTCGTTAATGGGTAACGGAGCCGGTACGAGCCATAATGACGCCCGAAAAAAAAAAAAATACGACAATACGCTTCGCCAAAGTACTTTCAATGCAAGAATGTCGCTTGGAAAGCGACAATGCTGCCGCGATTTGTTTTTTTGCTCAGAAAGTGCTGTCAAATTTCAAGATAAATTAAACCTGTATTTGCTACGAAAATGTTGGATTTCTTTTGTCTTAATTCAAATTAAATCAAAATGAGACAAAAATTTAAATTAAATTGTTCCATACCCTTTTCAAACCTTAAACAGATTCAGTTTTGCAGCCTAATTCCCACGAAAACCGTTCACTGATGAGATCATAATATTGTCTTATCACAACAGTCGTACGGTTTCCCAAAATTGTCCAAGTCCAATGCCATACATCACAGCAGCATGAAGTGCACTGATATATCCATGATTGCGAGCAATTAGATTCGAACGTTTTACTATTGCATCAAATCCGATTGCAATTTTCCTGCGAGCTGAAAACGCTAACGTTATGATCAAAATCATCAACTCTGGTGGTAATGCAGCTCTTGTGTTTGGTGCACCAAATCAGCGACCAGTGTTGCCGTTGCAAAGTACGTTTGACTATCACTAATGCTTTGACTTCTCGTGTACAGTAGCAGGAATTGCTACAAATAGAGTACAAATAAAGCAAAGAGAGTAGCAGATTCGTATCGACAAAATGAACCAAAATGGGCGAGGTGAGCACGAGACCTGTTCGATGAAAAAGGTGATTGCACAATTAAAAGCGCGATGCATGGTTTTGATTATATTTGAGACTGAATGTTTCATACCTTCATATCAGACACCAACGCTCTAAGCGTAAAACACCATATCCCATCAAACTTCTAGGGGGTGACTTCTTGGAAATTTGCTTCCAGCTCGCATGCTTGCATCATTGAAAAGACTTGACTGTGTTTTATCTCAATGCTCTCGTTACAACCGGTTTTTCCAACCCAAACCCTATCGTCTCAGTCTAGCGCTACGATAATGTATTTCCAATCACGAACACACCCACTTTTTGACAGTCGAAAATCCGAGGCGCCGAATCGTGTAAAAGCTTTGGCTACCAAAAACCGTCAGTCTCGCTCGAAGCGTGAAAAATCGAAACCGTAGAGTAAAAGAGCATCAATTTGTCAGCCGGCAGCAGATTCGATTGTAACACACGTCGGGTTTCGGGCACGAATGTGCACGGGAAACGGGCACCACTATTCCGAGCGCGGAGAAAAACTTCCACCATCGGGAAAGTGTCCGTTACGCCACCGTTTTACCGATCGGGAAGCGAGCGTACAAAAAAAAAAATCGTGACGATAAAAGAAGCATAACTTTCGAACATTATGTGTGTTTTTAGGAGCACATTTCACAAGTGATAGTTTAAGGAGGTTTAAATTACGGAGCGCTTCTCTACAGCGAACGAACAAAACAGCATTTACTGGTACAGGCTTACTCATCATTTTGCAACATTTTGTTCCGACTCTCTTATGCGAATAAAGTATTCTGATCGTAATTTTCTTGTATCTTTCTCATATCCTTTTAAAGCCCACGCATTAGATAATATTTTTTTGGCCGCATCCTAAAGTTTCAGTACCTTGGTAGAGAAAGATAAACATCTAAACTAATTGTGTCCTATTTAACGCTTCAAACATCAAAGTGAAGTGCTTTGCCTGAAGCACAACTTTTACCTTTCATGCCTTATCCATTAATGCAAATACGAACAAAGCCCCTATATAGAATGGGCTGGTTGGTTGGTGAACACTGTTTAAATAGGATACCTTCTTTATTAAAACTCCTCCATAGAAACTGCTCTCCATTCAAACATTTATTACATAGTGGGTGGTGAGCTTCATCCGATTCGTTTATATTTTATGCATAACATTATGTTCCATGATTGTAGTAAGTGTTAGAAATAATCGTTCCTAATTTAAGCAAACTGATTGACTTAATATAACCAACTCAGGACATACTTTTCAGTTTTCACGATTACGAAAGTTTTGTTTGTTGAAAAACATGTTCAACGTTTATGAAAAGCATACAAGTCACAAAGCGTGTGCAGATAAAAAAGCATACAATTTGCTCTCGCAACAATCTGCGTTGTTTGATTTTCCGTCACATTTGCCAGCGTATTATTTGTCATCGCGTAAGGTGTGAAGGTTTCGTACGCCTCTTGTACCTTGCATCGAGACACCAGTTCTACCATTAGCCGTACCGGGCAGATTCAAACACTTGCACACTAATGGAAGACATTTAAACTAGCCTCTCCCAGGACGCCCAGCGAGCCCATAACGAGAACGTGTTAACGTGTCACAATTTCGGATAACAAAGCACGTGTTCACTTCCGGCACGTTCCTCGAGCGGCAAAACGCCGCACCCACCCACGGAAGGACACTTTTTCAAGAGCATTGTTAGGGCCTCTCGGGTGCAGGTTTATCTTGCACGTAGTGTTTTTGTGGTTGTTCCGGTTACCCAAAACTATCACAACACTATCCACTCCGTTCCATCAAGACGAAATGCAGCCGGCCGCTAGCCTGGAAAAGAGAAGGGAAAAAAGCGCTACAAAAGAACACAAAAGCTTCCCATCGTTGAAGAAGCGCAGACTCACAGGCAATGGCACGGAAGTATTACAGAGCGTCCCAGGTTGCTGTTATTCTAGCAGCCCAGCCGGTCGAGCTTTTATGCGTATGCGCTCAATGTGATACATGGCTCTATTTTTGCCGTAATTGAGAAAACAAAACTTTGCATAGAGCACCACGACCACAAAGTGGAGCAAGCAGTACAACATGAATTATGATAAAACATTAGGTTCACTAGGAGCTCCCACTCCTATTAAATAATACCGGACTATCAAGAAACAAATTTGGCAGAAAGTTTACGATATGTACCTAATTTCCCCAAAGAGCGTCGCATGAATCATTGTTCCGCATGCAGTTTTGCTGGAGTGGTGAAATCAGACACCTGAAAACAGCACTAAAATTACATCCACACTCACTTTCGGGCACAATGAATTCATATTGAATGTTCTCCACCGCAACAGAACCAGTCTCACTGGGAAACTGGGAAACAGAATAGCTCGCTTTTATTTCCAACAACAAACTTCCCATCGTCTTTCACTTTGGCAGAAAGTTATTTCCGGCTCATTCTTGGGCCTTCCTTCTGAAGGGCACCTGGGCAACGTCCCGTCCCGTTCGGTATTATTCCGAACATTCTGTTTCCGTTTCAAATCTGTTTCAGCTTTAAGATGCATTAAAACGCAAAACACTCACCCGTCTGTCGTGCGCAACCGATAGCATCTTAATGGTCCCGGGCACCCGGGAGCGGTGAGCTTTAATTTATTGCCCTCGTGCGACACGCTGACCAGCAATTACTATTTTCACCCTGTTAGCGGTGGTAGCTTGGAATCGGGCTGCTTTAATCATCACTCTATCTCGTTTTCGCTTGGTTTGCTTGCCACTTCTCGGTAGACCACTATTGCGAGACCAGGGGTCTAGAAAAATCATAAAAGCAAAGCACAGCACTCCGTAATCGGTGTTTGTGTTTGGCATAGTGCGAAGCGGTAACAATTGACTTTAATTGTTAAAGTAGCCCTTAAGTGATACTTTTTTTTGTTTCCTGTGAAAATGTATCATCAGAACATAAAGTCACTACATTACGAGCTGTATTATTTCCAGCACAGCACAGTTGCGTCTGAACAGAACAATCATTTATCAACCTATTTTTTCTAGTAGAACTAGAATAACAACACTACATGCTAGTGGGCTAATTCCACCGTACAAAAAAAACTCAATTCCTAGGAAACCCGAATTGAAACACAAATTCAACGGAGCGCAAAAATCTATGACATGTCACCGGTTTCTGCCCATCATCGTTAGCCGGTAGTGCCATTCGGGACCCTCAAATCATCGGCCACGCTTGAGCAGACTAAGCGTTGCTGCTTCGGTTCGAGCATATCGATAAGACAGCAAACCGTATCCGAACCACCTACCCTCTCGTAGGACATCGGAATTGGTATGAGCGACAACGCATTTATCCAAAGTTTTGGCTCACTGCGAGATCTATCGAGGTATCGCTGTTAAGCTCCCGGCACAGACCAATTTGTACGTGACGAGCTTCAGTTCTCCGGTAAACTGGGACATTCTGGACAGCGTACGGCGGATAAGGAAGCATTTTTCGATGGCTTTTAGATGGAAAACGTATGGCATACGTACACTGCACTCTGTTTCGCAAAATCAACTTTTCAAAACGTACAAAACGTTCGCTCCGTTGACGTTCGACGACTGTGGCTAAGCCGTTGAAGACCGAAATCTATGATAGGAATACGCAAGTTGATCCCTAAAACTTGAATCCTATATCGACGGTTTTCCATCACACACTTAATGGTTTGGCGGGATTATTGGACTAGCATTTCAACTACGTACAGTCAAAGTGTAATTTTTGAAAAGCATTGCTGCTTTCTCCCGGTGAGGTTTCTGAAACAATTCGGCCTGAACAGAATGAAAATCGTCTGGCAATAAATTTCAAAACTTCATGTGAACTTATTAATTTCTTCGGAAAGCATCACCAATACATAGGTACTATTGAAAATATATTGAATATTGAATACATGTACTTTATAGATTGTGTGCTTTAGCAACATTACATATTTAAATAAAAATTGTGCAAGAAATTGCATGCACTTACATTGATGTTTTTATTAAATTCGATAAATCCATTACATTAACTCTAGTTCAGAGATCTACATTTATCATGGAAATCACAACAAGCTTTTCATTATTTGCATGTCTTAGCACGAAATGCTATTGACTAGACTAGACTATTTTATACCACCTATCGCTATTTCACATTAAAGTAATGAACAATGGTTGGTGTCGACCAGTCTTGATTTTTTAGAAGACTAGCTTTCCACCCATACTAGGCGTTCCACGCATACGTACGTATACATATGTATGATTTTTTCAACAATTTGTTTATTACTCAGCAACCCACGAAAGTTCATCTGGAAAAGGAAAGAGGGCACGTGAAAAAAAAAAATCGTTAAGTTGATTACCTATACTTTCGATTGAATTGGTCTGAATTCATTCAGCTGAATTCACTGAATTGGTCTGAATTCATTCTGTCTGAATTCATTCCGCTACAAAAATACACTAATTATTTTAATAGTATTATTAAAAAATAAAATATTGAATGGTGTTTTTTGCCTGTCGTGAGGTAAACCTGAAAATTATTCTTTTATATTCCCTGGTTATTTAGTCCAAAAAATCGCGACCATGTTCATTCTTCATGATCATTCTTATTTATCAAATATGGAACACATATAGTTCTTCCGTAAAATAGCATTTATTAACTTATACTCGTTTAAAACTGATCAAAATTTTCAAGACTTAATCAAACACTGAAGCAGCCAATGACGAACAACTTATAAGTCAATCACAGCACCATTTTTGCCCATGATGTGGATGACGTTGTTTGAAAACAGAGAAAGAATTTGGCTGCGTTTGTCTGCACGGATGCCACTTATCACAGGCAAACGCAACAAACCAATCGACAACGGGGACGAAAATGAACTCCCTGCTAAGAGTCAGCAGCTCTGCAGCAGCACGCAAACATGTGTTCCAGAACGAAATGCAGTTTGTACGGTGTATCGGCTTTCCATGCTCGGTTTCGTTATTAAACAGCACGAAGAGCGTGCTGCATTACAGAGACGAGAAACAGGACCGATAGATGTTGCGCCATATAGTCGACCATATCACTTATGGAGACTCCAATACTACCCGAGGAGATTCCATTGAGCTACAACCTCTCTTCCGTTTCAAACAGTCTTGTCAACGTTCTGCCGTACTCCGAAGATTCTTGTTGAACGTGGTGACGATATAGTCGACGTGAATTTTGAAAAATTTTTCAGCTTACGTCCTGCCGCGTTTTCTGAGGTAGCTGTAGCTGATGATAGAATCGGATATGGTGCTTTGCCAAGCGTTCTGGGGCATGATGCCCCAGAGGGGGGTGAAAGTGCATGCCCCAGAGGGGGCATGATGCCCCAGGGTTTTGAAAGTGGTTCTGCCGGTTCTTAGCACAACTCAGTCCGTGATGAACCACAGGGCACAACTTCGAAAGGTTGGCAGCTCCTTCCATGGTGTGTCACATTCGTGAACTCTCCGCATACCGTTATGAAGGAATGGGCTTCTCCAGCTTCATTCGAAATATGCAGATGCCAGCCAGGCATGTGTCAGGCACCCATACTTCTCTCGTGATGAAAGGAACTATTTAGAATCATCCCAGTTCGGTGGCCACCTCCGAGACGACAAACAGTAGGTCACAAAGTCCCATAGGTGAATCCGTCGACCATCGCTATATCCACGGAGAGGAGTAGTCCGTATCCGCATTTGTTTTTTGTTGCTCATTGGCGAGGCATTCAGGTTTCTCATTGGCGAGGCTGTAACTTAATAATATCCACAACATCCCTCAAATAGAAGAAATATTTGTTTGCAATGAACACCAATAGCAATGAAATAAGTATACCAAATTTTCCAATGACGCTTTCGACGCTTTTTTCATTTTGAGATCCATGTCCTTGCATCGTAATTTCAAAATATACACATAAATTGTCCGCTTTTTCTTTAAATTGATTAAAAGATGAAGAAAATGAATGTTTCGATAAAACTTGAACCAGATTAGATATTTTCAATATATAAGCGATCTCAACCATGTGAGATTATCGTAGGAAAATGAACATGTTGATTAGAATGACAACATTCTATTTCTATCGGGACTCATCAAATCTTGATGGCATTAGGCACCTCCCGCGAACGGATTTGGAGTGTCCCAAAATGAGAATCTAATCTTCAATACTAATGCCTAATGAAACTTCGTTTCGTAGATAAACGCGTTCGTTTAGCAAAATCGGCGCATCTTCCAAGTAAATTATAAATCGATTACTCCCGTTGCAAATTTGTACAGCGTTGCGCTGATGCTGTTGAATCCATAATTTGTACCTCATTTGTAGACGAGTTCCCTGTTAGTGTAAGGTAATTCTTTTCTTACTTTAAAATGTAAAACTATTGATTCGTGCAACTTTTTTTTAAGATTCTTTGAATCATTTTGCGAGTCTAGAGTGCTATTCTAACGATTTTAAATATCATTTACCGTAACTGACATTCCATGTCTACGACGTCCTTTAATCACTGCCATCATTAGACCCGTACCAAACCATTACCTTAAGCACGGACCATTTTTTTCGCCCTAAACCTCTCGCACGAATCACAAGCTCTTCTATGACTACGCACACGCATGAATATGCGAAATGGCTCAGTCACGTACAAAGTAACAGCAGGATACATGGAGGCAAAGCAGTCACCTCTTGACCCCACGAATACTACATTCACTAACAAACAACATACAAGAGCACTTTCCTCGACCGTTTCGCCGCTGTCGTTGCCAAAATCAAAGGACGGTCTTGAACACGATCTCTCCTCCTTGCAGGACCGAAAGCAACTTGCTTGTGAGAAAGCACAAAGAAGATAGTGCATCCCAACATATGCGTAACTATGCCAGTGCCACTGATGAATCTCCACCGAGATTTACTTTCTCGTCGTAGAAGAGGAGTCTAATTTGGGTTCACAAGAGGTGAAGCAAAGCACAAGAGGTAATCAAGTAGGACTTTATTTGGTACTGTGGCGCTATGTATGATTGATGTCTTTTATTCGTGCTATAAAAAGTTGACTCACACGGAAATTATTCTCCCCACAAATGTTGCTACCATAAAAAGGTTATTTTATAGAACTTGTTCAGGTTAATGAATTATTCCCATGAACTTGTTCAAAACGCTATCGCAAGGAATTTCCTTCGCAAAAAAGGCATTTTGTGAAATTATAGAAATAAAATCTCTTTGATCTTCAAATATAATGAAGTATAACTAACTCTTGTATTGGCTGCCGTAGGTTTAACGCTTGATTCTCTCTCTTTATCAATAGTTTAAATACTAGTTCGCTAAGCTCACGATTGTAACTTTAAGCCATGCTAAAACGTTTAACGACGTTTCTATGGTAATACGTTAGTGTAAAACTTTCAAATTTCTTAATATTATCATATTGTTATTTCTTTTGGTTACATAACGTTGTTCGATAAAGCAAACGATTTTTTTTTCAATTATTTATGGGAAGGCTAGACATGGTATACATACGCTGGAAATTTTTCGTGCGAGTTTAGCACGGGAAAGAGAATAGATAAATTGTGTACCTTATAAACACCACGTAAAAACAAACAAAAACTCATTTCTGATTAAATGACAATTGGTTCCATACAAACTAATAGCGAAACTTTTGTAATTATGGTGACCAATACAACACAACCAAACATACACTATCTTCAAATGAAGCCATATCAAGCCAATACTTCTGTCAGTAAGTTTTTGCCCAGCAAGCAAGGAAAAAACTTTTCCGGACCAGCAGCAGCATCTTAGTAAGAATCGAACCATTGTTAAGCACACCGATCCACCATCACACTGCGCTAGATTTTTATTAAATTCCGCTCGTGCAAAACTAATAATCTCTGCCAATGATCCGACAGCGAGTTTATTATAAAATTTAAACGTATTTTAAGCGGCTGCGCGTCCTTCCACGCGGGACGAGATTTTCGGGAGATTTCGTTCGCCAAACAGTCGCAGCACGATGGCGGCAGGAATGGCTTAAACTCGATTGAAAGTTTTTCACTTTCCCTCCCGAACTTAAATATCGTGAAGATGAAACAAGGGGGAAAGATCTTTTCCTTTGCTGCGCCCTATGGAGGTTATTAATTTTTTTTTCTGTACTTTGTGCCTTGAATTGATTGAACGAAGAAAAAGTCGCAAGCAAGTTTATTTGCCAATTACATGATAAACGGATAGGGTAACGCAAAAATGATATTTAATCGAATAGTACCTGATTTTTGTACTATTTTTAGAATGATATCAAATTGTTTCAAATTTTCAAAAATACAGTTTTAAAGAGACGACCGGAAGGTAGCTCCTACCTACCTTCCTAGCTGAAAGGAAATTTTACAAATTTAATATGAAAACATTCCCACGTAACACTCACATCTTCTCCGCCTCCAGCATAATAGCACCCAAGTTTTGATGCAGAAATTCGCAGTAACTAAAACACAACGACCCTCAACGGTCAACAACATCCGTCTGAGGACTGATACTGTTCAAGCAGGTGTTTCCACGAAAACGCTCATCAAACCCGCAACGCACCGTTTGCCCGTCGTAATTTTCATGATCTCATTCACCGCACACGCCCCAAAAATGATACGGACAGCTCACCTGCATAATAATGTGGTTAATGGAATCATTCCGTGTCACGGGGGGCTTTTATTAGGAATGCTGCCTTTTTTGGTGCGTCGAAAGACTACCTCCTACCTCGACGGCTCTACGTGATGTTATCGCGAAGCGATATTATACCGAAGGAAAGAAAAGGTAGCCATCAAACGATGCCATTAAAAATCATGATTTCTGTTGAAAATTGCTCAGATGGGTGCCATTGCGGTGGGTCAGATAAAATGAACCTACCACGATTTTTGCTCGGCTTGCACTCTCCACAAAGGGAGTTTTTTTTCCTTTTTTTAACGCTCCTTGTACAACCAGTAGAATACTCGAAAGGCACCATGCTGGATGGTAAACTTATATGAAACGTTTCATAATATGATTTTAATCGAAATAGCTTCCCACAGATAGGATGCGAGCAATGAAGAAGATCCCTGCGATGAGATGTTGCGATAATGAAAAATTGCTAACCATTGTGTATAAAATCGAAAATTCAATCCTTTGTTGTTGAACATTTTTCATTGCTCTTTGACAAACTATTGTGATTATGTTTTATAATTTAATTTGACTATCATAATATACAACGGATTGTGACATTGTAGTACTTTCTATGTGGTTTTATCTAAAGACTTCAAATATTTTAACCAAATATACATTTCTATATATATTCGATGATTCAACACATCAATATCGAATAGCATTTGCTTTTACTGAAAAGTTTTTAAATTCACCATAATTTTGTCTGTTGGGTGCACCTAGTGGAATATTGTTAATCCTTCACATTTTTTAAATTTATATTCATCAGCAATTTTACCACATTGTGTTAAGTTCAAAAGAGAATTGCCATTGTTATTAACCGATTGATATTTTTGCAGAAAAACGACGTTGTTTAAAGCGTGATTAAGATTTTTTTTTCTATATTTTTTTTACTTGCAAACAAAGCCGTCCAGTCCACGTAACCTAGAATATAAGACTGTTTATCTATTAAATATTGAAATTGTACCACTATGGCCAGGCTGTCCTGAAGAAATAAAAAAAATTGAAAATGGAGTGCTAACAAAAATTATCAGCAGTAACTAATACGATACGAGAGTAAAACAACTCCAATGATAAGTTAAAGAAGGGAAAGAGGCGGGTAACAATGAAAATTACATACAAGAATCGCATGTTAACGGGAAATGACGTATCATCTAGTTGGTATAAATGTAGTGCAAGCTATGAAATGGACATAAATGTTCAAAAGATTAAAAGCGTATGTCTAATTCGGTAAAAGATGCTTTAAAACTAAAACCAATACTTTCACTAATTAACACTCCTCCTGGCAGACCACGTTATATGTAAAGAGTTTAATCCATCATCGATGCATCATCGTACCAAGTGCAGCATGTACCAAGTGTGTCCTTAAGACACAAAGAGTAGCTCAGCAAATCGATGAAATCAATGATACTCTTGTAGAATCTGAATCACAAAATATTTTACGTTTGAATCACATTTTACGTTCACATGTTCGAGTGATTGAACACGTGATTTGTTTAGTAAATAAAATTCTACTTTTACTCAAACGAGCAGCAAAATAATCCAAGCATTTTTATCCGTATAGGACAGACACTTTAAATGGCAAACACATCCTAAAACTCTCACCCAAATAATCCATCTTAAACACTACAACACCATCTAAACGCTTTCCAAACGCTCGATGGAATAGTAGCGCACACAGAAAACGACCCTTCCCATCAATAAAAAGCTACTTCAGCCAGGGTACGCGCGACCAGGTATCGTAAAGGTGTTGAACGACACGATTTGCAAGGCGTTAAATTTGTCCCAAGATGCGTTTTATGATGTTTACATTTCGCTTACCGTACACAACTTTTTTTTACACGCACCGCTTCCATCTTATCACTCCCAAGGTGACATTTAGGTGTGCGGCAGGGTAAGCGAAGGCAGATGATAACAGATCGTCCTTTTTCGATACGATACGATCTAACACCTCGTCTGAAGCCTTCGTGTATAATCGGTGTGGTGTAGGCTTTTTCCACAGCTGGTACACCGTTTAAACACGGCGAATACGAAACCAGGCTTGGATAAAAAGTACACACTGCTAGATAGAATCCGAGTTTGGTAAAAGCTTGATTTGTTAACTTCGTTTGTTGTTTGCGTCACTTGATGGTAAATTTCTTCGTCCACAATATTTGTATAGTCCCAATTTTTTGTCAATTCACTTGGGTATGTACAATACGGCTTCATAAGCCATCATAAGCAAATAAAAAGTAAATATTCGTAGAATGAGCTTACTCTTGCTCAAATGATAGCACTGTACTCTCTCGCATTCGTTTGTACAAACAATCCAAACAAGAGAAAAAATATCCAATTGCACGGACTTCACTTCCACTCAACCTCCCCTCAACGGCGCTTTGGCAGAGGCAATAAAAATTCATAGCTCAACGAAAACGCCATCCTTGAGAGCAAAAGTTCGATATTAATTACTTTTTCAACAAAAATTTTACGTCCCCAGAACCCTGCGGTAGCTTCGGCCTGACAACCAACGAATGATTGCCCTCGATGCAGAACTACTCGAGTACGCTCAAGATTCAATTTCCATCAGGGATTTGCATAATTACAAAAATCATTTCGCCTGACATCGTCTGCCGCCACTCATTCGAGTATGGTCCCAGCTCGGAAAGGGCTTCAAAATACTAGCAGCACACGCAGAAGCACGCGCATGAGGCCTCAACACTGGCCATTTAAACATAAAGTCTTTTCAAGAGTTCAACCCAATGTCTGGTGGTATAAACTAAATAGGTTTATTGATAGCAACTTATGACACCAATACCAACATTATGATACCGATACTATTTTTCAAGTGAAAGTTAAATTTTACAAATAGTTTCAGAAAACGAATGACATTTATTGCAAGCTAAAGTTATAATTGTCCAGCAATTGGTTTAATCTTGTCTAACTGAAATCAATAAGCCACTTTTGTTTGTAAAAATATAATAATCAACGGTAAATGAAATGCATTTTTAATTTTTGTGCTTTTCTTTTTTTAACGACAACCCTCTCAACACGTTCTCATTTCATCAAAACTCTCAACGCTACCGAACGTAAAGCTCTGCACTAATTAATCGCGAAGAAAATCGCAAACCCCAAGTAGACGTTAACAAACTGCTTGATGTATAATTCATATGCATAATCTTGGGAACATTTTATGTCTGTGTCCGCGCAAAGGGAGGGCTTTATAAACAGGTGCCACTTCTCATTATTTGATTTTTATCATTTACGCCAAAAAGCGACATAAAACATGAGAGTATAAGCCCCCGCTGGCAAAGGCTGCGACGCGAAATTGGTGTACTTTCGCACTTGGCTCGGGCGCCGTGGGCGAGATTAGGACAAGAGATTAAAATTAATAGTCACCGCCGTGGTGGGGCAGGGAACGGTCTTGTTACGCGGGCCCACACGACACGGTGGTTACTTAGTGCCATGGTAGCCAAACAAAGCACTGAGATCAGTGCTAGAAGATGTCTGTACTTAAGTACCGAACGGTAACCAACGATGAAATTTAGAGTGAAATGTACAGTATTAAAGATGGATACAGTGACACTGTATACAAGAAGTGTGGACCAAATTTAACAAAGTTGCTAATGGTCAGTCGATAGACTTTTATTTTAATTATCAAGCTGCTGAGCGTTCTTTCTGCAATCGAAAAAGAAAATAGACATGAGCAAACTAGTTCAGTGTTACCTCATTTAATCAAAGTTGCCAAAGCGTTCGAGTTTGAGTACCCGTGAAATGTTACATTTTAGTTTATCGATTATAGACACTTCAAATAACAAATACGGTATTAAAGTTCAACTAAGAAGGAATAAATATGATAATTCTTTTATAAACGTTTTTAAATATTAGCTCCTCAGTTATATTTACAAATGAAATGCAAACCTCAAAAACCTGACTTTTTCAACTTAGTTACGCTAAATTTTCCACGTTTCTATACCGATACCATGGAAACACCTGCTTGCTTTTCGGATAAAAAAAAAAACAAATGAAAAGAGACATGAAACAGTAAAAATACACGGATATGTTTTTACATGTTTTATAACTCATTCAACACAACACATGCTCACTTTGAAAACGGCCAGTGCCAACGTTTTGTTGGGTGCGAAAGGAATAAAAACAAAACAAAACAGGAAAAATGTATTATCCAGCCCACCGAGCGGGTGCCCACCGTTACATCTTTCAGATCGTTGTTGGCATCGTTTTTACTGTGTTTGTCTCCCTCGTCGGCTTGTGTCTCTGTTTCGAGCCGGGAGTTGTTTTTTTTTTATTTCCTGCATCACGCATTGTGTCCACATTGTCTTACATTAAACCACCAGCCACACTAACCGGCAGCGACCGAAGCATAAAAAGAAATGCATCTAGCAGAAATACAACTATGACAACTGACAGTTTGTCAGTCGGATTTCACTAGAAAACCGCATATGGAACTGCAAACTGTGGGATGTGAGTTAGGATCTGCTCCTCACACTAATGCATTTCGTAGTCCGTAGCCTTGTCACCTAGAAGCGCTAGAAAGTAGACGTGATAAAAAATGTTGAGCATGATACAATCTGAGCGAAGAACCTTCACAAATAGATCCCTCTAGGACAAACACCGCTCCAGCTACGATTGTGCAAGCAAACGTAACCATGCCCCATTTTCTGTGTCGTGTTTACAAGTACGTTTCCCTTAACAAACACTAGGCCAAATATAAATGAGTTCCCCGGCCCGCAAGCCCTCTAAAAACCCACACGCTTTGTCACCTTCCCTAAACACACAACGTGGTGCGTCTTTAGAATGGCAAACAAAATAACCGACATTACTCTTCTTATTGCGCATGGGAAGCATATTCAATTATGTTTCACCCCGCATCCTGGCCGGTTAGCTAACAGCAGCACGGGTAGCGCAATGTAGCGTGACGCTTCCGGGGCAGTTTCCGCGTTCCAAAATGGTTCTTCCATGGGATGCGGCACGATGAGCGCCTAATTACGTCACGGATGCCCATTGCGTACTGCGCGCCGTTTGCACGGAAAAATGGTTCGGAAAAATTCTTGTCCTCATTTTCCTCTCGTTTAGCTGCCCACTCCTGTCCACGGGTGGTTTGGCGTGAGGCGATGACAAGCGGGTGTGTGAATTATGACGTTCATAATAATAAACATGTCTAGACCAGCTGAGTCGAAACCACCCAGAGACCGGGCAAATCTTTGCAAATGTGAAGCGAAAGCGAAAGGAAGAAATAAACTACATCGGTTGGCTACATGATAATTGTTAAATGGCACGTAAGTGGCGCCTCCCGCCCATCGTTTAACGCAACGAAAGCAGTGACAGTTTCTGTAATTGAATGTATGGCTGCGTAACTGTCGCCGATCGCTTTTGCGGGATTGCGAAACCGATTAATCGAAAACCGGATCCTAGTAGACAATCGAAGTGGAGTTAAATTGTTTTTCCATTCGAAAAAAAAACAACAAAATCAACTGTCTGAACGCATGTAGATTTTATATGACATTGCTGATGCTTGACGCTGTTTTAAGAGCATGCTTTAGATCATAATAAAACCTTGAAATTGCAACAGAAAATTGGAATTCAGCTGCCCTTTTGATTGGGAAATGATTTTATTTTTATTATTCTATCTTAATCTGTAACCAACTTTATAGCTTTTCAACCGTTCTGATTCTCCGTACTCTTTTGAGCTAAAAAAAAGTAAACCAACATGCTAGATGTAATCAATTTCACCCAATAATTGCTGATAATGCTTTTTCATCCAATAATTGCTTATAATGCTCCATATTAAGAAACAATGTTTATGTGAATTTTCCTGTATTGTTGTTCTTAAAGTGTGTTCCAAATTACAATTAAATCATCAAGAAGTCAAGAGATTCAATCAATAGCAACTAAAAACTAAAATCTAAATAAATATACTGTATTACGTCACAATTCACTATAATAATTAACATTTTCAGTTTATTAGATCTAGCGTTTTTTTATACCATCACTTGTGTAACGTTTTTGTTGGTTGCTTTATCCTTTTTACAACCAGGTACACCAAGGTATAATAATCGTTCCCATTTAAAGCGGCTTTCTAAACCTCTCATGAAGCAACTTATCCTTAAAGTGTTCCGTATCCATTTTATCTCATTAAAATATTAATCTAAACTTCTATGTCTATGAACGACGAGAACAAGATAACAACAATTTTGCTCCATGCAGCATTCACTAGCTGATGTATTCATCAAGCACATAACAATTGTTTCACCTCCCACTCTGAAAGAGACTTGTTTTCATGTTTATCATAACAAACATACCATCCCTCCTGCCCATAGCCGTTGACCGCAGGTTACCAGGAAAACGAAGAAAAACATGCTACATACTCATTCGTTGTGTTGCTTTTGTCCGACCGTCCGTACGATGTACCGCCGATAAAGTGCATTGACTGATTTTTTTACATCAACTGACCCCAATTTACGTCGTCCATCTCCACTGCTACCCAGACACGCAACGGGGTCAGTTTGCTTCGTACCGGCTATCTTGATATTCTCTTTCGTCGTGTATTTCCCGTCTTTTATTTTATTTCTCCCTTCACTACGCAACTAAACTACACAATGCCACTGGTGGTATCGTCTGTAATTTTTATAATTAAACAAAACTATATTGCTCCTTTCAGTGCGATAATAAAAACCGGAACGTGGAATGATTTAATGGCGCTGCATTTCATAACCGTCACGGTCCATTTACAAACGACATTTCCTGCACCAGAATCTGCTAAAAAGAATGGTCGGTTCAAGTAAAAGCACTTCCTTAATTGAATAAAAATAAACTTGCATTGCTTCCTTAGAGCCCCGGTAACCGGCACTGACAGTGTGCCGGAAGGGAAACTAATCATTTGATAAGTCACAATTTGCATTTTTTTTTTGCTTTTTCTGTCTCTTCCGTTGTCTTTTCCTGTGTCTCCAAAAACGTAATTTCGTTCCAAAATTAAGCTCGTTAAACGCAGCCGGACTTAGACTACGCGTCCAACACGGGGAAGGGTACTTGGCAGACATAAAAGCTGCTATTTTATACGACCCCGGCTGCAATGGAAACAAAACCCCGGTCGGTACTGTTTGCCGTTTTTCATTAAAATAATTTAGAATCCTGATGAGACCCGCCGGACGTGCTACCATACTAGCTGCTTTCAATTAAAATAAATTAAAAAATACCTACAGGTCATTATCACACGAAACGCGTAAGTGTAACAGACGGGTGGCCAGCTCCTGCCCTAGGACACTTGTTTGGATTGAATCGTGCGCACCCGAAGCGATAAGAAAGCTGCAGTCCAGCAGCCGTTCTCCACTCTGCACACCTTGGGATATTAAACCCAAATAGTGCCCACCTTCAGACGCCCAACTTTTTCGGCCGTAGACACTGGCTGCCGCCGACGATAATGCCCTAGGTAAACTCGTTCGGGCAGTAAGTTGTCGCATCCGTTTGCCGATGAGCGTCTTCCATTATGCAAATGAATACCAAATGTAACTTCATAATCAAAGACTTACCTTCACCGGGAGGGTTCAAGTACTCCGCAACAGAACCAATCTGTGTAAATTTTCAGCAACAAGCCGGAACGGAATAAGCAGTCCCGCAACGCACCCTTCCCATCCCTAACTTCCCTTTAAATGATACAGCAATAATCTTATGCAAAAACAACACCTTAATGTCTGGCAAATATTACACAGCGAGCGATCTCAGCAATTTCGAGCTAAACAATTTGTTGTGTACCTAGCCGCTCTTCTCATACCCTCAATACTGCTGAAACTAGCAGAAATTAAAGCAAAAAGATTGGCTGCTAAGTGTCATTTTTTTGCATGATAATGTAACGCACGGATTCACTGCTGCTTTCGAAAGGTTTCTGGAAGAATCACCCCATGCTTCGAGATTCTTCATTTGTTGGTGCTTGCACGTAAAATAATCTCGATGAGAATGTGTATTCATTCTGTTTTCTTATTGTGAGAATTTTCCGAGTGAGATGAGATGGTGTGTGAATCGAATGAGCAATGAATTCTGAGTGAGCTTTCCAGTGAGATTTTTAGAAAATGAGTGAGTAAAGAGTGAGTGATATTTTCTCAAACGGATGATGAACGTGAAAAACGAGTGATATTTTCTCAAACGGTGAAAACCCATAAACAAAAATCATTCGCTTTTCATAATATGAAAAAATTTCCATTTTGTTTTGTATTTGTTTCAAATTATTATTTAAACATGATAAATAAAAGACTTCTAACCAAGACTGATAGTGATATACTTTGTATCTTAAGGCGAGCGAATAAGACTTTCGGTAAGAGCTTGTGTTGCTGAAGTTATATAATTTTTTATTCAGAACGATTTTTAACAGAAAACGATTTTTTATTTATTTATTTTTTTTTTTTCGATTAGTTGCATTTCGGTTAGTTGCAGTCAGTATGAATTTGTTTTACGCAAACATGCATTTTGAATCAAAATTGTTAGCTCGAAAAATCAAGCCATGAATCGCACCTGAATATTGTTCATTTAGGAATGAAGTTTTCTACCAAAAATGAACAGATCAGCACACTAACTTTCTAAAAGAGGCTGCTAGCAGCTAAAATATTTATTGACTCATTACCTAAAGCAGCGAAGAGCGCTATTAAACACAACGGCGTTGGTGCTAAGTCCCAGCACGAATCCTTTTAGGCAGCAAAATGAGACTCTAGATGACAGCGCCGCAGATAACACGGAAGGACAGCCTCGTTTTACTTATTCAATATTACTTCAAACGAACCACAACCGCAGATTAGCAAGGATGTGTAGCGCCTTGCACAAGCGAGACACGCAAATCAAGAGTATGTTAAATATGAAACGCGTGTTGTGGTTTTCAGTATAAAGAGAATTAAAAGTGTAGCGTTGGTAACGCTAGATTGCGGATGTTGAAGGCATTTATTCATCAAGCTGAAAATTTGTACTATCCATATGACCCGTGGAGAATGGCGTGCGGCGTTTGTATCTCGTTTTATGTTTATAAGAGATACATGTACATCAATACTGCTGGCGTGTCTACAACTACCTCCTCACTAACAACAATTTGATGTCATTGTATCCTTTTTGGCACTGCATACAATCATTGCACTGGACCTGACACATCTAAACAACATGTCTGCGATAAATCTATTCATCCCATTATATTCAAATTTGAATATCAAATGAAGAAACGATCTTTCAGACTACCTCGGTTCGTACATGAGTGAAGGTGGCTTCACCATGCAACCTAGCTGTGAGTGAAATGTCATTCCAGTGACAGCAATTTATGCAAGCGGTACGATTATATGCGAACCTAATTATTCCGTTCGCCGATCCATCATCGTGGCGATATGTTCTTAGATGACCGAAGCAACGGAGCAAGACGATGGTTATCGGTATCATAAATGCATTGAAATTAAACATCAAGTGATTGTGATAATAGATCCAGCAGACAAGATTTGCGACATACTGGCTCAATTATGGCGTTTCTTGATTTGATTGATCACGTCGTACGTAATGTGCTTGGATCGTATCGGTGAAGCAGAAATAAAAGATGAAGCAAATATACAGGCAGATATCCTACGTACTGAGAAATTTTGCGATACATTTTAGATAACTTGATGAACTTTACACATGCAGTTCAGAGTCAGTTCTTAAGTATACGATTCTTCCTAGATGAAAATATTTCGTCTAGCCCATTTTCACTTTTGACATAGCGCCTTCAATGTACAGGCTATTGGTTTAGCGTGATCTTTTATTTAACGACGAAAATACTTTATTTTTATCCGACATTCAACTATGCTTTCCTTCGATGAAAGTGTTTCGATTCAATTACGATTCGATTATCTATCTTTCTGGCATGATAAAGCTTCCTCGATGCAGAAGCTTACTTCATCGTATCTACATCTCACTACAACGACAACAAAATGTAATTATCGCCATCAGCACGTGGATAAATCAACCACCATAGCCGAGCATAAGAAGCCAATATCATGTCCTTATCGACCTACTTAACGCTCGTTTGCCTAGAGTGCATCCAACAGGGCGAAATAAGAATCGTGGGGTGTGAAATAAGAAAAAACTTTCAAAAGCTGAAATGTATCGAAGAAAATGTGAAACTGTGGTGTGCAATGATACTAGCGGCTTTATTTTACTCCCTTAACACCGATACCAGTTTAATCTACTACGTATAAAACAAACAAATTAATCCAAAGCACGGATGAGTTCTAGCGTCAATATTTAAATGGGCTGGTCTCATCATTCGGAAGCGAGCGAATATGAACCTCACTTCGAGAGTGAATAAATTATCACCTAATCGAATCTGTAATCGAAACAGATAATCAACTTCGGGCAGCCTCTTGTGCGGTTCATTTAACAGCACCACTCTGTATGAATAATGTAACTTCCGGCGATTTGTAAACGATCGGCAAAGGCATTGGCACCCAAATGCCATCCGCATACTAATATGCTTTCTGTTCTCCCCGAGGAAACAACACCGACTGGGCGGTAGTATCGGAAAACTGAACGGTATTGAAGCCCCTGTCGCGCTGGGTCGAATGGCAGGGTAATTGATGTTGTTCACTAATGTATGCTTTTTCCGTAAATTGACAGTCGGTCATGGAATTACCTTTATCGATACGTTTAAAATCTACAAATATTTTCAACTATGCTACCGAGATGATCAATTTCTTTGGCAATAACTGCAATAAAGAAAGGGAAAACGATGGAGAGAGAGAGAAAGCGACAAGGAGTAACAGGCTATCAAATTAAAATAAGCCCAAGTTGATTCTTCGTTCCCATTCACGGTAGGCAATTTTCAGCTTATAAAGCCGAACAAAAGATAACTGGTCGTACGCCTATTCAATTCATCATTATTATTCTACATCGAGATGTGTCATGCGGAGGAACATCTTCCAAGAACTCGTTTCCAAGGGCTGTGTACTGCGGTTCATTTGCTTGTCCGATACAATACCTAAGCTTATAGAAAACCATCTAGAACATCGTTTTCACGTACGTACTGCGTTCCGCACTGTGCAGTTCGGGGAACAGATACATCATACGTTATGCTGCTATCTATTGAAATAGGAAATCCTATCAGTTTCAGTGCATTCGCTCGTTCCCGGATCTATTCTGATGCAGTCAAAGCTGAGGCGGTGGCCTTCACATTGTTTGACAAATCGTTCAACGAAACGGAGAGCATACTTTAGGGCTTGAATTAATCTTTTCCATTAAGCAACAATTTCTCCAACTAATTGACGGATAACCCACTTAAACATTTTATTGCTTTCCGCATTTTAAACACTTCATTCAGGGGCTATGCGTTATGAGTTCAACATGCCTAACATTTCATGATATTCATCTTACCCATTTAAAGTAAGCCAATGCATTTGATACCAGATACGAGTTAGGTTTTTGTTATTTTTTTTTTTTCTAACAGCTTTTAATTTATGAAGATAAGGTTCACAATTATTCATACTCAGCTAGTCTTCTGAGTTTAATTTTCTTCATGTTTGATCACTTTTAAACAATTAAAGACACCAAATTTTCCACTTTCATTCTCATATAAATTTTGTTTAACCATTTTAAAAAACAGTACAAATGTTGCATGTTTCCGTACCTTTTTTAAAAATCTCATAAAAAATAATGAAACTATTCTACCCACCAAATGACAAAATTATGATTTAAAAATTGTTTGACAAAATAAAAATAATATTTAAAGGTTTATGCCTCATCCATGATTGAGTTGCATCATACCATTGCCCGAAAAACTCACGGTCACTTTCTGATAGGTTCGTATTCCTGTGAGATCCTCAGCCGGCCACGAGTGCTGGCTTTTCGTTATTGGCAAACTTACCTCGCTGTTACCGTCTCGACGGATTATGCAGATGCCGTTCGGGATGCAGCAATTTATATTTGAACAGCACAATCGAACCATATGTGAGCGTACGGTTGGATCATGTACAGAATCAATTCGGTTACCGCCACACCGGTTTGCTTGTCTGCTGGCCGATTGGCTATTGAGGAAGGAAATAGTACGCCTTATTGTGACCCTTACCGGTAAGCCACCGGCAAAACTTATAGTGGGGTCCCTTATCGAAACAAATCGGCTATCGAGAAGAGCCGAGGAAGAATTTAGCACTACAAAATCGAACGAACAGACGAAGAGTCTGTTTAAAGTTGCAAATTGAACAACATGCTTTAGTTTATTATACCGCTTTGGTGTGTGGTTCTGAAGCATTCGTCGAAAGGAGTCAAAAATTAACGAATAATCGAAAGCGAAATCCCTTCGCTGCAGTGGCTACCCAATGTCAACTACCCGGGCGTGCCGATTCTTTGGAGAAAAATGTTTAAATTACGATCGCAACACGTCACTCGCCGCAGCAAACCCAGCCCGATGGTGAAAGCAAAAATTCAGACATCGCATTATGCATACGACCCATCCGACCGATAATGTCGTTCTCGAAAATTTCATCATGTCACGTACATTGATCCCGTGCCCTTGTTTAGGAAGCTTTTCCGATGCGTGAAGAAACCCGGAATGGAGACAAACAAGCAAACATGCAACTATGGGGGAAAAAATAGAATACAAGAGAAAAGAAAAACCCGGCTCTCACCAAAAGACAGATTTTGAATGTCGATTTCCCGTTATCAGACTGTTATCTATTGCCTATAGCACTTATCCTAAATTGAGTTTGCACTAGAGTCAGCGTCGGTGCGGAGAGTTGTCCCGTAAGTACGCACGGAAAAGCTCATGCATGCGTCTGACGCCGTCACAGAGGAGATATTTCCTGACATGAATTTCAGATCATTATGACGCACACAGTACACGCAAATACGCAATTACGCCTGGGTGCTAGTGCGAAAAAAAAAATAGAAGAAGTATAAATCCGCCTATGCACGGCACGCATGTCAACTCATGTGCAGAGCGTCGGTTTCGCTAACGTGTGATGAATTTTTCAAACTAAAGAAATCAAAACCATTCCGCGCCACTCAGCGGAACGGATGCTCGAGGAGGCTCAGCAAGAGCGCTACCAATAAATAATTTCCATCATGGTACTTGGTCATGAAAAGAGAATCACACAAATCGTGACATAGCTAAGAAAGCTGCTACTGCTGAAGCATAATCTAATGTAAAAACGCTTTGTAAAGCACACTTACATTCTATCGGATGGAACAAAAAATATCACACTCATCCAACGTTTTCTGCTTTCACTTTGCTCTCGATCTTTACCCCAACTACTCAGATAAAACCAATCCGCACATTCAACGTTACTTCAACATCACAAAAGCGCCATCTTTCGTTAAGTCAGCATAGTGATAAATAACTGCTTTGGAGTATGCCACGTTTGGTTTGGAGTATGCAAGACTGTGGTGTTACTGCATTGCAACCGGAAAATCATTTCGCGATAACGGAAAGCGATAAAGCGACGTTAACTATTGCCGTCGGCTCAGACTGGCAGGCCGGGTGGAACAGAATGCTACCATGACGAAAATTCCATTTTGACGGCCAATCTCTCTCACTCAACAGAAACAGGCGAGCTGACACTGGAGTTCATCGTACTCCGAATGGCATATTCTAGTTGCAACCTGTATTTGCTCGCTTCCAACTCTCCGGATGTTGAGGTTGCGGTTGTGTTAGCGAGAGAGAACTATTTATGCTGCAGCGAACGACGACGCTGAACGAGTGTTTATTGCACAATAAGCAGTCCTAGAGCCAGCAGGAAGTATTATCTCATACGATAGCACAGATACGGTGCCATTGACATTGGTCGAATAACACCTAAACAATTCTATCAAACGGAACAAAGCAATTGGGAGTGAGTTGCAATATTTGAACAACGCCACGTCCGATGATTGCGGAATGATGATTCCTTGCGAAATTGAAGCTTGAATGAATGGTTGGACAACTATCAACAAATACCGCGGGTGTTTAACGTTATGATGCTTAACAATCCAACCATGAAATGCATGAACCTAATCTGAGAAAAAATACTGTAACAGTTTTTTTTTCTTAAAATAATGAACATTATACATTATACATGAACATTAATGGTATATCAAAAACATACCTACAGTCCAGTTCACACAAAATTATTGATTAAGGTTTTAGTTGCATCCTACAAGATTTATGTTACAACCATCTTGTAACAACGACCTAGGTAGGTAGTGTTTGTGTACGTCGATTATTATTACTGGATTTTTATTCGTTTTTATTTTGCATTTTTTTTTCAAGTTTCATATTTTTTATGTACAGTTCACGTAGCAGGTACAATAAACGAGGAACAATTAAGTTGCTCATCAGTACATCCGTTTATCATCCACAATTACTACAGCAATAGAAACATTGTTAAATAAATACTAATTTAATACTTCTCATTTCAATCCGAGTCGCTCGGAGCAAGGCCATAAAATACGGAAAAAATATTTGACACGAATAGTGTCAGTTAGTGAAAAATAAACTAACAATACTGCTTAAATGTAATTGCCATAAAGTCAAAATAAATTATTCAAAATAATTATTTACCGGCAAATTCAAAAGTTAACTATGACTTGACTGAAATTTTTAAGGCTCTATAATAAACACATAACTTATTTAAGCTTCTGATTGAAACTGTGTTAACGAATTGCACCAGACAAAATGATTAATACTCCTTCAGATCATTCCATATTTATCTGATTATAAATATTATTTGCGTTGCTGACGAACATGTAAGATCATGTTTTTTGTGAATGTTTTTCGAATGATTCGCATTTGCCATTTCCCTACCCATTTATTTCTTTTTTCGCTCAATGTATCGCTCCTAGTACACAACCTAGTGTTCACCCTATTATTGGGTCGAATCTCTAATTTTGAGCACCGTAAATCGTCATTAAAATAACATTGTCCCGGAAGAACCCCAACCTCATTCTACACCTTCAATCGGCCGGAGTGGATAAGCTCAATTTGTCATTTTGCTTCATTACCGCGGATCACACAATGGTCTTCAGACGGTCTCTGCTAAATGCAACAGCATTATCGTAACGTACTCCCCCGCACGATCGGCTTACGAAAGCAACTGATTAAGTCAACTTTGACACATCCGTTCGTTGTGTTGTTGTGTTGTGGATGAGAATAACGAGCTGCGGTTCAATCTTTGCACGCTTTCCTATCACTCTTCCATTCACCACGTTTCGCAACGTCTTGTACCCTTCTTCTATCAATCATTCGATTCTGACGCCCATTGCCGAAAGCTTACACGTGTGTAGGGAGAACAGACGCTAACTTTCCTCCCCGATTCCGCCCCGTCCATTGTGACAGCACAACTCTCAACAAAGTCCCATCAATCAATCCACCAGCCAGGAACTTCTTTGGATGGTTTTATCCGGACGTATGCTATGGGTAGAGGTGTGCACAGGTGTTTCAGGAACTCGCCAAACTTTTCCCTCCCAAAATGAGGCATCGACCTGGTGATCTGTGTTGCATACGGTTGTTTGGTGGGCACGTCTCGTTTTCTATTTCCTGACGAGATGTTTGCTTAAATGGATAATGTGTTTAAATTGGATGTCATCACTGAGTGACAGCTCCTACACATAGATAATTAAGCACACCCTAGCAGAACGACTTATATAATCGCATGTTCATTGCACATTCAAACACCTAAATCATACTTCCTTGAAATATGCTAAGTTTACATTACATTACTTGTGAAATTTTACTTTAATTACATTACATTATTTCTTCTTATGTTAACAGAACAGCTACTATAGCTATAAAATAACTACCGAATATGTATCACGCTCACAAAAAGTAAGCAATGTTCTATGTGTAAATAATATGTCACGCTCACAAAAAACTATCTTTAAAATCTCACATCACAGTGTACAAAATATTCCACGGTGAAGCTAATTATGTTCGTGTACTAATTAAATATTTTGCAACGAGTTATGTCCTCCCTTATGGACGACATCTCAAAATTAAGCACATCAAACCGCAAAACAGCAGCTCTGTCAACTGAAGCTTGAAAATCTAACGCATCACGCTCATTACGGAAGCACTTACAACCATCTTCCAAGCGGATCACTATCAATTATGATGCTCCCTTTTATTATAATGCCATAACACTAGCGCTGCACATGTCGACCACCACCGTCCCGGGTCGCAAGATTAGCAAGTCAAATCCGTGCCACACTTTGCTATCATTTCAATTTTACTATTGTGCACGAACCGATTTGTGTTGCTGTGTCTGCGTGAATCGGTGTGTGGCCGTTCGTAAGCTCCACAATCATGTAATGGAAGACTAGTTAAATCTCATATTTCATCCGGGAGTGCGGCTGAAACGCCCTGCAGGAGAGACCCCCGGAATACCGCGCTGTCAGTCGAAAGGTTTGCGTAACGGAGTAATATCTGCTTGAATTTCAATTCGATTCAATGTCAATCGGATTGTCAGTTAACTTATTATGCTGATTGAGCATGGCCTGGCAATGCTGCTGCTGATGATGATGCTACTGTTGCTGCGGAATATCACGTTCCAAACGAAGCGTATACTCAGTGTGGGCTAACTTAATCGTCGGACACGTGCAACCGTTCGGTTAGCTCATGTGGCTCTGATCGATAAGGACGGATTGTACGTTTACACCATCTTTTACAGAATCTCCTATTCCAGGCTCATAAGCTGGCTGATGAATTAGCCCACACAGGCTCACAAAGAAAACATAGACGATACAAAGATTACGAATAAACGTGGTGGGGTATACCACAACATGTATAAGTGGTTAGTAAAATGGCAAAGTAAACTCTTTAAAAAAAATGTCTGTTTTTTCATTAAAGAAGCCTACAGTCGCACAATGAGACTGCTTAGTGTTAAATCAATCACATTATTAGCAGTTCGAATAAATTTTATTTTTCCGAATGTCCCATTCCACCATTACATTACATTTTGCCCATTCATACATTAAAATAATAAAAAAAATATTAAGGTTCATTTTAAACTATAGTAAACAAAGTGGATTTTGAAAGGATACAAGCAGTAATGCTGTTATTAGACGAGAAAAAATAGTGTCAGATGGTTTTGGATATTTTCTGCCTAATCGCGTTTGACAGAAAATATCCAAACCGCAAATCAGAATTCGACATGCTCAGTTCTGATTTTTTCGGACTGGATATTTTCTGTCAAAATGGTTGTTTGTTTACATTTCGGTTTGTTTTGGTTTTCCTGTGGTTTTGCATTCACCTACAGTTTTGTCCGTGCATTGTACAATCATTATTAAAAGCATTATTACACAAAATAACCACTCCGCCCAATGTTTCGTTATTACACGAGCGGGTGGATATTTTATGCCAAAAGCTGCGCTGGAGCCGAGTTTGACAAAAAACATCCAAAACCATCTGACACTATTTTCCATCGTCTAATAACTGCATAAGAAAACTAAAAATGTTTTATTTATGTTCCTACTCAATGAATCATTTATTAAAAAAATCAAATAAATGTCTCCGTGTTTCACCTCTAAACGAACAATCTTGCATCGAAAATTGAAGTAGATTGCTCATAAGCCTTCATAAATTTGCCATCGCATATTGATTATACATTGCTTATTCTATGCAAATTGGTCAAACATCACTCGCCACCGAAGCCACCGTTTCCAACATATGCGGCACTCCGACAGCATCACCCTGGCCTTACGAACGTACCAGGTGTTGATTTTCCTTACCGTTACCATTTTCCTGTTTTCTTCCGCCAGCCATTACGAGTATATTACATCCCAATCGGTTGTCGCAATGAAATATGGTGCCTTTGGCGCCGCTTTTTCATACACTCCCACGGGACGCCGAAAAACACATTCGCTCGGAAGTAGATTGATTGTTTTTTACTTGATTTTCGCCAGCAGCAGGTGAATAAGAAGTAGATCGTATAAATTTTATTGTCCGACGTTGTTGCCAGGTGCGGCATAAAAATCGACATTTGTTCTTGCAGCTTTAGCGAGGGAGGGAAAAGCTTTAACGGAATTCAGGGAAAACACTTTACAGGATCTTGATAGGGAAAATCGTGTGGATAGAACTACCGTCAAATGTTACTTAAAATATTTAAAGCAAAGCGTCGCCCTTAAGATACAGTATACGACTGATGCTGGTGTTTATTAATTCTAGCCTGTTACGATAAAAACAATTAACCAAGCATCCATATTCCGCTTGCCCCATGAAATCGCATCCGCCTTCAGCTTCCGCATACCAGGCCCTTGGGAAACACGCCATAAGCGCTACTACATCGCCACAATGTGCTGACGCTGATAGTGGCTGGTAAGCGTCTCCCGGCAGACTCGACGTCGCACCGCTGCGGCAACTGGCAATCACTGCAGGGTGTAAATAACCGCAAGATATTAGCTCGGGATGGCTTGATATATGGCGGACTAAAAGGCGCAGTCGCTTGCTCTAAAATTGGCTGCCGGATAATTTATGTCACTCATTCCCGAGCGAAAACCGCTGCCTGGTTCCGTGTGTCTATGTGTGTGTGTATGAAAGTGTGCGTGTCCTGTATATTCACCATACAAGTATGTTCCTCTCCTGCCGAGGGATTTGATCAACTCACTGTGCACAGTGAGGCACTGGCCTTAAGCTTCGCCACCAGCCACAGGAGTGCGCGCTGCCACTGGTGCATCTTCAGCTGCTACGCTACGCATTTATGAGCAAAATCGATTTCTCTAAGCACTCGGAACGAAATAAATCACATACACAGAAGCGAAAGTTGCTCCATCTTGTTGGGATGATGCACTATCATCTGTAGTGCAGTTGATATTTTTGTAAAGCAATCACTTGCTTCCCGTCTTATTCTTTCGATCGATGCGTTTTGACGATTTATGGAAGAGCAAACCCCAAACAAATTGAGATCTGATCTATCTAATGTAATAAACCATTTATTAATTTTCCATTCTATTGCTCTTTATAACAAACATGTTTCCTGTCAGACTATTTTTTTAATTAATTTACAAAAGTTGCCACACACCAAGCATTACATGTGGAAGATACCAAATTTGAAAATGGCTAATACTAAAACATAAATCTGGTACAACTTTCCCCATCAAGCAATCTATACATCTTTCATGCATAGGCTTTAATTAAGGTTCCTTATAATTTTACAAATTAAACACTGTCATTTCTTTCCTAGTTTTAAATAATTTATTTCCCTCATTATAGCAGTCCTTACTTTTATTCAACGTCCAACAATTGAGTTGGTGTTCATTTAAAATCATTAAAGGAAAAAATTCTTCCGGAAAACCGTTTTCCACTCACTAACATGATTGTTCTTGAAATTTGTTGAAATAAATATAACAATTTAAACAATAATTCCCCGAATTATCGCTATGATAGGAGCTAAGGATAACGCATTGGATGCAAGAAACGATTATGCAAATCATTTTTATTGCATTCGATGATCGACCGCGGTTCATGAATTCTCAAACGAGCGTTAACTATCAGGCTTGGCTGAGTCAAAACCATGCTGCTGAGCTGTTAATTGTTTTTAATTATGGCTTTCCCATAAAATATGAGTGGTCATGCCACATCGCGCTCAACGTAGCCATTAAAAAAAAACCAACACAAACCTTTTGATACATTCAACACATTGCAATTGCACAGTGAAAACCAAATTCCAATGAAAGCCAAATGTATGACAGTGGCCAACAGCGAGAATAATGGTGCATCTGCTTACGATTAATTAATTTTATTTGTGATTCAATTACTGGCCACTGCAGGTAATTAATGAAATTAACAACGCTTGTACAGCCAGTTTGATTGTTTTTTGCGTTACATTTGCATTTTGCGCGATAATCGCGATGATGTGACGAATTGAAACCATTGAAATTGACAAGCATTAAAACTTACGTAACTATGCCTAGAATACGTCACACCATTAATTCAGCAGTTATTAGCAGGATGTGAAAATAAGAAAAAATTTAAATCTTCATTTAGCGTACTATTATTCCAAAAAACCCACATTACACGTTCGGATTCGAAAGAGCTCGCTTTTCCCAACGACTACATTCCACCTAACACTTAGGTTTAAATAATTCTTTGAAATATGGCACAAAAACACTCCCAACGAAGTGATGATTTTCTCTGTTGCATCATTCATTTTCTTTGCCCAGTGCGAGTCACGGCAAACCATCCGATGCCGCCAAAGCATTCCACAAAAACAGTTCCACTGTTCTCCACGGGACAGTTGCTATCATCCCCATGTTCTTCCATCAAGCTTGCTACTTCACAAAGCACTTTCATTCGACAACCCACGAAACGGAAAGCTTTATTAGTAATTTAGAGCGAAGTGCAATGACAAATGATGGCAGGACCAAGCAAGACAAAACCCAAGCAGGAATTGTTTTTATGTGTATGCTTTGTTTAGCGAAATGCATATAGCAGACAAATCCGGAGTGAGCGTGAGGCAGTGTGATATCATAACACCATATTTTATGCTCAACGATTTGATCTTGTTATGCTTTTTTGGAATATATTCACGGATGGTTTACAACCATTTTTGTCATATTATTTGCCATAGAAATTGCCTTGCTGAAATTGTTACATTAATTGTTTCTGAAACGTTCCTTAAAATCATATAGATGATCATATAACCCAGAGTTAGATGTAATCATTTATCCGAAGCATTATATTTAGTATGACAAACACGTTAGTAAATATTTTTATAAGCCCTAATTGTAAAAAATTGTTTTTGTTCAACGCATGAAGTTATTTGTTCATGTTAAAATTAAATTAAAAACAAAATGTATTTAAAAAACAGAAATTTTTCATTATTCAATATTAATGAAATGAGCCAATAGGGTAGTGGTAGCGCCGACAGCCTTGTACATGACAGGACTGATATCATAATCTCATTCGGACCGTCTGACCCTGGAATGATCAACCAGCTATTGTGGTAAAACTCAGCCTAGTAAACCGGCAAAAAGAGGCTGCATTACTTCAGTCGTTACACTAAAGAGAGAGAGAGAGAGAGAGAGAGAGAGAGAGAAAGAGAAAGAGAAAAAATAGATAGGCAGTGTGCGACAAAGAAAGAGTCATTTACACCAAATCCAATGTTTGGACTCATTTGTTTTGATACCGATAGTTTTTTTCGAATAGTTCTTTATAGTTGTATAGAGTTATTAAATATAATTATTTGAAGTGGTATAGAGTGGATCCGAGTTGACCTCGAGATTTACGTTAATTTTTGTTAAGCACAAACATAATTTTAAGATACATATCGTGGAATGCAAAACTAACATGTTGAAATAATATCCAAAGAAGAATATTACCATTCAGAGCAGTTAATTTAAACATAATTTCTTGTTAGATTAAACCGTTTTCAGTACATCACTGTGTTCATTTTAACATGCACCACTTATTAATGAATATGAATAAATATAATATAATACACAATAAATATAATATAATACAATACAATATTTAGCCAGCTTAAACAAAACTATAACAGCACAAACGAGTAAAAATCATTCATTGTATGGCACGAAATTACATGAAATAATTCAATCACAGTCCAGCCTGCAATCACCAGCATAAATTGTGAAATAAATAAAAAAGGGCCAAATCTTTTTGTTGCATGTTTAAGCAAAACATAATGCAAAAAACTTATTGATAATATTATATCTTCAGTATGCAATGCAGTAGCATTTTTTACTGAAAATTTTCAATAAAATGTACCTTACAAAGTTATGAAACGTTTTCTCCACTCGTTTTATGTTCTCCTTTCTTGCTTGATCAAGAGCACGGTCAATACGAAAACCAGTGCTGTTTAAGTGCTCTTTCAACAGTTCCCAACAATAAAACGACCAAGCACACGAATATGGAATGCTCCAGGACGCAACCAATAAATTCATGCTGGCAAACAATCGAGCGTTCTCGCGCTCCAACTCGGAATCATCACGTAATCGTGTAAATTCTCCACGGAGCTTCCGATCGTCCGCGAGATCTTTGCATGCAGTGATACGTAAGCACACACGGTCACAACCTCGCTAACTCGGAACCCACAAACCCATCATCGTTCGGCGCTTAATCCACTCAAAAGGTTCCATAATGGCCGGTGCGATATATCTGCCAATCCATCCAAGGGGACCAAGGTAAGGGCCGCTCGGCATCGTACTCCGACCACCGCGCTGTGACTTCAATAAATCATAGTTTGACCCCGTTCCCAATGCCCCGTGCGTAGGTGGTGTTCGTGGTAAAGCTGAAACCAAATCCCTACCTACCTACTCGGTATCGGATATGCAAACTTTACCATACCGTACCGGCATGCAGGCATACGGATTAATTTAAGTTTTAACACTACGCAAATAGGTTCGCATGCTTGGCCGCGTGTAATAATGAGCAAACTTTGCCGTTTTACCGTAGCTATGCCGGAAGTTGGGAAACCCAAGGACAGTGTTTAGAACAATGGCTTAAGCAGTGATTACTGTTTGAACACTGTTGAACTGTCAAACGCAGGAGGTGTCAGTGTGTCGGAATTCTTCTTTGGGAAGTACTGATTGCGACTTGCAAAACCCTGTCTTCATTGCAAAACTGCGAACATGCAGATGGTTTTAGACGTAATCAATGCAGTTGTGTACGTATACAGTACGAGTACAAAAACCCATTAGGACCTTTTTATGTGAGGAGCAAAAAATCCTTTCCTTTTTAAAACCACGCTAATAAAATGAATGTTTTTAAATTAATTTTCTTATGCTCTTTCAGAAGGGTTTTTTCCGAAACTTATTTTCCGCTTTAAAAATACATATCTGTGAAATTTAATTTCATTGAAGCAACAAAAAATATCATCATCAAAGCTTTGGATGTCATTTGAGCGCATCGGGGAGTCCCTTGAGGAAATGGGGTTTCTTTCTGATTCATAATCCCAAACCCTTATCGAACGGAGGAGCATGTGAATCGAAAGTTGAAACAACAACACAAAAACACGCTGACTTGCCAGCATCGCGTCCTGCAAAGATGTGGGTCTAAAAACATAGCCAAAAATTAATCATCTTTTTTCCGATCGAAAAATATAGGCAATATTAAAACACCATTAAAGCATTAATCGAACCGTCCGCTTTGTGAAGAATGGCGGGAAGCAGTGGCTGAAGAGTTTCGTGGAAGAACCAGGAAGAGCAATGATTTTATCGCGCACACGCACGCACACGCGTCTCCATCGGAGCAAAGGTTACCAAGTACCGTGAAAAGGTTTTTTACGTCTAGCCTACCATTATCGTTGCTGACTTTTTCATGTATTTTGTTGTTGTTCTATTTCCTTTTTTTGTTTATCAAGGTACAGACAAACCGTTTTTGTACTCCTTGAAACTAACGAAAAAGTATATTCCATTCTTAAATAAAATAAATAAAATAAATATCTAACAACTTTGTCTCATAATCAAATCATTCGGCACATCTCTAGCAATCGAGGAAAATCGAATAATAAAACGCACAGATATTTCCAGTGATATTTTCATCGCATTTAAAATATAACAACATCCATATTAATTGAAGAAGGTACACAGAGAAGAACAAGTGAATGATAAGGTTATCGGGAGTGATACGGTTAACGTGAGTGATGAGAATACACACCACCTAAAATAATCATAAATATTAAAAAAATATCAAAAATTATATAACCATGAATTTTATAATATTTATTATTTTTCGTAATTTTCTTACAAGAAAAATAATTCAGAACCTCACTGAAACATAAAATGTTTTAAAAAAATAGAAAAACTTTCTTCCTTACTTTTATCTCAGCACAAATATACATATGAAAACATTAAACAAAATGGCATCAAGTTTGTGCGAAATAATATTTCTCTACAGATAGTGGGTTTAATTAATTTCGATCCATCCAACTTTTCTACAAAAAAAAACAGTATCCTTAATTCGTTACTAATTCTCCTCGTTATACTATTGGGCTGTCAACCATCGCAACAACAGTTGTCCACAACACACTTCGAAACAACATGATCGGTACTTTTAAGGACTACAGTACCCCACTTACATACGCTCTTCATTCCACAAGGTGACAGCCAACTGCACAAATTAAGGTTACAGCCAAACAAATTCAAATTTTCACTGTGACGAAACGTGTCAGCAACACTCAACAACGGAGTGATCCGAACTGCAGCATACGCTTCAACATGCTGCAAACACATAAAGTTTTACCAGGCATGACAACAACAAAAACAGCAACCCAGTCAAGAAATTCATTCATCGAAAGTCGCATGCTTAATTTGTATGAATTTCCGCACTTGTTTTTTTTTTTTCTTCTTTCGATTCTTCTTAAATCTTTACGTTTTGTTTTGTGCTGTGGCAGATATCGACAACCATCATGACTTCAGCAGTTAAGTTTGGCGAAGAAATGTTTTACGTTTTACGATTTTCATGCTCCGATTCAGAAACAATGCACCAAAAGTTTTCCTTGTTTCCAGGACAAGTAACATGTGGGAATACGTTCTGGCTCTAGAATAAGTTGAAATATTTTTAATTTTTCTGGAATAAGTTGAGAAATGCAAACCAGTCAAACAATTTTATTTTCCAGTAAACAACAAAGCAAATTTTCAACTCACTTCACTCGCTTCACTGCTTGTTGGTGTATGTGGGCTGCAAAATTTAAACCAAAATCGTAGCTTAAGTGTAATATGATTTTATTTTTTCGATTGGTTTAGATTGCCACAGCAACTAATGTTTTTTATACGGGTTTATAGGTTTCATACCAAAATAACTCGCAAACGACCCTTATCTACCGTATGCCGGCCCCGTTCGAGCGTCCCCAATAAACCATCAAAAACAATCGAAAATTCGCACTGATAGCAGGCAATCAAAACCAGTGGCTTACAATTTCTCTTAATTTATGATACGAACTTTTGCAAAACCACAGCACGATCCACTCAACCCTCCATACAATACCGTAGGCAATATTCTCATTTTCGATATGAAAACACGAAAACCTCACCTTCGCATTACTCTCGTGGTGACGGCATGGGCACGGTTTGTTTGCGAAACGATAATCAATGTTGGGGTTTGCGAAATTGAAACAAAAGTTAAACATGGTTCATCTCCAAGGCCCCAGCCTAGCCTGGGTCCTCACGGCACCTCTTTATACCTTATAAATTACGGCAGAAAAAAAAATATTTCCTACCCTTGTCAAACACTGCCTTATGCAAATGGTTTTCGTTTATTGAGCCTTAGCAATATAACGAACTAGAATCAAACGGGACCGATTTCGATTCCGTACAGCCCCTCCGGCATTTTGGCCGAACATTTTTGCAAAACCCTTCAGTTTTGGTCTGGGTAGCTATTTTCAAAACAACACATGTCTCTGCACGACCGAAATAGGTTCGGGTCAACTCACGCGTCCTTAGGTTGCAATTACAAAAACGGATAAAAAAAAGAAGCCCATGATCCCGATAGAGAGCTCCGGATCCGAACCCAGCATAGTTAGGTAAGCACTTTGAAAGCTGTTCAAAATTTGGCCAGGTAATTAGAGCTAAAGTTGTTCGGAATTGGTTTAAGAAAATGACAATATGTAGTTTTTTCACATTTAAAAGGTTCATCTCATAAAGAGAAATCTCTGGCATCCTCAAGGTGAGGAAGATATCAATCAATTATCTCTCGACTGCCATCTTAACCAATTAAAACTTTCACGGCTATTCGTAGAATAGCACCATTTCCTTCCATTCACACCGTACTGCTACTGATACGGCGAAACAGTACCTTTAATTCGTCAAGTTTTGTAAGAAACGGGCACTATCAGCAGATTTCGAGAACACCCCAAGAAGTTGGCTTTTGCGTTGGAAAAAACTTTCTCGAAGCAATTAGGCCGACAACAAAATTGCCTCAATAAAACGTTGGCTAACCTAACACCAAGCTGATGGCACCTTGGGCTCAAGGTTCTTTATTTGCGATGGATAGAAAGCAAGTGAGTATAGCTTTTGTACTGTTTTTTGTTATCTTGTCGCTGTGAGGAGTTTTGTTCTGTCGAACATTTCAAAATTGCAATTTTAAAAAAGAAAATATGCAAAGGTATAAGAAAGCATTCATACTGATTTATCATACTGATTAGCTATTTGCTTCTGTTCTACAATTTTTAAGCATA
Source organism: Anopheles farauti (assembly GCA_000473445.2). Lineage (NCBI taxonomy): Eukaryota > Metazoa > Arthropoda > Insecta > Diptera > Culicidae > Anopheles > Anopheles farauti. The sequence continues at coordinate 4,154,290 of KI915042.1, read as the reverse complement.
GAACTAATGCAATCTTATGGTTTTATTTGCTTTAACTTTGAATATATTGTACGAATCTGTTAGATTGACGAATCTGTAAAATTCGGTTATTAGATTGTAATATATGTGTAACTAATTTTTATATTTAATCATAATTTGTTAATGTGTTTATTGCATATTTTAGGCTAAATCTAAGAATGTAAAATACGACTTAATATTTAACTATAACTTCTGCAAGAAATTATCTTTATTTTAACTGTAAAGTGTCGCAAAATATTCAAGTTATTCTGAGGTTCCTTAAAACATTTTCACCGCGTTTGATCGACCAAGTGCGTGACAGAAGTGGTCAATCTCGCACGGTTCCATGAATGACCGAATCAAATTCAGGACAAAATCCATTACACACAAACCGTTCCCCCTCACCGCTCCATTGTTGTGTACACGAACCTTTCGAGCAGAAAACCTCCAACTACGCGCCCAGAAAGGTCAAGCATCTGCACGGTGCAATTTTGTCTCTTTCCCGGTAAACTTATCCTTCCGGTTTGTAATTCAATAAATTTTCCCTTCAACTTTCATTTCCTCAGCGGACCGATTTCAAGCTATCAACCTTTTCTTCCTTGTGCTTTCACGTTTGTTGCTCTAGCTCTTTCCCCACATTCGCCGGTTGGTTTACGGTGAGATGAAATTTTATGGCGCCACGAATATCTTCCACTTCCGTTGCGCCCTAGCGTAGTCTGTATTGGTAGGCCAGGTGAGCAGAGCTGAAAATATTCATCACACCGACCGAACCGTTACGGGTCTCGCAAGTGATTGAAACATCATTTTCATTAGTGTTTAATGGGAAAGACTACATCTACGTTATTCACATTGTTTAACATGCTGAGGGCTAGGTCACTCTGGGTTCCACTTTATGTTTTAGCTACAATGTTATCGGGAAATTCAATATTACTGATTCTTGACTTAAATTAAACAGAAACAAATTTTCGTTCGAGAAAGAAAGATCAGTGGCAGCGAAGAACAAATTGGAGCCGAACTTAATTTTGAGCAGTTTGTATTGAAATTTATTCATCAGGTATATCGCTTTTGGAAAAACAACTGAATACTCATTCGTCGTTAAAGGTTGGATCCTGAATCATTTGAAATCACAATCGAAACAAACAGAATCCTATTGCACTAGTGTGAAAATTACCATTAATATTTTATGATATATTTTAAAGTCTATTTTCATCACATGTTTCAATAAAATATTGCAAACAATGTCCGTGATTGATTTAATATTCATCTGAGTATAGAGTATTGAATTGTAGCAAACTTAAAACTATACAACAGTTTTTTTTTTTACATTTTGCTGGATTTCTTCACTTATTCTATTTTTATTTGCTGCCGAATAGCAGCAATGTTCATGAGCACCTAGTTCATCGGGATGAATGATTCACTATTTCCTTGCTATGATTCACCCAGGTTTTCTGCGTAAACATGAAATGGTGATGAAAAATTGGTTTTCTTTCTTTTTCTAAAGAAAAACTTCTCAGATCCTGCATCACATTTCGCGAATAAATATAAAAAAATAAAAAAAAAACAAAATCATATGAATCCTCAACAAATCAATCTAAATATGCATCAATCCCAGATAAACATGGATTGTTCATTACAAGTTCACGCGCTCAAAATGAATACCAAACAAGCAATCGAAGGAAAACTTCTGATTGTTTGGATCATCGAGAAACCTAGCCTCAGTTTCCTTCGAACTTTCATCGCGTGTGGTGGGCGCTCTTGATGGGTGTGCCACAACATCCCGCGAAATCGTGTGAGTCGAACTTCGATCGTCGTAGTAATACGCGAATGCCCGGTGGACGACATTAGTAAGGCTAATTGTAACGGATTGGGGAAAAATAAGGATAACATCCCACATTTAGAAACCTAAACGTCCGCCAAAGTGCAGTGGTTTTTTAGTGCAATTTTCCATTTACTGATACCGAACGGAATTAGAATAAGTCTGGCACGGTGATTAGTGTAGCATCGTGGTTTCTTGAAATCATCGCCAAATTGAGTTAGCCGTAACGATGTGCCGTGTTAAGTCGTGAATAATGATAGCGTGATACGCCGAAGCAAGGGCGTAAATCATGGTGCACATCCATTTTCAATAACGATTGAATGGATTCAAAATTAAAAAAAGCTGTGCAAAATAGTTTGTGCGTTTGTGTAACAGTGTGTGTAACCGAAGCACCGGCCACGGTGACCGTGAATCTGTGTGATCGGGTGCAGTCGATGCGGGCAAAGGGTTACAAATTCTATGGGCAATAATCACTGAAGCAAAATCTAACAAGCTCCACGGTATTCAGCGTGCGGAAGCGAATCAAAATCCGGTGCGGAAACTTTTAGCAAGCCAATCCAGTGCAATCCATTTCCGGCACGGTGAAAGCAGACGAAGCAGACAGGCACATCCTATGTAGGGCTTATGGTTTCCGCAGCGACGTCAAACTACTAGAACGTGTTCGGGTTAGTTTGGCTAATGGAATGCAACACTCACATTTCATGTTTCGTACTATGGACGATCCTTTTTAGTTGGGTAAGTGTTAAGGGCGTCGTATGACGATGAGAATTGCTCGGGCGAAAATTCGTATTTTTGATTTTGATGATTTAAAATTTAACAACCCATTCATTTTACTAAGTAGTTTAACATCAAGTAATTTAATATGGAATCCCATAATTAATGCAAAAATATGTAATTGGTGAAAAAAGTACAGTGATGTTTTATGTTCATTCGAAGCATACGTTACATAAAACTGGAAAGATAAACCTACCTCACTAGCTCAAAATCGTAAACTCCACACCTGTGATGATTTATAAGCCAAACCATTTATCATAAACCCAACACGGATACACCTTTAGCGCTGTTCATTTTGGGCGAAAATCGACTGCCGTTTGACAATGAAAGGAGCCCCACAAACGGCACGTACGCAGGCGAAACAAACGAAACCATATATTTTAAAGTACAATCAAATTTTTGGCGTAAAATAAATGCCCAAGCTTCCATGCTGATACTCCCACCACAACCACAGCTGAAACGAGATTGCAGTCATGAGAAATCATACCACCTCAAAACAGCTCAATATCAGTTATGGAAAAGTGCCAAACAAACATTAAACGAAAACGTAATATAACAAAAACAAACAAAAGCGCATCAAATGAAAACGACGCAACAATCGTTAAGCGGAAATGGAGTTAAATAAATTTGGTATCGTAACGTTTGTCGCCGTCGTTCGGTGGTGAGGTGGTTTCCAACGGCGAAACCCACACATAAATCATGCCCCCGTTTATTGAACTTCCCGCTGTGATTGCGAATAATTAACCACCGATTCTACCACCGACTGACGATTTAATAAATCAGGTAAAGCTTTTCTGGGGTTCCGGATTTTCAAGTGTAACACTTTTCAAAAGCACAAGCACAACCAACACCATCGAGCCGGGAAGGTAAATCATGTTATGTCGCATTTCTCAACCCCTTTTGTTTGCTCCCCTCCGAGTGGGTAGCAGGGTAGGCGTATCCGGATATAAAATATGATCTTCTGACTAACGCTACACTTAGTAATAATATTGGAACGTTGTCACATGCTTGCGCTACTATTGCACCAACACGCTGATGTTTATGTTTGCCTGAGCATCGTTGATGCTTTTTTTCGAGTCGTGTATAAAATATTTTTATTTTATTTTTACTTTCGCTCCCCGCTGCTACGATGAATCATTTTTCATTTTAGAAATCATCTGTAAACAGGGAATGATTTATGGTATGGATTTGGTGGGCATACGGGGTGATTTTTTTTTATTTTAACCACATTCCTCCGTATGTAGTGCGATCAAGAAATGTGGGTTTAAATGTCCCTCATTTCTGTCATGACCCGCGACTCGTTGTCGCTGATAACACCTATTGCGATTGGGTGAATGGATGTTGGATTTGTGTTACAATCAGTTTCATCTTTTTTTTTACACCGGTCTACGTTGTATTTAGTATGGCTTCTAGAAAGCGCGTTCGAGTGCGGTGGAGCTGTCGATTCGAATTTTCATTTGCTGAACCATGGTCCGTGTATAAAATGAACAAGCGATGTTGTCGCTTAGTTTATTTTGATATTGATAACAAAATAAAAACAAACTAAACATCCGACAAACCACCAAATAACCGACTGCTGATTTACACCATCCAGGATATGTTCGTAAATGAATTTAAAAAAAAACGGTATGGTAATGTGTTTTAGACTTGTAGTGTTTGTACAATGCGAATTCTAGTGTTAGTATCTTTTTTGCAAAGGTACAATACATGAACAGAATAGAATGTTGTAACGAGTTTTTTTTCACAAAGTTGACTTCAAATAAAATTTAATGTTTATTTTTTAATTCTACCGTCAAGTTGTTAATTGTTAATTTTAAACAACTTAATTTGCTTGAACGGATTTCAAAAGTTTCTATAGGCTTGAGTCATAAATTAAACTGAATAATACAGCATTAAATTATAAGTAATAATTTATTCTTTAGCCTGTTTTCTCACTCGTTTCGCGTTTACACGGCCTCTCACTAGGAGTTTGAGAGAAGAAACACAGTAGCATCATTATGACCTTTCATGATTCTCCTTAATGATCATTTATAATGATTATTCTTATTATAACTCTCCACTGTGACTGATTATTTTGAATCAACTCACAAAACCACTTTAACATAACGCCAATGAAACTATTTATTGAAAGAAAAGAAAACCATAATAAACATATTTCCATTTCACGTTCGATGAAACAACCAACATCATAAACATAACACATGGTAAAACAAGTTCCACCATTTTTTCATAATCTTTGTAGTATAAATATAAACATTAACAAACAAATATTTTCCATTCGCATCCAATTACGATCGATGAATTGTATACGTATATACTTAAAAAAATACGTTGATTATTTTGTAACAAAAAGTATTCAAACATTTTATCAACGTGTAGGATCAACGAGTGGGATTTAATCCCTATAAAAATTTGTCAAAATTAAGTTGTTGGAATTCACCAACATCTGGCTCTGCCTGCAAATCAATCGATTTAAAAAAAAATAATAGATAGAACCGGTCAACTGATGCATGTTTGTTTGTAGGAATTTACAATCATTGTGCTCCCTGTATTCCAAACGATGCAAATACTTTCGTAGCGAGCGAATTCTTCACACGTTAAATTCCACACAAATCACACAATTAAAATTGACTTTTTTCTTGTTTTCACCCGCAGCTCTAGCATGTTGCCAGGGTGTTACAGTAGCTCTTCCAAAATCAAACACACACACACATATATATATCATCACATCACCTCGCAGCATTAAAACACTGCAGTTGGAACAAACCAATGTACACAAACACACCCACATGCTACCAAAGCCCGATACACTACATCACGACCCGACGCGACCTTATCTAAATGTACCTTTCAGTGGGCCGCAAGAAAATAAATCTCTTCCGATGTATCTCCCAGCGGCGAAAGGAGAAAGAACAAATAACGGCTTTTCGCCACTTCACGCTGGTTCGGCGGGCTGGAGGTTTGGAAAGGAGCTTTTCTTTAAATTGTACCACGCTGCCATGGCACGCCCAGCATCCAAGCTAGTAGGAGTATGTTGTGCGCGAGTGGCGCACCGCACGCCACATGCTTACGCGCGGCGACATTCTGCAGACGTTCGCGTCGTAAATTGACTCCACTGTCACGGACCTCCAACAATACTACACAATCCCCGAGGGTTCGGTTTCGGATAATTGAATTTTTGGTCACTGACGTGAAATACAATCTTTGCTGATAATAATGGGAGCGTTTATCAAGTAAATAAATACATTAACAGCATGACTAGAGGGGGGAGGGGGTGAAGTAAGGCTGCCGGGAATCTCGGGCCAAGCATTGACTCGACTGGCCATTTATTTCGGGAACGGCAACCTACGGCGATTTTCATGGGAAATTTTATACAGCAGTTGAATATTTTAACGCTTGCAGATTGCGGCGCAACAATGCGTAAAATCGGGAAAGTTAAAACATTCGCCTGAAAACCATTTTTCATCGTCAACTTTTGAGTATCGTTTGTTCCTTTAGAATTGTGTAATGAATTACTCAACGTTCTTTTAATGTTTAATTTAAAACTTTCCTGTAAATCCTGCATTTTTTGGAATCTCTAAAATATAGCTCGTTAACATAGATCCCCGTTCTTACCAAACAATTATTGTGTTGTATACAACCTCGATACATTGATATTTCGATACAATACGATAATATATTAACATATAACAACGAAAAGGGAGTGTCGACCTTCTTACTTCTAAGTGAGGTATACTCACTTAAAGTTGTCCTGCTTAACGATCAAGTTGGAAGGAAATGTTAAGCTAAGACGTAATTAACTTGAGTAATTACGTCAAGTAATTAACTTGAGTAAGTGGCTTAGTTACTCATCACAAGACCTCGAAGTAAAAGGTGTTTAAACAAACATCAAGATGATATCATTCACAAAGCATTGTAACTACAACATATTCATTAATTTTGACTTGTATCTCTTTTCAAAAGATATCACGAAACTGTATCCTTGGTTGCCATGATTGTTATCACAAAAATAAATTGAAACTATTTCCAAGTATACATCCGATAGAAAAGATAAACCAATGTGTATGAAGCCATCTAAAGCAACCAAAACATATCCGAGTTCTTTGCAACCGAGCTGCAAATGAAATCTACTGCAAATATACTGACAACATTCTTGTCGGTTTGATATTTAAAGACTCCAGATAGTCAATAGTACAGCAGGAATCAATGTGAAGTAATAACACTGACTAACACTGTAGAAACCGATACAATTTTGTTCTTTATTCGATTACAGCGTAGCGATTACTTCCCGAATCGTCGCGCGCACTTCATATATATATCGCTCCTGGTTCGTCTCTCTCTCTCCCTCACACTCTCTCTCTCTCGCTCGGATTAACCCTATTCGTGGCACTCCGTCCCATTACTCCACATCAATAGCCCACGGAATGTTTGACATAAAACAGCACTGCAAAAACAAAACATGCTTTCAGCACACCCATTTGCGACATACTTTCCTATTTCTCCTACTAATGTATTCCTAGGCGGACCAATTTGTGTCCAATAACGTTGTCGAGCATCCATTCTCACACTAAACCATATACATACATGGTGGTGCCAGCAACATTGAAGTAAGATCCATGCATAATCAACAGCATGAATAATCCCCACCACTAGTGTTGTACGTGTGAAAGAAGTATGTACGCTCCACGCTAGGCCTTTCACACGTCCTCGTGCTCCAGTTCCGCCAGCGAAATAGTCGGCCATTGTTTTCATTTACAAGTGAAAAATAACAATACAGCGGAAAAACCAATCAACCGAGCATTCTCGCAAGCTCCAAGTGTCGTCCATATGGTACAGAGTGCTTTTTGTACACAATCGTTGACATCCCCGATGGCATGGTCGGCTGGTTGAACCGATGGTATGGTCGGCTGGTTGAACCGATGACAGTCCCGGGAGACTGAGTACGGAGTGTTTTATTTTTTATGTTCCTGAAACTCTTCCCGCCACTTTCACACCAAAATCACAAGATTTGAATTTTAATTTTTAATCCAACCCCTACGCTCCTCGGCCCCAGTAGTTGTGCACACTGTTGGCGGTCTCCAGGGAATGTCCATTGTCCATTTTCAAGCTACCATTATTGGCCTGTTTTGGGGAACTTGTTTGTTCGGCAGCTCATGAATTTCCGGTCCACCGACAATAAGCGGATTCAGCTGATCAATTCAATGGCATCAATTCAGTGCTGTTCCTGCGCGCATAACTGAAGGTAGTTGCTTTTATTACAGTTACTGAAAGCATTGCATCAATGGCGGACTATCATGAGTAACAACGCGGTAACTATATCAAACATAGAGCGAAAAATAAAACCCCTTCTATGGTGAACATTCACCATAACCACCCCTATTTCACATATTGATCTATTAATCAGTGGTTTTGACAAACAACCAGATTCCAAGGAAAAAGTGAGTGCATTGGAATAAAGGTTCGTTCTGATGACAGTTTGTTTGCATAACATCAATTCTCTCGGTCAGACCTCAACACCACATCACATCGTGCGAACGAAACGGCTTTTTTAATTTATATTTATATTTTGCTCGATCGGAATGCCTTTTAATTACATGAATTATGCAGACTAGTAATTAATGGCGCGGTTCAGCCAACTCGCTACTAGCGTTATAGAAAAAAAAACGCTTGGTGAAGAGTTTTACCACGATTATGGTCTGATGAACGATAGTGCCCATGCTTATCAAAACGCTGCAAAGTGCGTTTTGCTTTGAATCACGTTTGACAAAAAACAATACAATACAGAACCATCACTATTTCATAATAAGTATCAATTCTAATTTGTTAGCAACTATTCATGTAAATATGAAATAGTTTTTCTACAATACAGTACAATTCCAACTACAATTTAAATTACCTTCACAATAGGGAACAAATTTCCACAATGTACAAATTTTACAAAAATAAACTCAACAATGCAAATGTTGGCAAAAACTTAAATAAAACTTAATTTATTTTAATGTTACAAACATGAATGAAAAGCAAACATAGGTTACCAAATTTAATATCTGCAATGCATATGCTTGTTGTTTAACATTCTTGGAGCAGGAACATGAGTAATTAATTGGACTATGTAAAAAGAAAAGTTTTTTTTCAAAATGAAGCTTTGAAGAATTTAGACAACTATGTACATATTGACAGCCCTATTGGTTCACATGATGATTGTATATTTTACAAATTAACACAATATTCGTTTATCAGCAGTTTAATGCAGAAGCTGTCAAATTTGACAACCTCTCCGAATATCTATCGACAGAAGGTAGTCTAATAATATTATCGTCGAGCATTTAAATCATGATTCACTGAAACAGTGTTACATACTGACGTTAAATTAGGCCAGACTATCCCAGATAAAAAAGTTAACCAAAGACTATAGTTTTAAAATACTATTTTTAGTATTTATATGGATAGCCTAGTTGCTAAAACATGATTATATTTAAAATTATTCAAAAATGCCATTGCATCAAGTTAATTCAATTTTTGTTTAGTGAAATATTGCGATGCATACTCAGAACCATCAAATTTGAGTAAAAGACATTGCGATTTTTCCACTACACATAAGCTACAGATGCAAACGGTTTACGGCTGCTACTCGTAAGGAGAAAATAATACTCGTTATAACTCATTTTATGGCAAAAACGTCCATTTCTATTATTTAAGATCGTGAAAGAACCACTTTGGAATGCATATTATTTGAACCATAATATCCAATCGACGAAATCGGGTCAGTGTCCACTTGAAGCGCTGAAAGGGCCTTGAGGTTGGCACATAACCGGTGCAAAGTTGATCATTTTTCCGACCACTTATACGCCATTGCACGCGATGGTCAGCTCTATCGAAAAAATCCCATTTTCATCGACCATTTCACATCGAAATAAATTTCCATTACTCGTTACGTATCTGCTGCTACTTCAGCTGCTTCAGCGAGTATTATGGCTAGCCGTTCCAGCAGGTCGGCCGGTTACTGTGCGGAATGTTCGCCGCTTGGAAAACATGAAATACCACTACCACCTACCATCCCCACCACGTGAAATTCGCCTCATTGCGACATGATGTTTGAAATTTATTATTCATAAGTCTATTTCCGTAAATTGGACTCGACTCGCCAGCAACGTCGCGAGAAATGCCTGTGCAGGTGCAATGGGATGGCGGAGAGCGCTGCACTATTTGCATAAAATGCAATCATCTCGAAAGCACTGCCGGAAGACGGCATCATGGCATCGTGTTCCTATAACCGAGGCTTCTGTAGGCCAAAATTCATGCACCAGGTATGATACAGTTGCCTTTAAAAAAGCTCCACCGCTACTAAAGCGGGGAAAATCGACACCGTGCACCGACCGATGGCAAACCGTGGCAAGTGGGCGAGATTGTCCCCGACCCAAAATAAGGAAGTAATGCATGATGCTGCTCGTCTAAAACATAGAGTCGAGCTTGGCGCGCTCGTTGGTCGATCGTTTGTTCGAAGCGAGGGAACACGGACCTAGTCGGCGGAAAATGGCAGCATGATGCACATTTATATGCGCAAGCCTGATGAGCAGCGCCCCACGGGTTAGTTCTGCCCAGTTCTAGGGCCGCCCCCGTTAGAAGCGAATGCAAATCGCTCCCTGGACTACGCCACCGAAAGTTATGTCAAATAAACGCGCCCAAATATAAGATAGCTGCGACTGGCGCCAAAGATTTCGATTTGCATAACATCGGATTTCACTTACCCGAACCACCTCCCCGCACACCACCACGCATTCCTTTCCTTCATGTTGGTTCGTCAAAATTTGCCTTCGCGCTGGCCGTTAGGGATCACAACCGAAGCCGCTGTCGACAACGCTTGCATATTTATCGCCGAGCTTTGCATCCTTCCGGATAGAATCGCCTCAAACAGTGTCAGCTGGTGATGGTGCTTTCGATATGCATCATCCTTCTGCTTGATGGTACGGAGGAAGAAGTGAACGACAGTGAAAATGGAAACACGGACCAGCTGGACAGTCTTTCGACGGGTTGAAACGTTTAAGTTTACCGAGTAAGCCAATTGTTTCCAACTAGATCTGTTTGTTCGCTTACCAGGTGCTAGAGTTCAAACACAAAATAATTGAATTCGGCGTGCTGTAAATTTCAGTGCAATCCCACAAATTAGATTAATGCTATGAGATCGGGTCCGGGTTTGTTTTATCTCATAATCTTCAATCCGTGTCTAATTAGGCATTATGTGTAATTAATAGCTGTGGTTAGAGAATTCAATATTGCATCGTACTTTTTCTATACTGATACATTCGTCATAGTGTTACTAATATGTCCATATTGGTAACGGGTATCTTCATGGATGTTTTCTTGCGTTCTCTACACGTGCTACGAGTACCTTTTTATAAAATAGCGACAATCATATTTACATCCAACGCAATGACATATTTAAATTACAGTCTTAGCAATTTACGTTGTAATTTTTGTACACGCATCTGATTATAATTACATATTTTATAAATGTACCTGAATACATTTGTCTGGAAAAAGGGACGATACACATGGTTTCTTATTTCCTCATTTATCAGAACTGAAAGTGAAATTGATCTTCAATGCATTGGAAACTGATTTTCTTTAATAGTTTCGATTCTTTGAAATGCTCAGTTAGATGACTGATACTTTTAATCTGCATAATTAAAAATCGCAGTGACTGATAAATATCCCTAATATTCACAATCTATGCGTCGCTATTTGCAGACAGATTAGTAAAGCATGAATTCCAGAACCATTCGTATTTCGCGCTTATTATTTTTTAAAATCATCGACTAGATAAAATGGCTACGTTACAGGATTTTCGATCAAATTCAAATTGTGATTTTAGTTCATTTCGTTAGCCTGATCGGTTCGCTCCTATCAAATCATAATCAAAAACTCTCCAAAAGTTTTGCAGCTTACGGTATTATTTCAGATTGTTTCAAAATTTTACCAAACTCCGACATTTCCGACATTTGTTGAACTAATATTTAGGTTATTGAATAGAACATATTACCAACAAATTTACGAACTTCACATAACCATTTTCTTCTCATTTACGTGTCAAATTCAAAAGTTGACCAGGGTATGTAGTTTGAATCCATTTTACCGCATATATTTCATCTTTAGGTTCTTCAACACTTTCATTACCATGGCAGTCGTTTGCAACTGCCAGATTTTGCTATTCAAGAGAAGCTCCGTTCTAGTTTCTCATTGATTTTCAGCTCAAGTAATGAAAATAAGAAAAGAAAGCTAAACATAATGGCATTCTCATACCGCTCTCTCCACATTTACTTTACGTCGTAGGGATATGATTTCGATCTCGGGTCTGGTGGTGAAAGTGTTTGTTGTATTCATTGGCATTCTTAGCATAAGTGTATAAGTTTTCAATCTGTTTCCCAAAAAACTGCTCCCATGTCTGAAATACACCATTACAATTTCATTAAATAATTATTTACGATAGAAAAAAAATCCATAACAGCTATTTTAACCCTCTTCTCCAAGATATTGAAAAAAATAATTAATGTAGAATATGTTACCTTCTTCTCAATAACGTAATACAAAAATATGTGGTAAATACTGTAAAATATACAAAATATTGGCATATAAAATATGTTGCCAAAATACCGTCGAATTGTGAATTTGAAAAGACGCTGCACGTGCACGCTTATTCCAAAAAAAAATCTTTTGCCATAGCCACGTCATTTGAACATTTTGAAAAAATTACTCTCCTGAATTCTGCGGCAACTTCAAACGGATCATTTAAAATTCAAGCCAAAGTATAAATTTTAAGCCCACCTTTTTATATCTTTTCATCTAGCCTCAATCAAACCTACCCTCCATGGCTCGTTTATCATTTGATCTAGCTATGCGAAGCTCAAACAGCATACTGAAGATGAATTCGAACATATGGTATTCCATTGGATTTTGAATTTCATGTTTACTTTGCATATCTTCTCCATAACCTTGCTCTATCCAAAGGCACAGGCTCCTCGCTGCTCTATAACCCTTCCTGCAAAATATGCGTATCCTTTACTAGCATAGCAGGCAAATGTGACTGAAGGCTCACTGTTTGTGTTCCACGTAATGAAAATAATGTACAAATTTACGACAAAACAATACGAGTACGCAAGTCACAGATCTTTTACCAACACCATTGAATGTTGCACGCGTTAAGTTCAGCGGTAGAACCTTCGCCAACTTCGGAAATTTGGTAGAAAAATCTATGTTCAAATACACCCTTCAACAATTTCGCTGAATGTCCTGGCAGCTCTGAGGCCATAGCTACGAACAAATTCCAAATCGCAGCCTTTGAGTAGTATCGTTCACCTTGCCTGCGCCGTATGAGAAATGGCGATCCATTTCGGACGCGTGATCCACCAACTTTAACCGAATCCTTTGCAAAGCTCTCCCACTCTTTCTCGGACCCTGTCACAAACTTGTCCTGTGCAGCTCATCGGGGATTTAACGTTAAATTGGACTTTGTCCCCCGGTCGACGGACGCCCTCTCGAAGGAGATGCCTTTCGGACGGTTTCAGTAACAAACACTTGCGTTTGCATAGCACACACACACCGTACGAAGAAGCAAGCGAGCGAAATGGAAGGGCAGCACAAAAACAATTCAAAGGATTCTCTAAAAATAAAACGCCCCATCTTTTCTTACGGCCCTCGCGTCATCAAGGTCCGGTCTCGAAATGTCCTTCAGCGTGCGCTTGGCGACCGTTACCGTTCAGAACCGTTACGGGAATGTAAATAAACTTGAAAAGAATGATTTTGTTGTTCTTTTTTTTTTTTTTTGAAAGAACGAGAGAATTTGCTACTATCGGGAAAGAAACGAACTTCACTGCACTTAAAGCTTTTGTGCGGGCTTTGCTACAAGTGTCATGAAATGTTTTTAAAGCAAATTTCTCTCGGGATTGTGTTTGCTGCAAAGTCAACTAAAACCAAACACAATTTATTCTCTTTCTTATGCCTCAGGGATAAATCAGCATATTTTGATAAATACTGTATTTTTCTCTTTAGACCCATGCTTTCCTATTTAATTGAATCATTAATTAGTGAAGCAATACAATTTAAAATTACTTTTCAAGTTTTTTTTAATTTTTATATAAACTTAACCGTTTGATAGAAGTTTTCGAATTTCATTTGGTTTGGTTATTTTAACCTAGAAAAAAGACAGAATATGGTTTGGAAAACCTTCCTTTCATAAAAATGTTTGGCAACGACAACTAATAGAATCGTAGAAAATTTAGCTGAGATTGTCAATCAATTTAAAAATAAAAGCCATGCAAACATCAAATTCAACCGTCATATACATCAGTGAAATTTAGAATAAACTGAATTTTAAAACGCATACTGTCATATTCATTCTTCCTTTCATAAGGCCGGTACAAGACATTCCCATGTAACCCATAATTCCATAATATCCTTAGCATTCCACGCCCTAACCGACCTGAAACAGTGACAAATCTCTTAATCTCCCAATTTCATCCCGGCACTTCTATTTCACTTGACTGCCTTAAGGCAAACATCCGACTAAAACTAGCGTTTCTATCTACCTCACTCTCGTTTCAGCATTTCGGCAGTATGCCTAGCACCCAACAGTAAAAAAACGCCGCAGCATGCGTACCTTAGGCAGTTCAGCAATGTACCGGTACTGTCCACTGGAAAGGAAACTTTTCTGAGACAGCAGCGCCCACGGCAGAAGAGGTTTCCATGTTTAGCAGGGTACCAGGGTTCCTTTTTCCGGCAAACGATACCTCCCTCCCCGAAGCCGATGACTTATTCACCGTTCCTGGCACGGAACGCACACGGGACGCACGGAATGGAAGGAACTAAAGCAGTTTAGCGATCGCTGCAGCAAAAAATACGTCGAGCGGAACGAACATTCGCACCGGAAAAACAGGACAACGTTCCGGTCGGTACAAGCGCCCCAGTGTGCCCCGAGGGTTGAGAGGATCGGCCTGCAAACTGGTTCCCCGACCATCTCGCATACACACTCCTCCCGGGGACGTAAACGCATCCACACACACACACACACCTCCACTGCACGCCCCTAAATGTGCGGACAAACGTGACGTATGGCTATGTACTACTATGCTAGCAAGCTATCAGCAGTCGCATGCGGTACTCGCTGCCGGCAAGGATTAGCGCGCCGCCATCGAACCAACCGCACCAACCGGCAGGGCCAGGGCGGCAAGAAGGACGACGATGAAGACTCCGACGATAATAACAAAGATAAAAAGGTAATTGCGATCACGCGCACAAGATACGCGGGTGGCACCTGCAGCGGCACGTTGCGCTGTGAGCAGGACATTTAATACGGGCCGATATATTTTTAATATAATGCACGTAGAGTAAAAAATTAAGCTAAGTTGTTTTGATTGCAATAGTTTTCACTGGACCTAAGTAACCTATAACCGGACTATAATTACTGTTCCTTTAACACATGGCACCGTTTGAAAAATGTTCCTGAAAAAAGTTCATTCTGAGGGATACACATGTTCCTGAATAATGTCTCTCCAAAGAGATACACATACAATTGATTGAACAATACCCAACAATTGATTGAACATTCGTTTCAAACGCATTGAATACCGTGGTTCTTTCTGATCTTTTAGTTGAGTACCATCGGCTCCTAATAAACCATATGGCGCTGGTCCCACCAAATATACAATATGTTCTTCTGGTCATGAATAATTGATTTGGCCGCCAATGGTAAGGTATTAACGCAGCTTGCCCGACGTTTAAAAAAATGATCATGCTGTAGTTTTCCTATAAAAGTTTTTTGTAAAGTTTCAAAAAACCCCTTTCGGTTTTAGGTTAGCATGTACATATTTTATCTATCACCAATTAAAAAGTGACTTTACGTGTTCTACTTGATTTTGTTAGAGATCTTCATCAAATATTAGGTCCCGCTCCAAACAGCTACAGCGTATACTACTCCTGCCAAATTGAATCAACTTTAGCATGTTGTCACCAAATTCCAAATTCATTGGATAGCTTCCGTCAACCTTTTTCTTTTTATACAAATATAAAAGTAGAAATGATTTTAATGTTCTTGCGCTTAGCAAATATGTTTTCAGCCACGTTTTCAAGCAAGATCATATTTGGCATCTTTGTAATAATTGGAATCATCGTAGCAAACCGTAAACTCCTTCATCGTAGCAAACCAAGAGAGATTATCGTGTATATAGCATTAACGTTACTGTGTACTATTGGTGTATCGAAGGATTAACAAAAAATAGTTTGTATAATGATCCCACCAAGAAAGGGACCCAGTAATAGTACCAGATCGGAACTCCTTGTCAAAATAAATTTAAAGTGTTGTATACAATTTTCTCACTGTTCAACATTTTTATTCAAAATATGCCCAGTGTGCAACCATGGCGAATACACGCCAAAGGCACTGAGCATAAGGGTCCTGCCCTGCCTTTCCTGTTACTTGGGGCATGTGCCTGGGATCGGTGCGTTTTGGGAGGTCAAGAGAATATGTAACAAATCTAACATACCGGACGCATAAGCACGCCCCTGTGTCGGTAGGTGAATGGCAAAGGGCACCCAGTGAGAAACCGTCTTAAGACAGTACGTCCCCACGACGATCCGTTTGAAGTATCAAACCCACCCCTGTCTCTTAGCTGCACGATGAAACTAGTGGCATTTTCATGAGCCCATGTAACCTGTTTCCACCGTGTCAAGAGGGATGAAAGGTTTATCTTTTCTCCACACAGCCCAGAGTCAACTAACTCCCACGTGAGGCTCGTTTGCATTCAGCACCCGAATGTATGTGAGCGTAATAACAGCCCACGATAAGGAAATGCGAGCGCACCCAGCGCGTGATTTTTACTGCAGCCGGTGGAAATACCTGGAAATGTCTCCACGAGTCTTGAAGCCACTAATCAGTTCAGTTCACTGGTACCAATGTTACCATGTACGGGAGACGCTCGTGTGAGAAGGGCAATATGCCGAGCGCAAATAAGGTTGCGTTCAGTAAAGCTGTAGCTTTGAACCACGGATAGTGCTGCCTCCACGAGGGAGTTTATGTCCATTTTAGTTAATTTGCACACGTGGCGTCTACGTGAAGGAATGCGTTTACAGTAGCTTTTTTTTTGACGAATATTACTCATGAATTAATATTATGTTCATGAAGTAATGATTTCGTATGTTTTTACCTTCTATTTACCATTTCCTATATTTTTAATTTATTCCATAGTTACTCGTTACATAATTACTTGTTCATTATATTTTGCAAGAACTTTTATAATGTCTTCAATATTCGCTATGATAAAGGGGTTAATAGTAGAAACACATAGACTTTAAACACTGATTAGCGAAGGATTCTAAGACACAGATTTTTCTTTAAATGATATTTGTGAAACATTTCAAATCGGAACCTGTTTCAAAACTTTTATCATGATGGGTTTTTATTATAAAGCTCGGTTATTTTGGGATTATTTGAAGTATACATGTTTGGCTCATTAATATTTACAACATTTTTTCAACGAAAGGATGTCGAAGATAAATCATAATAAAATTGTTCTAGTCTTGTTGTTCCAGGGCCGTCAGCACAATTTTATCAGATGGACTAGATTGATAAATTCATGCATGATGCATGTTTTCCATTGGAGAATGACAATATTTATTCATATAGATAAATATTGTGTGAGCATGAACTATTGTTTCATCTTATACACCCAAAGGCAGTACAGAATGCAAAAGCAAACACAAAACACCATGCACATAACTGATTTTCAAATCAAAACATAGAAAACGTATAGCAATTCAACACAACACATTGTAAAATGGCTCCCAAATTCCAAATATTTCACGCTTTCACGATTCGTCAAATGTTTGAAACACATTAACGCGCGAGAAACCAGCATATGTAATTAAATTCCCTCACCGGCATCTCCACCCGGAATACAAGCCGTTCGTGAGGTACGTTGTCGTTCACACGGTCTGAAATTAATCGTGATTGGGCTGCACAATCGCACTCCCCATATCCATAACCCTGCATATAAATGTACCAAATGCTCCAGAAGGCCTTGCGGAGAATAACAACCAACGAAAATCACCATAGCAACGAACAAAAAATACTCCGATAGGAATGAGAAAAACCAAGCGAACGCAAACAGGCGGTGGCACCGAGTTCTTTACCCGAACGCTGCCGTGAATACGTAAATAACTTTTCAATGATGAATCATGGAGTCTTTGCGCTTATCCAAAGGTTGAGATTTTTTTTTTCCTTAAGGCGACTTTTTTCTTGCGACTCCTGTCATGACGGTTAGGTTTTTTGCTAGCACTGTGTCTCGATGGATGCCCGATATTACATCCTTTGCATTCCTAAATAAGCAATCAGGCCGGATTTCATGCATTGCCATAACGAACTTCTTCCTACGTAGCCAACGGCACATTTTTTCTTACAACATATCTACGATCCGATTTGATTCATTGCTAAACTGAGTGGAATATGCTCGAATCGTGTGCTCAAGCTAGCTTGTGCAGTAGTTTTGATGTAACGTCGTAAACCACAATCGTTCCCAAAACAGTTTGCAGCTATGCTAAAGTAGAAATCGTTAAGATATTCTTCGAATCTCATCATATCAAACGGTACACGCTGGAGTAGTTCCACGCATCATGCATTGACTAATAAAATACGCTATCGACCCAATAAACATTGTGCTTGGGTGTTTATTTCCAATTTAAAGCCCTCAGACACACACACTAGTGCGCGCGTACACACACCGACAGATACAAACCATGCATTTGAGAACGTAAGCACTGCATCATACAAATGGCTTTGACGGTACGAAGACCTAATTTATTCAAATGATACTACCCGTGCCGTATGGGTTTTGGTTTTAAATTTACCGATGAATATTGCAGCGGATGGTACCGTTATTAGCATGGATTATGCATAAAGCAAGCTTTCTGCGGCACAGGGCAGTTATGCATGCGTTGTGTATGTGTGTGGTTTTTTAGAATTGCATGAATAAAGTATATCTCGATGGGCGGTTAGACTTGACCTAGTGCTGAATGAAGGAAGAACTAGTTAATAAATATAGTTAATTAAAACTAATGCTGAACATATTATTTAATTATTAAGAAATTCAGATGTAACTCATGTCCAAATTTGTTTAAAAGAGTATGTTTCACTTCATTTTGTAACTAAAGCGACACTTAGAAAACATTAAGCCTATATAAATTATTTCAAAGCGGCAGGCAATATTTTTCCCAGAATTATTTAATTGATGTTTATGCATTAGTCTGTTTGTTTAATTGATTCTTAAAATATAAACTCGCCATAAGCACTCATAAACTGAAGAAGCTTTCGTTCAGTTCTATTGCCGGATCATTATAAAATTCCTAAATTCTTTAAAACGTAATTACTACAAATAAACGGGATTCAACCTATTTTTAACGATGGTTATCTTCATCTCGAATTCATTTGATACTCATCGAACGGGATTGGAGAACAATTCAATTTTATCAGTGGATGGTTGACGAGCACTGCTGACTAAACCGTGAACAAAACATCAAATCATGATTTCAGTGGAAAATTTATTCACGTGATTTTTTAAGCAACTTTTATACGAAAATAAATGGGAGAATCGATTAGCAAGAAATCAAATGTAACTTTTTTCTAAGATTATTAAAACGTGCAGGATCAAACAAGTAAAAAATACAATTAAAATTAGCGACTGTTTGAAGCTACTGTTCAATCAGTCAAAAATACTAGCAAAGCGTTGCAAATGGAACGGTACGTACTTCAAACTCGAGGAATACTTCTTCACCCCTAGGCTTTTTAAAATTCGTGGACTTTGTCTTACCGTTCAGCCATACCCAAAAACACCAACTGAAAAACGGTCCGCTGTGTTATTGAACTTTTTACTAAACGCCACTTTTCGTACTTCATGGAATCCCCAATTAACCGAATTTAAAATAATACATTGTTTTTCTACACCTTATCCACTGTTTTTTGTTTTGCTCCTTTTGCTATTGTTTCCCAGGCGCTGTCGAGTTTCTTCTGCGAAACCACCAACGATACTATTGTGATATCGGTGAAGTCGTCCGAGCAACCGGAAGTGTGCTGCGAGAGCACACCAACCCTTGCGGTAAGTTAACAAGAAAGCATTCCGTCACAAACATTTAAAGCTGCCGCAATCGGCACTGGTACGATACACCATGCGGCACTCACCCACACTCAGACACACAGTCGTAGCGGCGGTAGATTGTGCTCGAAATTGTAAAGTTCTTCCCTCGCTTAAGGGTCGCAAAACACTTTTCCGAACCAGAATCCCAATTTTAATCATGATCAGAATTCGCCGAACAACAATCAACAGTCACCTAAGGCGATGGAGGTGGTGGGATTGTTGATGTTGCTCTGCGCACCCCATCCGATTCGAAGCCATAAATAAGCTTCAAATGAACATCACTTTCACTGCTCGATCATAGCTACTGAAAGTGTGCAAGAAATGGAAGAAAAACCTAGCGGAAACTTAAATTAAACATACGGATCAAAACACGAACCATCGCGAGCACGGGAAGTTGGTTTGGCAGGTGAAACGTGCTGAACGATGACGCTTGTAGGATTCAACCGCCGTTAAGATAAGTTTCCTGGAACCGTGGCAGACAGCCACGAATCACAGCTCAAAGTTTAATCTTTGGAGCAGAAGTAAAATGTTGAATGTATATAATATTCCACAACTATGTTCAACGTAATGACGTAAAGCAATTGCGTGTTTTCTATGTTCCTAACACATTAGCGAAAATATATTACGGGAAATAATCACTGATTACTTTCTCTAAGCAGTACTGTAACAACTACATAAGATGCATAAACGATGTCATTTTAGGAATATTTGATATATATATATTTGGTGAAATTTCTGGATATTTTTTTCCACGAAGAGCATTATTCGGTATTCAAAAGCCCTTCATGACCGAAGTCAATCCTATCATGTTTCGGGCTTACTAGTTTGTCACTCCTAGCTAGAGGATGCTGGTCCCGATGGGATTTTGATACCGATCCTGTCGTGTGAGTTGGGTTACATTACAATATTTGCAAAATATTCAATTGTATATTCATAAGTAGTAACTTTCAACTTTGGAAATAATGTGTGAAATACTGATATTTTTCACCATACTAAATTTGAAAAAAATACTATAGAAGAAGAAAATAAAATACTATAATTTGAAGATAGATTATCCTATAAGAAATAATAAAATTGTTTAATTTTATGAAATAGTACCGCATTAATCCCTGTCATTTAATTAAACTGCGATTATGTGCAAATAAAACAAATCTTCTTAGATGCAAAATCTTTCATCAACATTGAACAGTTTTATACACAAAAACTTGTATAATCATCAACAACAATATTTGGATATATGAAGCACAATCGTTTCAACCCGATTAGTTTTATAATACATTCTTCTGGATAAATTATAACACATTACTGTCAATATGACGATTACCAAAAAAATTCCATCCCAAATGGCTTCCCACCAAGTTTTACGTCCATCAAACCCAAATTGATTAAATATTCTACTAATTCTTAACTTTTCTCGCTACTGAATCTTTAACTTTCCTCTCCGGCCTTTAATACCTTACCCAAACAAGGCACCTACCACCGTAACGCTTCCAGCTTCCCGCACCCGTCTCAATCCAGGTTTTGACCATATTTTCATCCGAATTCGAAAGAACTAAGCCATATCAAAAGCAAATCCGAGTATGAAACTTTTCCCATTAGGGCTCATTCCGTATAATACTGTGTGTTCCCGTCAGCCACAGGTCTGGTAGATTTCGGCTTCAGAACCTGCAGGTCCGTGACCGCACCTTACGACGGGGGAAAACTACGATAAAATATCAGCATTATCACTCATCTGAAGTTAATACCGCCAAAGCTCCCAAACACACCTCCGCCAGCATATAGCATCGGCGTCAGCGGCACACCGGTTCACACTTCTGAGAAATGGGCCGCGGAGCATTATAGCCCGTCGAGCCGACCGGCACCCTCCCAGCTCTCCTGCACCCCTTGCAGAGGGTGTGAAGAGAGGTGCTGGACAGGAAATAGGATTTTCCCAATTAATATCTGCTATTTCGCTATTCTATTTTGCTACGCACGGAAGCAAACCAATATCATGTTTCGATATTGTAAGCAATCCCGGCGCTTCCCATTGTACGTGTGTTCGCAACTGGAGTCAAAATCCAATTTCACGAAGTTGTCAGCAGTTTCCTTTGCCCTATCCAGCTCGTGTTGCAGTCAATACTTTTTTTCTACCTCAAACTTCCAGCTCCTCCTGAGGGAGTTCGGTTAAGTCCTCCGGTCAAACTGTACACGGGTCCGGCGGGAAAATGCCATAGGAATGTTTGCAAGAAAGGCAGATTCTTAAGATTTATTTGACAGAAAAGTAGAGAAAGAATGCTCGGAACATACACTTCCTTCCACTACCACACACGAAAGCTTTTGTTCGGACGATCCTGGCAGGGGACGCATGAATAAGGTATGCTCAGTTTGCTTACATGCCCTATGCGCCACCAGCCAGTACATTCCAATATGTTTTCGGCTTTTTGACGGTCGACAACCTCATGACACATTCATTACACACGCCTCTTTGACGCACTAGAAACGAGCGTACGGGGGTTGCGAGACGGGGAAGGGTTTTTGTTTTTGGTGAAATCTCTCTAGCAGGAAACTTTAGTGAGCATCTAATAAGAAAAAGCTTTACCAGACAAGGTGTACGGCATGGGGAAACCACACCGAGTAAGGGAGCGAACAACGACACAGAGGAAGCATACAAATACGATTACTCTGCGGTTCCCGAGCGAACTGAGCATTACATTCATATTTCATTCTTACCGCGGCCACCGCCCTTCCCCCTGCCCCTGCGTGCCGTGTTTTGGAGGCTAATATTTCTACCAAAGCAAAGACGTCGATGACAGGACACGGTCGATTCTTTGCAAGTCATAGATATTCGATCTCTAAATACATATTTATTACAGCGCAAGCGAAAAAACAACATTTCTTGTGGGAATGGGGGGACTGGCGTTCATAAGAAAGAAAAAAATCCTCGCTCTTGAACTTCAAATCAAATCCATGATTGATGACACGTGAGTGAACAACGTTCAGCTACAGCAGCTCTCAAAGAGGAAACATGAAGAGCTCGATTCAGCAGGCTGCTCCATTTCTTCATTTCGACACATTCCAAAACGACATGACCGATGATGACTCTGTCATTTACTAGATTGAACCAGAACACTGTGTAATAAGTGTCCGAGTATAAGGTCACTATTTTAGGAAAATCGTACGAATTTTTGGGTTCAAAGTTGTTTCCAATCGCGTATTCTTAACATCAATCCAATAACTTATGTAAAATGACAACTTCTATGAAACCGGTTGAAAATAAATGGAATAATAGATAACTAGAATGTTCAAATACGAATAACAGCGTTGGCGTCATTTTTCGATTATATTTTATCAAATCAACCCGGGAAAATAGCATCACAGTTAAATTTTAATTAAGAATAATTATTGCCAATCTTTACCAAAAAAAATCAGTATACAACTTTTTTTTAAAACATTGTAACTATAAAATTTATTTTCAACATTCATATCATCTGTTTCATGCGAGAATTCCTCTCATTCAATTTAAATATTTAAATATTAACAGAAAAATAGAATAAAAAATAAAGCTTGCTATTTCCTATGACATTTTTCTCGCATTTTCTCATAAAGAATGTAAACAAACTGCACAATACCTGGAACCAGACGGTAGTACAAATATTGCTCCAAAATATTTACGACCTGATGTTTTATCATCCGATTTTCCCACTGTACGCTCCTACTGGAAGAAACATTCCATTTAGTCGCCTTTGCCTCGAGGGTATTTTGTTAGCTGGACGTTATTTTCCAGCGATTTTCTCCAAAACACATTACCTCCCGACCGCGTTCGTAAGCGATGACCGAAGCATAAACCATCGATACATTTGCAATGGACGCCAAACTGGACTGCCGTGGTTCCTGCTCATCGACATTCCCAACAGTGCCGGGCAACGAGCTTACAGCTGTCAGGAAATCAATTTCATCTACGTAATTCCCAGCATCCCAGGGTGCCGAGCAGCCTGTCCGACCGTCCCCCCGTAGTAGGTGCGTGTTGTTCGGTGAAAGGATTTTTTTTTCCACTGTCCAAACATTTACGTTCGCACCGTTCAGGAACGATCTGATTAAAATTGAAATGGATTCCTCATCGGAGGCAACCCGACACAGAATCGATTGTCTCTAAGCGTCTCGTCGTTGATGGATTTTATTTCCATCACCATTAGCGCACCATCGCTTCGGGACTCTGTCGCTGGGGTATTGGCAGCCGGCTTCTCACCCCGGTACCTGGGTGATGTAATTAAATTTTCCATTTTCCGTTACTACGGATCTGGTACCCGGTTTGGTTGTTTGCGCTGTTTTGTTACACTGTGGATGTCACACACATAAGTGCGTCACAATCAATGAGACTGTTGATCCCATTACTGTGCACTAAAATTAGAAAATGAATTTGAAGAAAGATGAGTCCAACGAAAATGTGTTTGAGAGATTGGATGAAAAGATAGGCAGGGACGAAACGTGTTCTCAAGCGTCATGCTATCGGGTCGACGGTTATGATTCATCGCCGAACCATCATCTGGTTGGTCGACGTTTCCGAACACACCGTCCCGAATGGCAATACAGTTGAAGGGCCCTTTTCGATGGTTATTTGTCCGCAGTTAATGTAGTAGAAACAAACCCACCGTTACGTGAGACCTCGGTTCCATCAAACTTCCAAGCGTCACATCCGTTTCTCATCATTTGTTGACCCAAAAATTTGGGCCACGAGAGGTTGCTGGGCGCAGGTTTACTCTAGTGGAAACTGGCACCAGCGCAAACTTTACAATCGCCATCCGTCGCCTAACGCCAACCGAACCCGCAGCGGTCCTAGAGTGATCGAGCTGTGCTATCTGTTGAATCCGGATCGCACCGTTATGCGGGAAATAAATAACGTAATTTTACACCCCACAAAGAGCTGCCCCGCCTAATCGAACCGGAGGTGGTGAGTAAATGGGGCAGCTTGCGGTGGGTCGCGTCCTTGAAACGTGACGCGAAGCGGGAGCGTGCTAAATCGGGGCGGAGAAGTTTTATCATTTACCATGTCGTTACGTGCGGTATAATTTGGCAGTCATGTTAATGTGCCGTTTTATCAAGAAACATAGTGCAATATTTTTAAAGTTTTACGCAACCTTGGAGCCTTGAGAAACTCGGTTCAAACGGTTATTTGAAATTGGATTTTGATTAAAATTTATTAACAATGTTCTTCTGAGCCGTCCTTGTACATTATCTTAAAGATTTTATTTGCAATACGTTCTCGCTTTCTCGAATTTGAAATTTATTTTCTCGAGAATTAAAATCTATACAATGTATTTTCATCAATCAAATTACGATATCCTGTTTTTTGTAACAGTGAATGAATTAATTTAATGCTTAAAACTCTTGAAAATGATTCAATTATAAAACAAGTTTCTTGGAAAAAGTCAAATCATTAAATCAACAGTTCTCTCTACGTCTCTCACACGTGAAAGTTACACGACACGAGCCGCATCATCTTGCGGGAGGCAGTTTCACCAGACACCGCTTTGTTGTATGAAAATTTTTGGAACAAAATTTAAACTAGACTGTCTTTTGAAAGCACTTGAATTAAAGTTGTTTTCTAGGACCTCTCTTCGTCTCGTCAAGGAAGAAAATCTATAACAATTCATGTTGACCAAATAGTCAAACGTAAAATGTTTTAATACAAAGATAAAATCATGTCAAAACGTCAGAACAATCTAGTTTCCTATCGTAACTTTTTGGTTTTGCTATCGTAATTACTCTAATGGACAATACTTAATTTGCCTTTAATCCATCGATTTTAAATTACGAAATGATAATGAGTAAACAATAAGTGAAAATAGTCAACAATGTCAACAATAGAAAATTGTCTGATAATCACAGCAATAGAAAGAACGTGATAATCACAGCTACGTTGGGAGTACCCCGAAGGCTGAACGCCCAAATTAATTCACTAGAAAATGAGATCAGTCGATTGCTCTACAAAATGAGTTCAGTGGATGCAAATTTCCAAAAATTAATTTATAAACGATGGTGTGAGGAAGAAAAAACTCAAATGGGTGCTGTGTAAAGGCCGAGGCTTACTCGATTAACCTAAATCGTTTATTTGATTATATTGGTCATCGATTTCTATTTGAAGGACAATTCTTATTCACGATAAGAAAGGTTTTAGATTATCTATACAAATAAATATGTTGAATCTGGTAGAAGGGATGCTTTGATTCTGTTATATCGTTCGCTAATTAAATGCAGTTTTAATTAACAATTTTCAAAGATTCTATTAACATGAGAATAATGTCATTGATTAAAAAAAACTCTTTTATTTGCAACTATTTCACAACATGGATTCCCCAAAACACTTTATAAAAATCTTTTTCGTCTAGTATAAATGCAACTTATTACTTGAAATATTTCTAAGGTGGCACGAAAAAAAACACGACAATAATTCCCTAAGTTTGATTCTTCTATGATTATCGATCGTATCGAATCAATCCTTTCTTGAACAAACCTCAGTACCTACAAATCACCCGTGAAATATGCCAAACGTACTCTGCACAGAACAATTTCTTTCAACTCAGCTTCCTAATAGCTTCTCTTACTTTCCTTTCCACGCAATCGTAAAATGGCCGATAAACAACCGCCCACGTGCCACGTAAATCCGTACATTACACCAAAAAAAAAAAAAAACTCTCACACATAAACAGCAGCACCACCAGGGAAGCCTCGGGACGGGCGGGGTGATGTACGGCAGCGGAACCATTGTTTCCGGTCCGCTGGAATCGCTAATAGATTTGCTGATGCCCGGCAACGTGGAAGAATTCGATCAGGTAAGCACAAACCACGCTCAGCAGTATCAGCCAGGCAGGATGTTGTGCATTAGCCGTACACAGCCAGGCGTCCTGCGTCATCCTATCATGCCTCGTGAGGAAATTTAATTGTGCGTCATTTGCATTTCCCTCTCACCCCAATACACTCCCCCCCCCCCCACCACCCATGCCCTCTGCCAACCCAAAACCCATCCGTGCGGCTTGTCAAACGCAGGAGTACGTCTTTTCGTTTCTGCTGTCGGCCAGATTTTTCATCCGCTCGTACGAGCTGCTGGGAAAGCTGCTGGAATCGATACCAGAGTCGGATCCGCTCGAGCGCATCGTGCCGCTGCTCGGCGTCTGGACGCGTATGTTCCCGTACGACTTTCGCGACGAGCGCATGATGAATCACGTCAAACATATCGTAGCTAGGTAGGTGCGTGCACCAGCTGTGGTCCGCGCAGCTGGATGCAATTTGATTGATAATGGCCATCGCTCACGGCATTAACTATCTGGTTTCGTTTCGCTGATTTTGGACGCATCGCTTTTTTGTCGACTATTTTTTTTTCTATCGCGTGAATTGTTTTGTTGATGTTGCGGATATCCGTGTCCGTGCATTGTACCTAATTAACTTCCACTCTCACCCGAACAGATGTGCGGACACTAAGCTCGCGAACGTGGTGCCCCAACTACTGTGTGCCTTGCTGGCTCGACTAACCGAGCTGGAAAACCACGAGGAAGAGCTCAGAAGCTATCAATCAACCGTAGACAATAAGGTAAGGTCCATCGCCGGGACCATATTGCGCGCATTCCTCTCACGACTCTATTGTTCCCTTCCAGACTGAATCTATAAGCTGGCCGACGGCGACACAGCTGGCCCAGCTGCTGTGTCGCATCGAACGAAAGCTCGCCAAAAACGTCGGTCCGGAGGAGTTTGTGCAGTGCAGCCCTAATCTGCTGAAGGACCCCAACCGAGAGGATTTCACACCGAAATCAATATCGACACTCGGCGCTGCGAACGGTGGCTCGGGAGCGAACCACGCAACGTCACTCGATGGCAAGAAAACGTGCAATCTGGAAAGCTACCTAGAATGGTCGGCCCGATTGCGATTGTTGGTAGCGAACGAGATACTGAAGGTATGACTGACGTTCAACGGTGCATTTTCATATTTTCACCCTTCACTCAATATCGATAGCACTCATCGTTTCCGATCGTTCTCTCTTTCTCTTCCCTCAGTGTCGAAACATTCAGGATCGCAACAAGCAGTTTGAGCTGTGGAGTGGTGCGGCACAGTACTGCCTCCTGGTGGGAAACTACAACAGTGCGACGGCCATACTGGAATCGTTTGATCTTCCACCGGTCGCACGGCTGCAAGTTACGGTAAGCATGTTGTTAATGTTTTGCACCAGTCAGTTTCAGCTTCCAACACGAACAACTTGGGTATTATGTGTGCTCGGCATACAAATTGGAGTTTATAACACACTTTTGTGATCCCATTTAAGCTTGTATTTTTTGCTATACACATCTGAAACTATCTGAATGAGATTATCCTGAATGAGATTATTCCATACATCTAAATGAGATAATCCCAAATTAGCTAAACAACTATGCAGGAGATGAAAATAATATATCTCTTATGAAATAAGTGTATGAACAATAATCGATAAATGTTTACTTTATTTAGTTTTATAGCAACTAATTAAATAGAATCCATCAATCATTGCGTTACGTTACACAATCTTGTTTACAGAAATAATTAATTACGTAAGATAACCAATTAGTTCATCTCAATCGAATCTTACGACCGAGTAAATCATGAAAACTTTAACATTTTCAAACTGCCCATTTGTTTCGAATCGTTTTCTCATTTGCAATGACGCAAGCAACAAAAATTCCGCTTTTCTCAGAATACTGTCAATACCATTTCATTCGGAATCTTAAAGGGGAGCTGAATTATAAAACAATTTCCATCCAATTATTTCATTATTGGCTCCCACCTGAGAAAGAAAGAAGAATGGCAAGAACTCTATCATACAATAAAACTTTCTAAAGTTTGCAACTTTTCCACAAAATTGCTCAGTCAGTGTGTTAATTTCAAATTATAAAATCTACAACTAAACTTTTCTTCTAATTTAAAATTTCTCAAGCATTCAATGAGCAAGTAATGATCACCGAAATCAACCACTGCATTTGCATTACGGGATAAGTAATCCCTGCCAAGCGCATTAATAAACCCACGGTAACGCCAGCGGAAATGTAATCCAATCAAACAACGGAAACCACTCACCCGGTGGCGACCGTGATCCAACCCAGGCTACTTGAATCGAAATCACTCAGACAGATTATGGTTCTCGCAGAGGAAAAAAAAGCGGCGTACGAATGGGGTCATAAAAATTAATTAAACGAAAAACGCACCCGACCGGAAACGGGGTGAAGGTAAATGATACGGCAGAGCAAAGTTCGAACGGAAGAAACGAAAGTTCCGAAGCGGTGTGCGGTAAAACATTACTTCCACAACTATGGTACCCAAAGGCATGTGGGCGCTGCTATAATTTACAATCGATTGCAAAGAGCACTCGATGATTTCGCAAAGGCCAGTGCGCGCTGGAATTGGAGAATGGAACAAATGCTTATCGATCCGATTCATTTTTTTCTTTCCGATCCGATTCCGTGGTAAGGTCGATTTGCTGCTTGGTAAGATTGGAAGTTAAGAGTGTGCAAACCGGTCCACTGCTTCCCGTTCACGTCCGATGCACGTGCAACGATCGTATGGTGCGCAGTGCATTTGTTTTTTTTTCTTTCTTGAATTTCGATTGCGGTGTAAGGCGGATATTGAAAAGGATTGTTTTACCTTTTCCAACAACCGCAACCCGCTTGCAGCCTGAATCGGTATCACTTCAGTAACAACAACACGCACACACATTGACAAAAGCAATCGAAACAATGCCCGAATGCAGGGAAAAAATAAATCAACAATATTACATCCCAGTGCAACGGTGGAATCCCACAGCATTCGATCGGAAAACAACTTTTCCCGGAATCCTTACAAAGCAATCAACAAAAAAGCGCCCACACACTCAACCATGCGCAACGAATTGCACCGTATGCTGATCTGCTGCAATGCAAGCATCAAAGCAACACTTTCAGAGAGATACTGCAGGGGGACACGGCACTGCGAGGAAATCCAATAATGCTAAAACAACTCTATTTAGTAGTTTGCAAACTTTGTGCCAGCAAAACCCGAATGGCTTGTTTTCCGTGCAATTGTAAAAAAAAGTGTTTTTTAAACAGTTACTTTGAACGTTGTGCTGGCTGAAAAACGCATGCATGCAAGTAAAGCATGCATACTTTACGTAAATTGCATTCTATTTGGTGCAATAGATATTGCAAAAAACAATTTTTGATCGAGTTACCGGTGATGTCCGGTATCAATTCAATCGTTTCAAAATTAAGCTAAAATTATATTTTAAATCAACTAGAAAAATCTAACCATTGATCCCAAGTAGTAAAATACAGCTACTTTTGACAGCTACTTTTAAATTTTAAGATTACGAATTTCGTAATCCGAAAAACTGCATTATTTATAAAACAAGTGGGTCGTATTTACATATTTATAACAACTATATAACAACTTACCATACCTGCCTAGTAAGTATTCTATTTATGCGCTTTTCACAGTTTGCGGAAAAGCAATTCCAGCGCTTATCGTTCCATACAAAAAACGATAATCAGACAAACATCACTCACTGACCAAATTCACCGTGTAAATAGTATTTTCATACGCCACCAACCATTTTCAATTAATTTTCATAACGCTGTAATGTGCTCCAGAACTGTTCATGCAATTTTCGCAACCCATTTAAAATCACTGCCAATAGGGCAGAATGTAAAACCATATTTCCCGGAACTCTTTGTCAACAATCCAGCGTATCAAAAAAAAAAAAACAAACTACCACCCCGGTGCCATGTTACACGTCAAGAGTGACACTTAAACTGTCCACCACAGTTGGTATTGAGACGCTGCAAAGTGCCGACCCTTGAAACGGCTGTTCAATGGACGCGAAATCACGCGCATCCCGGGCCGTGGTATCTGCGCCGGAAACAAAAACGCTCTCGATAAACTCTCCACCCACCGGCAACGGCATCGACTGACAAGTTTCAATTAACCGGGACAAATTAGTTTCATTTTCCCTTCCATCGAGGCCGTTCTCGTCTCGCCGCCCACTGGTTTGTGGCCGATGGTGGCTGACGTCAGTCGCGTTTTCTTAATGCATCTGGTTTAACTTTTTTGCCGCTTCCAGTTCGTTCACATTTTCTATACTATTTTTGTATATTGTTTTTGCCCTTCTACAAATTCGTCGGAACAGTGGAGCAAACTGTCATCGACAACGAGCCAGCAGCTGGACTGTATGCAACGGCACGCCGAAGGCTGCGGCAGCCTCTGGAGCAAACAGACGGAGCAGCAAGGAAGCGGAAACACTGATGGGCGTCGGTCCATCCTGCACAACGGCCCGTCTGAGAATGGGTCGGCCTCAAAACCATCGACATCGGCTTCGGCCAATGCCAAGGCATCAGTCGCGGCAGGAAGCGGCGTGTCTCGATCGTGCTCGAACGAGTGGGTAGTGATACCCGTTTTTGTCGACATCATCAAGCTGGCGTTGAAGGCAAGAGAGGACTGCTGCGTTAGGTGAGCACACAGATGTTAAACTTCACAGCCGAATGGCACACCCAATACCGGCCCTATTGGATGTGCCCGATATAGTTGCAAATAGCTGTCCGGCTGTCGAAAATACTCACATCCATGTCCCATCATCAGGGAATCGTCTGCAATTGTTTACCGTACGACTGTGTTTATCATACGAGTTTTTTTCCATTTCTTTCACACCGCTTCCATCGGTGTCCGTTTGTTGCAGGCTTCCGAATGGTCACATAAACATGACAGCCTTCGATCGATTGGCGGCTATCGTCGGAGCGTTCACCAAGCACATGATTCAGGTCAATCAAACGCTGCCGGACGTTGGGCAGTACGGAACACTCTGCCAGTACATGCAGTGCTGTAAGCTTCTCAACGAAACAGGTAAGCTTCTTCGTTTATTTGTTTAACTTTTCCTCGCCAGTATTTTTCAACGTTTCGAGCCCTACATTGGAAAATTGAAAACAAGAAAGCAAACACACCAGCAGCTATCGAGCGTACGTTAGTGTGCAACTATTTTTTTAAAAGAATACCACGTTCGCTCGGTAATTAAATGCATTGGCCGGTTGATCAAAGAACAGCTACTCTTCCCTATTTGCATTACCCTGGTCGATAATGGCTTCCGGAATGGTTACAGAAACGTTTCCAATATGTTGCAAAATTGATGGACCGGCAAAATTCAACTCGTTTACGCCATTATGATATTAAAAAGAAAATTAGTAAATCAGGACGTCCTAATGAACGAACGGTCAATAACGCATGCATGTAACGCAAGGATGTGTAGGAAGTGAAGAGTTTTGAGCTAAATTTTCATATTATTATTTAAATGTAATTAATGTGATTTCTACTAAATTATATCAACATTCAAACGGGTACGAAATCAACTCTTTGATAATATCATTCATGCATGAAGAAGTGACAACAAGTTTTGAAGTTTTTAATATAGTTGTTTTGTTTACTTGTATTATTAAACAAAATACCACCATTGACTAATTATTGCCAGTCACTGCTAATTACACTGACAAAGTCACCAGGTTTCTCCATTATATTTGTTACCAATTTAACTAAATGGAATTTAACACCCCAAATCCAACACATAGATATTCAGAAAATTGTATAGCGAAAGTAAATCAAACAAACAAAATCAACTTGTAATATTCTGAATTACAATAGTAGGAACACCAAATTTAAAATCACAAAGTAAAACAATTGACAAAAAATTATTCACAGCTACGAAAACCACCAGGCGTCTCCATCAATGCATATTTCTGGGGATATCTGCTGGTATGAAATTAACTTATCATTGCTTCCTAATTACGTGCATAGATTATATGTTTGAATTAGTTGTAATTAGAAATTGAAATTAGAAATTCCCACAAGACTGCATTAAAACTAAGAATGTTCACTTTTACCGGATTGTTCAAGAAAGCTTTCGATACATGTAACACATAGCTTTTTGCTTATTCTTTGAATGGGTAGAGATGTTATTTACATTTCACTTATTTGCCATATTACTGTATCAAATACAGTACAATGCAAAAGATGAATAATAAAATCATAACATTATTTTTGTTTAGATTAAACCAAGATATTTAATTTAAAGAAGCCTCAAAACAATTTACTGTTTAATTAAGTTAAAAAATGATTCAAGGTGTGGAATTTCTGAATTTCTGTTGAGACAAATTAAAAAGAAACCAAAAAGTGGCATCGCATCCAAATGATCTATAAACTCATCCAATCATCTATAAAAGAAAAAACACCATAAACGAATTCACTATCGACCAAATCACCAGCTAATTTATAGCACCACATAATACCTCCTAAATCATATCATCCATCCCTCGGCTAACAAACCACTTAATCGACCGTTTGATCTTCACACCGAGAGGGCAAATAAAATGCCCTCAAACAACGCTGTCGATTGGCTGTCAGTATTCATCGCGTACACACTTAGCGCGTGCATTGGAGAATGCTTTATGACTATGGACAGTAAAACAGAAAAAAAACAGAACCGCTCCACCAAACCCGTAAAAGCTTCACTCCCAACTTCAAATGGCATCGAAATGGCTACAACAAAGCAAACACATAAATCACCAATCGCCACAGCACTGCCACCCGGATTGGGCAGCCGAAAAAGTGACCGTTTAGTGTGCATACAAATTGAATGTGTCCACTCCAGCGTACTTCCCTCTAAATCTGGTGCAGCTTAAAAATCGAGCGGCACAGCAGCCACTGTCAACAGCCTAGTGCAGGAAACAATCGTTTTAAAATCTAGCAGAAAAAAGCAGAGATGGAATAAAAAATAGCCTCACTTGCCTCAAAAATATGAACCTATTCCAAACAACAAACAAAGCGAGAAACAGGCGAAGAAAAATGGACTATCACATCGACGAATAACCGCAGCCGAGAGTATTCAATACCGTCTGCCTGCTGCATCGGATTGCACCCGAACACATATTTTATCAATTCATATGCATTTATCGATGATGTTTGCACTCCCGAACAAGATGGTCTTCGTTCGGTTCGGTGGCAAAAAGTATAAAACCGTGGTGTGTTTGTACATCCTCAAAAGCGCGATCCGCACGAAAATTGGCATGTACAGCAAACCGCAGCGAGCAGAAAAGTGTGTTCCCCGGAGGAGTGTGCATTTTATTTCTCTCCTATCAGCCCAGACGTACAGCGCACTTTCGTGTCGTTTTACTTCCGGCTAGCTTGTGCGATTGTTGTTGTATTGTGTTTGATTTTTTTTTTTTTGAATCGCTTTTTCCTATTTGTTCACGCTGTAAAAACGATCCAATAAAAAAAACACACACACACACTCGCGCATCCCGACCAAACGATATCGCCAAACCGGTTCCAAGAGGGACTAAAATTCGTTTAGATTCAACAAGCAAACAAAAAACACCGAAAACCATCCTGAGTTTCCTTCGCATACAAGATACCGGCGGCAGCCGGGAGAAAATTTTAGCTGACACATAAATACTCGAGCAGGAGCGAGTGTATGTTTGTGTGTTGGATAAAAAGCACAGGAAGAGATAAAAACTGCCCACCAGTGCGGTCACATGCGATGCATATTTACCTAAGCTCATGAATAAGTTCACTGTGAGCATTTCCCCCGGGGGGAGAAGGGCTTAGGAAGCGACCGGAGAGTTAACACGGTTGGATTTTCACGTTCAACGCGCGCGCGAAAATCGTGAAAATGTGGCAAGAAAAACCCAGCCCACGATATTGCTATTTTTTTTTCTATCTCGCTCTAGATGCCACTCTCCAAACGGGGGAATCGCGTGTTTCAGGAACATGGCTATCTAACTGTTTTGCACCTGTGGGAGAATTCAACACCTTGCACACATTCACACCTTCCGCCCGGGAGAAGGTGACTGTTGATCCCGGAACCGTGTCGGGCGCATCGGGACGTGTGCATATGCATTTTGCAGCAGCAAACACCGGCGAGCTTAGCAAAATATACCACCGACGGAAATGTCCACGACGAGACAGCGCAATTCGCGCCACTGGGCAGTGTACGATGGGTTTCGTTTGCCGAAAGCCGATACCACTCGCAGATATACTCGTACACGGGCATCCCAGAGGACGGTCGTTTCGAATTTGGAAGATGTGCACGACATCCAGTTCGCCCTGAAAGCGGCAGTTTCCGATTCCGATCGCTTACTGCTGCGAACCAATACGCCCAGTAAGCGTATCACTTTCGTAAGCATATCACCGAAAAAGCACTCACAGCTCTGGGGAAACGATGTTTGATCCGCACTCGGAGCTGAATTGGATTTTAATTTCGTTTCCCATTGTTAAATATTTGCAGCCTGCACCGAGTAGAGGGAATTCGGTTTGGGTAGCAATTACGTTACAGATGGTCGAATTTTGGTTATTGTTTGTATTATAGAACGGTTCGATTCCCAGCAGGATGGGTGCGCTACACGTGCTTTGGATAACATTGATCGAATATGGGTTTAATCTTTTACAGCATTTTTTATGGAAATAAATACATTTCCATCGCACATTGGAAAATTAAACCACATGTGATTTAAATGAAAAGAATTTTCTTTGCCAAAAGTGTTTGCAAACTTGGTTGCATGGAGCGTTACAAACACTGGGATTATATATTGAATGAAAAAGTTGCATGACAATGCATTAAAATGCTAATAAACTGGTACAACTCGTACGACGCCCTTTATTACCTTCATTTGTATACGATTACTTGTTATCATCTGAATGCTTACCACGATTTGTGTATTCTTTTTATAGAGGAAACGATGGTTGAAGAAATAGTATTGAATATTTCATTGAATCTGATATCGACACTGCCACATTTTATCGTCATGAATAAAGACTTTTCTCAGACGATAGGTACCAATAACAACAACGGTTATGTTGATCCAAGATAAACTGATTTGCACAATTATCTTGCAAAAATAACACCATACGATGACAAACGAATGTTATTGGATTGGAGTTTTTTTATAGAGATGGAAACAAAGATTAACAAATATGCTCTTCACTATTTTGAACATAGTTACGTAAAAGAAATACCACTTTGAAATTAAAAAAAGGAAACAATCAATAAGAAAAATTCAACAGGTGTGGACCAACTACATAGTATACATACGATGCTTAAATATCGCACATTCTATTTAGTTAATGAAAATACTATCATTCAACAACAAACTAGAACAGGAATTCATTACCTTTCATCTAATTCTCGCAAACCCCAAACATACTAAGCAAAAGAACCTGAACATTCAAAGATAAGATCAAAGATTTTACGTCAAGTCGACGGGAACAAGCATGGTCGGGGGTTCAAAGATGTTGTAAAGGAACATAGAAATATTCAATTCACAATACATCTTTTGTATCTCCTTTAGCAACAGACGCAACCAGCACAGGATAAGAAGTGCAACCATGA
The DNA here is from genome assembly GCA_000473445.2 of Anopheles farauti. Classification (NCBI taxonomy): domain Eukaryota; kingdom Metazoa; phylum Arthropoda; class Insecta; order Diptera; family Culicidae; genus Anopheles; species Anopheles farauti. The sequence goes on along the minus strand of KI915042.1, from coordinate 4,118,129 downwards.
TCCAGAACATGACTACGCACGTTATATAAAGTAAGAGGAGCAGCAAAGTGAACTCGAAACCACATAATCATGGTATTAGTGAAACATCTTTATACCTTTTCAAACCGATCTAACCACGCAGAGCAGTTCGTACTTCAAGCGCTACAATCGGTTAAATTAATGAAGCAATTACATTAAAACTTCTCCCATCGAATATGACTGTAAGACTGATTCAATATTAACAAATTTTCTGTTCGATATTTTCTTCGTTGCAATATGGTTTGAATAGCCTGTTTCGCGACAGCTTTTGCTGTTTAAAATTTACCACTAATAAGCCAAAATAGCTACTGAAATGTTAACAAATTGGCAACGCCTGATAGAAACACCGTTCAACCCAAAAACCTCGCATGATGCTCACTTTCATGTGCATCTTATTCCAACAGATGGCTTTGATTATGGACTACGTGGAAAGAGGAAAGTTTCCCCGGCCTAGGAATGCCAATAAAAACTTCACAATAACGGGGGGAGGGGAGAAAGTTACGGGTAAATATATTATCACCCGGTACCGGAAGGCGTTCATATTGCGCGTACTTTCCAAGCCGCTCGGTACCGTCAAAGCCGGTCGATCCTTGACTTGAAAGAGCAAATTCCATTCCCGCATCCCGCCGCTATCTCCGCTCGCCCGGCGAAAGATAAGTAACATTCTTTGCAAAATAGTTAATAACATCTATCACCAGTGAACGGTTGAAGTATTTCTTTGAACGGCATTGATCCGCTCCGATGCTGTTTCCAGCCAGCCGCACGCTTCGGTGCGATTGGGTCACGTCAAATCTGTTCCTTTTACGTTCGGTTAAACATTCGTCCATTGTTTGTTCATCGTCCGTCGCCAGACAGCCATTTTATTGCTCATTTTTATGCTAATTCGGCGGGCGGTATAAAGTAGCGTCTCAAATAAATTATGATACACACGTTTCAATTGCCATAAAACCCGAACACAATTGCGGGTACTGGACAGAGGTACCTAAAACGACACGACAACCTTTTGCGTTCTTTTCAACTCGTGTTCCACTGCATAAATGCAAATGCAAACGCAGAAACAAAAAAAAACTGCGAACAAATTTAACACAGACAATATGCATCATCCATGACGAACCCTGTCGTTTCTTTTTCCGTTTCCACCGAAAACGGTAATTGAGTTAAACGAATGTATCATACAAGTGACCGAGTAAAAACTAAAATCGAAAAATGTGTGCGAGAGAGAAAGAGAGAAAGATAAAACATATCAAAATTAGAATAATCATCGGATGCGATCAACGAGCAGCATAAGTATTGCCTCGAGAAAATGGAAATAAAAGTAGGACACCCAAAACTGAAAGTGCGATAAAAGCGAAATAAAACAAACTAACAACCTTGTCTGCATCGGGCGGATCGGTGGCAAATTAAATTACCATCGAAGCGTAAGCATGCACTTTCACCAGAAGCAGCAACGTGCAGGAGTTTTTATTTTAAAAAATTCAAAACAGATCCTCATCCACATCCACCTCCTTCATTATGCATTGATGGAGCGCTCGACTCGTAAGTTTTTTCTCCTTGCTGTGCTCTCTTTTTCTTTCTATCCTTGTTTTAGCCATGTTTGCTCTCCGTACCAACTTATCAACATCAGATCATGGCTTCTTTTATGGAAACAAAACTTTACTTCACAAGAGCCGGGAAAGTTTTTGGAGCGGTTATGTCTGGAGAGTGGTCTTTCCCTCCTCTGTACGCCATAAAGCTAAAGGGCAGGCGAAGATATTCTTTACCACTCCATCGGCAGCTGATCGGAGGTTGTGTTGAACACACCGCAATTCTATCAATCTTTCTGCTCAATAGTGCGCTTTTCTCTAACGAAACTAATCAAAGTCGGTACTATCGCTACTATGATCGGATCGTTTTTTTTTTAACACTGACGAAAGCCCCACCGAACGAAGCTTGAAGTTGTGATTATCTGATGAATGGACTTTTCCTTGCGGTGGTGTCCCATGTCCATGTCCGGAAGCCGATTTTTTGTCGTTCAGCTGATGCGGTGACTTTTTTTTCTTATTCCCTATCCCCTATATTGTCACTTCTATCTTCGGGTAACTATAAAACTAGCGCACCGCACCGAAGATGGACAGCCGGCAAACGATCAATCTTGCTGGCATCCGCTTCTGGGATGCTGACGGAGTACGAAGATTCGCCCACACAGCCACATAACCGTGAACGTTTGCGTTTGCACTAGCCCCAACGCCATGATACGACAATGTGACAAAGAATGCAATTCTTTTGCCACATTCGGGGTAGTTACTTTTGATTTTTTGTTCATCGTTCACGTTCATCGTTTCTTGCCATTTTATTTCCATCACTGGTCGCTTTATGCACCGCTAGCTTAATTTAATTTCAAATTAACCAGGAAAAAACGCACAGTTGAAAGAAAGTGGAAAAAATGAATCGGCCTCGTTTGCAGAAATGGGAATACAAAATTGGCCCAGAAAAGCAAGAGGTTTTGAATCATTCATTTTCGCAGAGAATGCACTTTGGGTTATACGAAACTACGCATTTTTTATAGAAAACATAACAGCAGACTAAGTGCATAAACTAAGTAACATAAACTAAGTGCTAAACGTGCCGAACACTATGCACAAAACCAAACGTCCATCTATCTCGCGGCACCGCATTCGGCACTTATTCCATTTCTTATAAAGAATGTTCCCCAGTCAAGTACTTTTACGGGCTGGAACAGTTAATAAAAATACCATTCCATTGCACACCCCAGGCAGACGGTCCAAGCCGTTCTTTTAGATAATAATACCGATGACGCTGTGGCTACTTGATCCAATCCGTCCTTTTTCGTTTCAACCTTAACGATCTTATTGAAGCAAAATATGCCACGAGGAGCGTTTGTTAGCCGGACAGTCAGTCTCCGTGTGCAATGTGCCATCCACTCCTAGTGCATGTTTGGCATTCGTCTATGCCCTTAAAGGCATCGTTGGGCTTCTTTCTCATCGCAGTTTGATTCTCAATTTGAATTGCTTCCGTGAAGGACAACGGTGTATGGGAGAGAAGGTGCCAAACCGAAGCGTCAGACACTCCTCGACGAACGAGATCCGACGGAATTGTACTTTTCTTCACTTATTAATAATATTTCCCGTTTGCCATTTTTTCTCCTACTTCCATTCCATATCCGACGTCCTTCGAGAGCAGAGCTGATGCTGGCATCATTCGAATGTGAACCACCGACGTCGGCGGAGAAGGAATTGTACGACGTTGCATAGCATTTGCTGCTGCTACTTCCGTTTTTCCTGGTTGTGCTCATCTGCGTGGTTCAGCTGACCATCACAACCGTTCCAGAGGTCCATCGAGCAGGAGCCAAACTGTTGCTAGTGCTATTTCCCCCTCGTCGCTATGAATGTGACTGTGTCCAACCGGAAAACTCCTCTCTACGGGCCTGGTTGAACCCACCGGATCGGAATTCGATTGCAGTCCCGCACGGAAATCGAGTGCATCTATGTGTGTGTGTGTGTGTGTGTACAGATGCATCTCACACGCGATCGTTCTCTCGGCGTACATCATACATCAGCGAGGTTTATTAAGGCTTCCTTTACGACCCGGCGTGCTGGATGCGATCGGCACGGAGAGGGGATGGCAGCGCAACAAAGAGAAATAAAATTTTATTTCCAATTACCCATAAAACAAAATCTCTTTCCACCGGGAAGGGCTGAGGTAGAACAATCATCCGGACGCTGAAACGAATATAGAGCAACGTTAGTATGGTGAGAAGTGAGTGTGTGTGTGTGTGTGTACAAAAAAGCTCACCGATGATGCCGTTCCCGTGCAAGGGGAGAGGAAGGACCACAAACAGGGAAGTGATAAACGGATGAGCGGTTATTTCCAAGTCACTGAAACGGATGATTGTCTTGCGAGGGTGTGAGAGCAGAAATATGTTATCCGACATCGATCCGATCGCCCGTAGGAAAAAAGGCGGTAGAAAATGTTACAATTGCAGCACGGTACCGGCCAATCGTTGGTCCATTGATTTTGTTCTCGGTTCATTTTTTTTCACCTATCGCCGTATAGTTAACTGCAGCGCGCCAGGAACGAACCGAAGCATGTTTTTTATAACTTTCGTTACTTTATTATTTTGCTCTGCATCGTTACGATTCCAACCGCGTACGCCGTTGCGGTTTGAGCGATGCAACACTCGGTGTGTGGATGAAGTATATCCGTGAAACATATATCCTAGAACCAGTAGCGCTGTGACGAAGCAGAAGCAGTAGAAACAAACATGAACGATGGCTATAATTAAAGAAAATTTATCGTTTTATCGAAAAACACTCGACCCCGAGCTCGAGCAGTGTACACTTAATTGGTGCGCGAAGCCACCGGCATATTATCCGTAATTGTGGTCATGGTTTGGAGCGATACGCTTATGTCCAAGATACTTAGTAGGTAAGTACACAAATGAACTCGCAATGGAATTTGCACAAAACGGTAATAAGGAACATTAACGTCCGAAATCGCATACACATTCTGGGTAAGCATAAAGTAATGAAAATGAAAGGATGTACTATTTAAATTAAAAGAAAAAAATGACACAGTGAATCCCATGGTTCATATGTCACATTTTGTGGTTGATATGGGCATAATTTAAAAATTGTTATCTACTTATACACCGAAAAATTGTTTGAAATTCTATAGTTTATAATAGTGTTGTTAATTCATAACGATTAATCATTTCGTACTTAGATATCACAGACTTTTAAAACAGATATATTGATCAACTAATCTTATGCAGCCTTAACATTCTCACTAATTTCTAGCAGACGTTAAAGCAACGATTATGTTTAACACTTCGATTATGTTTAACATCTTCTAAAGATTATCATTGCAATAAATTATTGTAAAATATTAATTTTCCAATAATATTTCTCGCATAACATGCTATCGCTACTAAAAACCCTTTGTTATCTTATATTAAACATAAAAATCAGTAAACAAGTTTAACAATTCAATTTTATATAGAATTATAATTATTGGCATCAGTTTTTTATGTATCACGGCCGTTGTCCTACATATGAACCTCATTATACCAGCTTATATATATATCTAGTTCCAACATCTTACTGCTTTATTTGTTAATTTTATTAAAAAACGCATTATTTTACTATACCACGTAATGTGATAAAACTTTTGCACCCTGAAGTCCCTCAAAAAATTTCGCAAATGAGTTTATTAAGCCAAATGTGAACATTGGCCAAATTATATCATTTTGATAATTTATCAATCGAAAGTTTTCTTTTTTATTTTACAAAATTAATTAAACATTTCATACTGAAAAGGTACTTTGTGAACAAAAACGTTAACCAAACTCAAAAAAGAAGAAAATCAATGTGATACATGTTCGGTTCACAACCCAATTGGGTTCAAAAGTTATAAAAACCTGATAACATCATTTACTTTATAAGGGGTCTAACCTTTTAAAGATAAAAGATAACGAATTTACCCTACCAATACTCCTTCTAGCATCATCATGTTTGGATTATTAAAATTTTCACATGGATTTACTCAACGCCACTGTCAAACGCCAACTCTCTGAAAAAATGATAATAAAAGCAATATGCTAAACTTTCGAACATATTAGCACCACAACCAACATGAGATGATTTTAAGGAATGATGGTTCAGGCTTGTTTCAATATATTTAGTAATATGTTTTGTTTAAAAATCAAACACAAAAACACAATTATTTGAATATGGAAAAGTAAATACTATTCTAACAATACGAACCACAATCGTTAATTCATGAAAATTTAATATAAATACTAAGAAAGAAACCAACATGCATCATATGCTGCGTTCAATCCAATACATTTCCAACAAACCATGAAGCATCACGAAAACCGCAAAGGCGATTTATTTTAATTCACATCTATTTTTAATTCCTCCAAACGAAAGTGCAAGCGTAAAGCTTTAAACACTTTACCAGCCACAACTGAGCAACAGCCAGCACAATCCGACGTAAGAATGGACATCAACTACTTGAACTCTATTTACAATTGCAGTGCGCTTCACTCCCAATTGAAATAAAGCAATAAAGCATGCTGCATTTGCGGAACCATTTTTTATTTTTCAAACACCACCAAACCGCGTGTGGTTTTTCGTGGTAAGTGTTTCTCCACCGGCCGTGGGCTCGATTACGTTCGGCTGTTCCTACAAATAATGCCATTGTAAGCGCTGGGAAAGCGAAATAAAAACCACAATTTCACATCACAACAGCATCAAAACGCTGGCGATTTCAGGCGATTATTGCACCGTGCGGCACGATGCGAAAGGACAATGATGGTTTTGCACATAAATCCTGCCCTTCCCGGCGCGATGAGGCAGAAGGAAAGATACAAAGAGAGAGAGAGAGAGAAAGAGAGAGATATTGATGGTTTCAAAATTGTTGCACTCGGGGGTGCGAAACAAAACGTAAGTATCACACTTACCGAAACAAAGCTACGGACGGTTATTTTCGATAAATAAAGCGTGTAAAATATCAGCATATTACAAGCGATAAATAAATCTCATAAATTGAGCTTTCATCCGACGCCTTCATACTTTCCTCGTCTTTCCCAACCTACCTACTGTCTGTAATAGCCGAATGGGTCGTAAATAAAGGCAACAGAGAAACCACAAAACTGTGGAAAAGTTGGGTAGGAGGACGTTCCGCACGTGGGAACTGAATGGGTAGGTAAAAAATGAAGAAAAAAAAACACTCACACACACACTCCCACACCCGGCACTGAGACACCGATGCAGCCGGTACAATTGTGCGGGCATATTTATGCACCCTGCCCCCATTAAAGCCCCATCTCGTCATCTGTTCGCTTCGAATACTCGTAATGGGCGCACTTATTTCGTGATATTACTTGCGCTTGCGAGAGATAGAGAAAAAAACGTTTTTTCCTCTTTCCCATCCGAAGGGTTCCTCTTGTCGCTTGAAATTAAAATTCCTACCATCCCACATCGGTTTATCGTGAGTTTATTGAAAAAGTTACACGGGTTCTGCCTGCAAACGGAGGCAAAAGCCAGCGAAAAAAACGTTTCCTCCCAATTGAGTAAAAAAAAAACAGAAAACAACCCAACCCGAATCTTCTTGTGCTGCGTGCCAACGGAAGGGGTTTAAAAATTTATGATGATTGCCAAACAAGCACATCATTGGCGTTCCAAAACTGCGAACGCGATCGATTTGTTAACAGTTACATATTTTGCCGGCTTCCCCAAGCCCAACCCGTAAGCCTTAAAGCGACCCTAAAGGCTGGCGTATGTTTTATGGTTCTGCTCGCGTTGCACAATAAAACATGGCATTAAACGTGGGAAATGGAGTGGGGGAAAACGATTGTGGCCCGTATCGACAGCAGCAAGCTTTAGAACGGCAACAGCCACCACCACCACCACCAGAACACAGTGCAATTCATGGCCATCCATTAGGCGCATCAACGCAGAAAGAAGCAAACTCCTAGGCAGAGAAAGCGAAGAAAGCGGTTACGATTCTCAGGAGACTTTACCCGTTTTGCGAAAGAAAGAAAGTGCCCAACCCATGACCCGCTCGCTCGTGTTCGGCTCGAGCTTAATGAAGATGAGCCAAAAATCCATTTCGCAACTGGCCGCAACACCGCACACAAACACACAGAGAAATACTCCGAAAGGAAACAAAACGCTCCCGTACAATCCGTTCTCCGGCTGTCGTTAAGTTCAGACGATAGTTACCATAATGTGCCATCGGAGGAATAAATCTGGTGAAAAGTGCAAAAGCTGGCCCGCTTCGAGAGGCCTCACCCGATTAGCTTGCGGAACCGGCGGAAAACAGGAGCGGCGGGGGAGGGATGGCGAAAATTTACGAAATGTGATCCTTACCGGACCCAGCGACCAGGCCGACCTGCGCCGAAACCGAACCGAAACCTTTGGACTTGTGACTTGTTTACACCGCCATTGTACGTATGATGTGAGAGCATAAGTTCAGCATAAAACACGCCGCCAACCGGCACCCCAACTAACATACCGGCAAGCCACCATGCCATCCCCGGGACCCAATGACACTAATGAGGAGGAATTTGTTTCGCATATCTGGGCATAATGGCGGGTCGTTATGCACCAATTAGATAATGTTTCTACCAATACACAAAAAAAAACCTTTGCCTTGGTTAATCAAGTAGTATATCAATTAATTACGACCGTTTGTCTATTGCGATCCATAACAATCTTTAGCGATACAGAAGCTGTTAACAAGTTTAGTAGTTTTTAGTATTTATTTGAGCTTAACCATTTCTTTAAATTCTGAATAAAAAATTTAGCCAGTTTTAGCCTTTTAACTAAATCTGGACTATTTTCTAAGATTATTTGCTTAAAACAATTCGACTATTATACATAGTAATTGATTGCAAAAGCAACATTTAAACTTAACATTTACGGTCAAATGAGTAGGTTTAATAAATCCAAGGAGCCAATGTCTTGACAATGTCTGGTTAAAACCGGCCCAAAAATCTTAAAAACATATTAAAAAATACTTTATTTTTTGTAAATATCGCTCCAATCTTAATAAAGCATTGTTTAGCGAACGACTTATGTATTAATTTTTTAAGAAGTATTAATATTCGATTGTTGTATTATGTTAGGTATTTAATTATAAAAAACAATTTCCACATGTTTTCTCCACACACAAAAACAAAAATCTCTCATATCCTAGTAACAACAAATATTCAACTTTCTGAACACTAAAATTACGAAATCACCCATCAATGTTTTGAGAACGCCATAATATTTATTCAATTTGCTTTAAAAGTTTTATTGCCGCGTTCCATTTTCTTTATTTGAAATATGAACGCTTTTTTCATGTTGTTTTGGTTTAAACTAACCGGTTAGGTCTTATTAGTGTCATGAGCCCAACGTTCGAAGCCCATTCGAATACTCTTTCTCCATTTCTATGAACACTTCACACAGTCTCGGGAAAAAAAAAGTACAACAGTCTTCCACAGAATGGGCCTTTCGTTCTCGTTCTCCACCTTCATGAGAAAATGTTTATGCTGCTGCTACTGCTACTGTTCCCAGTGAAAATGAAGATGAAAACTTCTGCCCAACGGGTCCTCCCGAGAAGCATAGGTATGTGTTTGTCTGTGTGTGTGTGTTTGTGAGTATGTTTGCTGTTGTCGTTCGGAATTTAGGAAGTTATCATTCTCTACTACCCTCACCACTCGGGCAACATCAACCCCACCCTTCTCCAATCCCCAATCGGACCGCACAAAAACTTCTTCCATGCAGAAGGCGACACCGAAGCACACTTTGCCTGAACCGAAAACAAACGATGGTGGTGGAAACGGCCCCAGCAAAACAAACATGCCATCTGGTACCATTTACTGGCTCCGATCAGTGCAACACACCGGAAATGGAATACAGTGTCAGTCCCGGGATAAGAGATTGCATTCCCTGGATTCCTTTTACCCACGCCGGGGTACCGATGGGCATGGTCGTGTGGGCCCCGAAAAAACCACACCAGAACGCAGGGCAGATTTATGAAATAGAATTGTGCAATAAAAATTAATCACAACAAATTTCTGGTACTCCACCATACCGGGAGGGGGGATGCATCGTCTTCGTAGAAAGCGGAGAAGGAACATTTGGAGCAGCCCGGCCTGCAGCTGGCACGGTCTTTTCCCTCCAACATGATTTAAGGCAACAGCTAAAACATACCGAAAACATGTCTCGAATAAATAATCCCTACAAATCAAAGCAGTGGGTTGGGTGTTGGGGTCTGAAGTCCCGATACGGGACTTCAAACCAGGGTTGGAATGTAGTTTGGGTTGCGTCGGTTGCTCCACGTTTTGCCGTTCAATCTGTACAACCGAGACGAATCAATTCCGGTTTCTTTCCTATGGTTGATTTGTGTTGGACGTGAAAAAGATTGAACAACTAAACTTATCCAAAACCTAATATGTAACCTGCATTTAATAATACTTATTTTGTGGCTTGACGCCAAATGACTTTAATTAACCTTATACGTATATGAAAAATGTATAAAGTCAACAATTTTGTAATTCAAATCACCAAGAAGGAATCAAATAATTTGAGCGACAAATCAACATTATTATTTATGCATTATTTTTTACCTTCAATTAATTTTTATAAAATTTCAATGACTAACTAACTTATATGCAGATAACTCGATATGCAGAATGAATATCGTTTGTTTTTAATAAATTTTCAGTCAATTTTTCAATTCAAAAGGTACTGTTTATTTGCAAACAAACGCACGGTAGAATATCGCTTGCTTTAACTTAAATTGCTTACAAGAAGCTTCAATTCGGCTTCGGCTTTGGAATATATCGAAACATGTTGCGCTTGTGGTCACCATGTGGTTTCGTATTGTTGATCAGTACGGTCATATCTCTCTTTGTATCGACGACAGGCATCGGCTGCCAATTGCTTTCCATACTCTTCGCTAATTAATGGACGCAGATGTGTTGCGGTGATTCTTGCGTCTAGAAGTCGATTCATCTAACCAGTCTGCGAAATATATCTTATCGGTTGGAATCGGTACGAATATATCGACGGAATGAGGAGAATATTCGGGGAAATCCCAACACAAACACAAGCTAGGCCTCGATCGTTATCAATATCACATAAAAAACAATACGGCCATGCCGTGCCAGCTCAATAAATAAAAAAAAAACAACCAATATCGCATATGAAATTCTACTACGTCGACGTTTGCTATAGGATTTCATGATGCAATATCCTTCATTTATTGAATGATGAAGAAAGTTTGTATCGTATGTTACAAAGAGGTAGTGTAGCAACTCACGGTAGCAATACAAATAACTTTTACACATCTTCCTAACAACCTTGATTGAGAGAGCTTTGTCAATATTTGTTTTAGAAAAAAGCTCAAGCATTCATTAAAAAGCTGAAACCTACATTACTCGCTCTAATAGCTAGTTAATTAAATTAACCATCCAAAGAGCACCTTTTCAGAAAAAAACAAACTAACAAACAGTATACAATCATGAAGAATGGTACAAAATTACACAATCAGTTTAGTTAGTGTTGGCGCACAAATACGCGTGTATGTTGCGCTAAAATGTAAGACTTGAAATATAAATAAGACTTGAAGTATTTACGATGGTTTGTAGATACCATCACACTTAGACCATCTGTCCCTCGTGGAATAACCTAAATCCTAATATGGTTTTCGCATCTGAAGGCCACTTCCTGTCAGTGGAACCACCCTCGTCACCCCCACAACCACAGGCCCGGCCATGTAAAACACGAGCGGCCACAATCGAACAAAACACCAATCGAACAATAATAAAAGTTCCTAATCTCATCATGACAGGAAAAATTAATATTAACTTCAACCGTTGTCAAATAAAGCCAACCCGAAATGTCGACGAGAATATGAATACGGTAGCGCCGGTCGGCGGGAAAGGAAGAAGGAAAAGCAATAACCCTCATCCACGACCGTGACCAAGGACACTTATAGCCTGTACACTACCGGCGGCACCAACCCAGCAAACCATGATCGTTGGCGGCGGCAACATCAGACGCCGACAAGAGCGGGACAATTGTAAGGAATTTCGATAAAATCAATTCCGTTCGGCAGGCGGCAACGGAAATGTTCGATATCATACTGAGGCGCGCTGAAATAAATTCAATTTACGATAACTTTCAACAAGCACAAGCACCACTGCCACCACAACCGTCACTGCCACTTTTTTCCCTCACGGGTTTCCCCAACGGTGCGAATGAAAAATAAAATGTCACTCTCAAGAAGGGGCTGCGAAAAAAAAGCACCGGAAGCAAAAGAGCAACGGCTATGAACGATCATGCTGCTGCTGCTACCCCGGCCACCATTAACAACCGTCCTTCCTTTTGGCCCGGGTCGCTCCACTCGCCCAACACACTTGTTTCTACCGTTTGCAATTTTCACTGAGTAATGCATTTTTTCCCGATCGATGGACAACAAAATAAAGAATAAAAAAGAATACAGATAGCTTTTTACAGCGGAAAAGTTTTAAGCTTATCGCCCTGCCTGCACTGCCGCCTTCCTACTCGATAGGAGCAATCAACTTTTGCAAACAAAAAAAAAACTTTTCCCCTTGGTCTCGCTTTCGTGTTTATGTTGTGCAACACGCAGCCCTATAACTCCACCGGGCGGCAGGAACTCAACACTGGGCTGCAAAAGAAAGGGCACGAAAACATTCCAATTCCGGTCAGACTGCCGAACTGCCGAAATGGTAGAGCTTTCAATACCTTCGCTTCCACGGATGGACAGATCACGACCCGGTCGGGCCGGCAGACGGTTTGATATATTCCCTCTTTTTTGAGAGCAAGCTGAAGCTTTTGACCTGCCTCATCGGGCCGTTGCGCGCCCCAGAGGTTTACAATTACGAATTGCAAAACTTTTTTTCTAGTGCTTAATTTTCTTTTTTATCACCACTTATGGGAAAGCAGAGAGTATTTCTGGTGCTTATGTTTTGGAATACCGTGGCTCCGTTTGGGGGGTCTTATTTTAAATACCACTTTTAATCCTGATTCGCTTACTTGCGGCCCTTTACTTAACGTTCCGTTGCAAAGCAATTAATCGTCTTGCGACCGGAGAAGAGGAAAGGTTTTGAGTTGGAGCGAAACAAACGGGTTAGCTTTTCTTGTATAAAACAATCGATCAATCAACATGTTAAAAAGAATGAATTAAAATCGTTTATAGGACGGTATAGACGTTGTCGTGAAACCGATATCGAAATATGTTCCAAATAATTCCAGCAGTAATAAACTTATTTATCTATTTATCCATGTTATTGTTAACAAATTAATTTTAAACTTACTTTACTACCATACATGAAAATTGACAAATCTCAACCTGAAACCAAAGCTGCAATCATCTTGCGCCGAAGATTTAAAAATGTTTCGAACTTTCTTACAAAGAAGTGAAACACATTAATTAGAACACTGCAATTAGAAAAAAATGGTATAAAACAGGAGAAAAGATAAATTTCAATACAAATTTGTACATAAAGAAAATACAAAATACAAATAAGATATATAAATTTGAAAAACCTAACCATTAGAAGTTGAGTTATGGTTTATATATTTATTTCGTAAAATACAGATGCATAATAAATGTAAATAAGTATAAAAAGATGAAATTATATTTTGCATAGCGTTGCAACTATTCGCTAATGGCGCTTTCTTACTACATCTAAAATTGTTTCAAACTTTCCGTTGGCCCTGGAACACGTATCAATTTGGCAACAGTATTTTACCACGAAATAAATTCCCGCAAAAGCTGACTAAAGAAAGTCACAAATCACATCAAAAGGAAGATAAAAACAAGTAAGTGCATACTGCAAACTATAAAAGTGCAAGTAGAAAAGGATTTTCATTAGCTGAAGAAAGAGTGCGCAAAAAGCAACCCCGCACCTGAACCATGTAGCAAAATAGTTCATCAACAAAAAAAAGAGAAACTGAAACATGTGCCGGAAAAGGCGTGACCCGTGCTGGTACGGTTGAAGCAAATATCGCCAAAATACAACAGTCAACAAGGGTGAGAAAGTTTTAATTTAATCTGCCCATGTCCATGTTACCCCTCATACAGTTTCAGCTTAAGAGCTTTCTCCAATGGTTTTCCGCGCACGTGAACCCTTTGCATTGCCACAGCACTTCGTTGCTTCTGCCCTCTTCAAAACAAGCGAAATGTGCATCCCGGAGCCAAGGAAAATAGAAAATAGAAAAAATAAATAGAAACTTTTACTCACCCGACATTGGCTACGTTGTTGTGACGCGCAAGTAAAGGAGGACCGTATGTTGAAAAATACGGAAAAGTCTTCTTGTGATGTGTTTGAAACTTTGCGACAGAAATTTGTCATTGCAAACATACCACCGCTCTTTGAGCTACTTATAACACGAAAACTATAAAATCTGCTACAAATTCAAATAGCGAGAGTGAAAGGCTTGCCTGCTCGCACGTTACATCCTACCGATCAGTCATTATTGTTTTCATTATTCCACCGGCGATCGTCCCCGAACACGAGCAGGAGACAATAGAACCACACCGCAAAAGCAACTTTCCACTATTCTCCGGCTTAAGTTTTAACACGTCCCCGGGCGATACCACCACGGTTACCGAGATGAATACGCTCAGCAGGACACGTAATCCTGCTCGTTTTGAAAACGATGCATCTTAGCACACCCGCACTTGCACATGATACCGCCGCCTTTTGGATGGCGAAAAACTAAAACACAAACAAAGCTGTAAACCAGCCAACTTTGCTCTTCGCGTCTTAATTAAACTTTTGTAAAGCAGATTATATTTTGTGTGTTGGTTAAATCTTAGCAGGTACATAGAATGTCGGTCGGTTCTTGGCACAGGGTACTTCGATGTTCTGGGTAAATAACCGTTTCCCCGCAGAAAAAAAGTAGAAATAGTTTTAGTTTAGGCTGCTTTTTTCGAATTAAATACCAAGGAACCATTTTAACATTATACGCCGTTGTATCCTCGGTAATTACTTACGACACAAAAGCACCCTATGTTTGCATCTCTTTTAAATACCGTTTTATTTACCGCCATGGGATACTCAACTGCAAAATTAGATATTTTGCATAATATGTTCATGTCTAGTCGGCATTGTTTCGAGTTGTTTGAACAATTCTCAATACTTTCTTAATAATAGACCACCGTAACGTGTTTTTAGACATTAAGCATACGACGACATGCTGCCGAGTTTAATCAACTTACACAATTACTCAAACGCCACCGACGTGCTACTATACTTTATCGTACACTTTCTCACATACACACATATACTTCTAGCTACCCTACCACCATGACGATTTGTTCATCTGTTTGAACTTCGCCATGTTGATTAGAATGGAATTTTTTATCGACTCCTTATCACGGTTTTGTCCATAGTAGTCGACGAATTCCCCGTTTGGATCGACCAAGTACATTATAATTGTGTGATCGACGATATAATCATCATCCTCATCCTTCGGACCGGCGCTGAAGTACACCCGGAATGCACGACATACCTGTGCCACCTGCTCTACCGTGCCGGTAAGTCCTAGCAGCTTCGGTGAAAACTCCTTCACGTACTTGCCCACAATCTCTTTGGTGTCCCGCTGCGGATCGACCGTAATGAAGATCGGCTGAACAGGATCGGCATCTTTCTCCTTCGCGAGATTATCGACGACGGCCGACATCTTCTCCAGCTCGTCCGGACAGATGTCGGGACAGTGTGTGAAGCCAAAGTATATGAGCAACCACTTGCCGAGAAAATCGGCCGATTTGCGCGGATTGCCATCCGAGTCCATCAGATCCCACTTCCCACCGATGGCCGCCTTGCCCAGTTGTCGCTTGCGCTCCCTTAGCAGAGCCTGTTCCTTTTCGTCCTTCACGTACCACATGAACCCGAGCACGCCGATACCAGCGGTGGCAATAAATGCAAAACTTTTCCACGTTATCGGCCCTTTACCTTTCATCGGGTCCGATTGGCGGGTTGTGTGTTGAAGTCGGCTCAACGTGGATCGGCCCACACCACCAGGCATTGATCGTGGAACACATAATCCGGCACTCCCACATAGTTCGCGCAAATTTCGACTGGACAATCGTAGCAATAAATTGGACATTTTAGAAGATTTCTGCAAAAAATAAAACGAAAACACATAAGATTTGTTTCGCCAAATGCAAGTGGAGATTACATTTACCAACACTTTTCACAACTCTAAATATTTACACTCATTTAAACAATTTGTGTAATTTTTCCTCAATGTTTTCTTCTCGCCGGCATATTACGTACACTGTCATGTTATTTGGTGTTTTTGACACTGGAGTGCCTAGCGAGTTTTGGGCTTTGTGAGAGTATTTAATATTATGAGTTATTGTCTAAAACAAGTTGTAAGTAATTATTATCAGTTTTTGTAGTTTTGAGCTCTCTTTACTATAAAAATGAAATTATATTATCATAGAAAAATTTGCAAAACATTGTTCGTCACAAAACAATCTTCCAGTATAGAACTCTTAACTCTAAACACATTGCACGTTGATTGTCGATAACCACTAGGCTCGCTTCGTTTGTCAACGCGCTAACAAACTCACGGCTTGCGTTCCCTCGTTTTTCATCGAGGGAAAATACGATTGTTTAGCGTTTGTACTAGTTTTCTGAGTCCCCAATAACTTGTGATTAACAAACAACGATGTCCGGCTTCAGTTTCGGTACGCCGACTACTTCGGCCCCTGCGTTTTCCTTCGGAACACCAGCAGCAACAACGAGCATCGCAGGGCTAGCACCAGCTACGGGTACTGCACCGGCTACAGGCACAGCATTAGCTCCCTCGACCGGATTTTCTTTTGGAGCACCAGCAGCCGCCGCAACTGCAGCGGCACCCGCAGCTACGGGTTTTAGCTTTGGAAAACCCGCCACCGCCACAACTACGGCTGCTGCGCCACTATCGTTCGGTCTCGGGACCACATCATCGACGGCGAGCCCGTTCGGTGGCCTGAGTGTGTCAGCCGGAACAACGGCAACGGTTACAACGACGTCCACCTTTGCTGTGCCTACGCTTAACTTCGGAACCGCAGCCTCAGCAACCGCCGGGAGCACCAACACACTCGGGATAGGAGGCACGGCAGCAGGAGGATTATTCGGTGCAGCGAAAGCTACAACTACGGCAACGGTCGCACCCACCCCGACGACAACGACCACAACGTCGGTCGGTTTGGGAGGCGTTGACATAAACGCCAACTTACCGAAATCTGTCGAAGGAAAGAATGACAACACGAAAGCGAAGGAATCGCAAGTACCGCAAGAAATCATCAGCACGGTGGAACATCTGAAAGAGTACATCAAACGGCAGAAGACAATCAGCTCGGACATAGCTCGTTCGTCCGCTCGGAAAATGTCGAACGTTTCAAATGAAATTAAAAGCCTCAACAGCACGCTAACGGAACTATCGAACAGTGTTAGCAATAATCAGAACGCCATTAAAATGCTACGACACGAAACGTCCGGAATTACCCACCAAGCCGACATGGCGCAGCGTACGCAGGAAACACCGGCCGGTCTACAGTTCGAAAACACGCTGCCGCAGCACTACTTCATCGAGCTAATACAGAAATACGAGTCCGATCTGATCAACCTGAAGCAGCAGGTCGAGCTGACGGAAAAGCACATGAATTCGCTCACCACGCCGCAGTACTTTACACCGCAAGATTTGAAGCTTTGTCTGCAGCAGATCTACGAGAGCTTCGTCGCTTTGGCAGGACGTCTCCATGAGCTGCACCAGAAGGTTGAACAGCAAAAGGAACAGTATCTCAACCTGCGGAGATACCTGTTGCGTGACAATACGGATGTGTTCGAGAGTAATGACGTTATGAAGGACGGCACAGGAAACGCGGTAGATAAATTTGCCCTCAACATCTCATCCGGGCCGACGCCGTTTTCGTCCGTCATGGGTAACGTTAGCTTTGGAGTTTCGCTAAGACAACCTGGTGCAAGCACATCACTCTGGTCGGGTGCAACAGGAGGAGCGGGAGCGGCAAGCGTGACTGGGGTGGATCCGAGCAAAAATACCTTTGGACAGACGAACTTTTTCGGCATGAGTTCAGCTGGGGCCGGGACGAGCGATGGGCTTGGATTCGGGAACCGGTTAGGGTTCGGTTTCGGTTCCATTTCCACAACGGCGGGTGATGCGTTTAATCTGCAGAAGCCACCGCTAGGAAGTAAAAGAAATAAGCTGTAGACAAATAAAACGAGAAGGATCCACTTGAGCTGATTTTTGCAAAAGTGGTCGTGAAGACAAGGTACGAACATTATGCATAAAAATATGTTTTTATAAAGTTGTTGTCATCTGGTTAAAGAAAAATTGTGGTTAACAACTAACGTATTGAAAATATTTTACCATCCTGTAACGGGTTACGGTTACTGGTACAGATTCTCGTTCTGGTAGTGGATCCAACACACGTGAGAAGAGAAAAAATTATGGCTTATTCCGAAATGGTATACCTTAATAAGTTATCCTAAACCTGAACAAATCTGTTGAATTTACTCATTCACCAAATCGTCAAATTGTTCAGTAAAATTAACAATCTTTGTGCTCAATCTTTATGAGTTAGTTTTCGTTCCTTTCAAATAAATCAAACAAAAACTCAACTATCTCGTTTGAAACCTCCAAACCATGCCCTGTTAATTTCCTTTTATTTCATCCAAAAACATTCGACACTTTTTCTTCAACACCTTCGCTGCTTCCACAAAAATTACATCCGGTTTGAGTGAGCCGAGCGATTCGACGGTGAATATGAAATGGTTTCGCACCCGCGCCAACGTTACTGCGTCCGCAATCTGCGGGTATCGGTACACATTCCTACTGCAGCTATCGTACCGTGCGTCCTTTACAAACGCCTCATCGTCCTTCGAGATCTCGATCACACCCGGCGAAAAGCACTTCTGCAGCAAACGCGCATCATTCCCCACGACCGGTCTGTTCAGCTTGATTTCCGGCAGCAACCGGTAGGAAACGGTCGCCACGGGTGAAAACTTGGCGTGATCTTTCCCAACGCCCTTCATCGCAAACAGTTTGATATCGAACTCGTGTCCCGGGCGCATTTTACTGATGAGGATGTCGTCATCGATCGGACCGACGGCGGCCTCAGTATACACGGCCGATTGATTACCGATCGGTACCCACTTGATCTGGCCCGAGTAGATGCTGTGGTTCTTGTACATGTTGTCGTCGTTCGTCACTTCGTTTGTGTCCTTGTTCTTGCGCGTACACTTTACTTTCAGTTCAAACTCAAGCGAATCCTGCGCCGTTGGTGGATCCGTTTCGTTCGCTTTGTATTCAAACATGCGCGGATCGGCACGGAGCGGAATCAGCCCCAGTCGGTGAGCTAACACCTCGTCCTGTATGATTGAGGTGTTGTTGTAGATGTGCACCTTCTCGATCGCCATGCTTGGAACTTCGCTAAGCATCAACCGCCGAAACATGTTTGCCACCGCCGGACTTACACCGATCATGTCGAACTCCAGCTCGTTCTCCTCATACCGCACCACGACGATCTGCAGCTGCTGCTTGAACCGCTCAAAATC
This sequence comes from Anopheles farauti, assembly GCA_000473445.2. NCBI lineage: Eukaryota > Metazoa > Arthropoda > Insecta > Diptera > Culicidae > Anopheles > Anopheles farauti. The sequence continues at coordinate 4,099,018 of KI915042.1, read as the reverse complement.
CCAAAACTCATCGGCTATCCCATAGTCGTTTGCGTCCTGCTTTAGTTTGTACTCATCAAGATACAGCAGCGGTTTCGTTGCCATTGTTCCCAGCGATCACGGTAATTATTTATTCTGAAATTAATGCACCAAAAACTTCACGTGCTTTTTGTTATGTGCGTGCTATTGTTGTTTTTTGCCGGCACATTGTTTTGACAGTTCACGCGTTTGACGTTTCGAGACGTGCTGCTGCACGCGGTTGCTGTCACGCGCACACACAAACACGCGATTTCGTCAAAAAACATGGCCTCGATACTACGGTCGAGCAAATTTGTGCGTTATTTCGCCGGTTTCGCTCGAAATTTAGTGTTTAGTACCGCGCGCGAAACGGAAAGTAGCTTCGTCCAGCAGTCGCAATGTTTGTGTGGTAATTTGACCAGGTAAGGGTGCCGAACTCCACGCGAAAACTCGTGCAGCCCAGCCCCACAGGGAGCCGGCTTAATTACGCAACATGTCGGAGTTTGAATTATGATTTTCGATGCACGAATATTGAGTAATTCTTTTTTCTTACAGTGGTTTTGCTACGGCGGCCACCAAGAGCAAGAGTGGACTCGATCGGTCTCTCAAGCGGCTGGACGATGATGTGCGTCGATCGGGCCGAATCTCCCGGCGAGATCTGGAGGAGGTGCTGGAGGAAATCCGCATCAACCGTTCGGCAACGAGTGCACAGTCGCTGCTGGTCATCCGATGCTGTGGTACGATTATTGAACTCTGTCTCTAGTACGTTACCTGTTCTAATTAATAAAATTTTCCTCCATTAGGTAACCTTGTGCCCGAGGAGCTTCCAGAGGTACGCACCGCGCTGGTACAGGAAATATGGAAAACGCTAAAGAACCTAAACGTGGCCATGGACGTGTCGCATTACAACGCCCTGCTCCGAGTGTACTTAGACAACGAGCACGCGTTTTCGCCCACCGAATTCCTCACCGACATGCAATCGAAGGGCATCGAACCGAACCGTGTCACGTACCAGCGGCTAATTTCGCGCTACTGCCAGCAGGGTGACATCGAGGGTGCCACACGGATTCTGGAGTTCATGCGCGAAAAGCAGCTGCCGGTAAACGAGTACGTCTTCAACGCACTCATCATGGGCCACTCTCAGTCAGAGTAAGTAAATGCTATACCGTGGCTGTACGTAGAGCGCTCGTAACGTGCAAAATCTTTCAGTGACCTAGAATCGGCGACGGGAATATTAGCCGTTATGGCGCAGGCTGGTCTGCAACCTTCCGCCGACACCTACACCACGCTGCTCTGCGGGTACGCTCGCAAAGGAGATATCGATTACATCTGCAAAACGATGGATTCCTGTGAGCAGAAAGAAATCTTCCTGCTCGATAAAGACATCCTGGAAATCATCTACTCGCTCGCCACCAACGGTCACGCGGACAAGGTGGACCGATTGGTGGAGAAAATACGGCGCCAAGCTGGCTACAATCAGGACGCCGTCAACGTGATCCTGCGCCTGATCAATCGAGGCCAAGAAGAGGTCGGCATGAAGCTGCTCCGCACGATGCCCCGGGCCTCGCGCAACGACGGTGAGCTTGCGAATACGGGCAGCTTTCTCGTTCGGCAGCTCGTACGCGCCAAACGCCCGGCCGAGAAGGTGATCGCCATGTGCAAGGAACTGCAGGACGGTAATATGAACGACCGGGCACATCTGATCGCCCTCGAAACGGCCCTCAAGGGTGGTTCGGTGGAGATGACGTTCGCAATACTCGAAGAACTGGTGCGCCAGAATCAACCGATCCGACAGCACTACTTCTGGCCACTGTTGTGCTCAAACGAACCTGGCGCATCGAAAGAGGAACGCACGGACCGTGTGCTGCACGTGTTGCGCTCGATGTTAGATAAGTTTGGTCTGTATCCGAGCAGTGAAACGGTGCGTGAGTACGCGGTGCCGAATCTCCCGGTCAGCAACAGTGAGATCGTAATACAGTTGCTGCGTAGTGCGGGCATTTCGCCGGCCGTGGCTAGTTCGAGCTGTGCGTTCGTCGCGCTCGAGCGGAACAATCTGAAGGAGGCGGCCAACATTGCATCGCGCTACCGGGCGTACTACTCGCCGGGTGTGTACCGTAAACCGCTGGTCCAGGCACTGTTCCAAACACGCGACTACGACGCGTACGTGCGATTCGCCCGCGCCATCTACGATGGTCTTAAGCGGACGCGCTCGTTGGAAGAGGAAAGCGAGCAAAGTGCGGAGGGTGAAAATGGCAACAGCATCGAAACGCTGCAAGCGGAAACGATCGGTGCGCTAATCTTCGACGCTGTTTCCACCTTTAAAACGGACCGCGTCGAGATGATGCAGCGCATTCTGACCGGGCTCGTTAACCAGGGTCTTTCGATTAGCAACGGTATGGCGGAAAGGATCCAAGAGCGTATGGGCAGCGAGATGACGGCGGAAATTTCCAGCATGCTTTCGAAGCTGGCCGCCGGCGATCTCGAACCGATCGAAGTAGAACGCACACCGAACGCGACGGGACAAGCGCGACAGGGACGACCACCGATTGCGAGCTTGTCAGTTCCGCAGCTCGAACGATTGGTGGCGGATCTGGAAGCATGCAAAGAGAACGCTAACAGCGTCAAATCGCAACTAATCCGTTCGGTCATACGGTCGAACGATCTGGCCAAAACGAATGAGGTGCTGCAAAAGCTGGAAGCGGAAAATTTCATCATCAGTCCGGGCGTGTACGGGTTGGTGATTGAGCTGTACGCCACCAATGGCAAGGTGGAGGAAGCCTTCGAGCTGCTGAAGAGCGTAAAAGCCAAGCAGCCAGATTTCACGCTCGATCGCGTAAAGGTGGTACGGTTGGCTCAGTCCCTGCTGGAAGCGGAACGCTTTGAGGAAGCCCTACAGTTCCTGCAGGAAAATGCAGCTACGGCGGCAACGGAACCGCCCGCAAACCAGCAGGGAGACACTCAACGTGAAGTGGATTTCGTGTACAACAGTGCCTGCTGGCGGTTGCTCAACATACCTGCGGAACGGGGTAACGTGCAGCAGGTGACCCAACTGTTCGATCATCTCATCGCGAAGGGTTACATCAAACCGCAAACCAACTTCCTCGGATCACTCATTAAGGTGCACCTGGTGCGGGACGATCTTCCCACGGCAATGAACACGTTCGCCGACATTTGCCAGAAGTATCGCATGACACCGTGGAAGACGGAACTGACCTGTCGCTTGATCCAGGCGGAAGATGCCACCAATCTGCAGCGTCTGACCGACCTCAGCACGGAAGTGCACGGTGAGGTGAACAGCCTGTACGATCTGGTATTCGCTTTTGTCGACTGCGGCCGCATACGGCAGGCGAGGAAAATTCTTGAAACTCCCGGCTTGAGGACACGGTACCAGCGCATTCAGACCGCTTGCGAGCGTTACCAGCAGGAAGGCAAAACAGCCAGCCTGGAGGGGCTGATGGAGGCTACGAAAGACCTTAACCATATCGATCGCAGCGAGATCTACCACAAGCTGCTGCAGAGCTATATCAGCGAGAAGGATGCCGACAAGGCACTCGGACTTTGGACTCGCATGCAGGAGGAAAGCGTCTCACCGTCCGATGCGTTCCTCACCGAGTTGGGAGACTTTCTGAAGAGCAACGGGTATGATGTACCGTTCGCTGTTCCGGCATCGGCAAAGGCTAAAGCGGAAAAAGGAAATAAAACGCCCGCGGCGAGCACCACCGTTTCGAAAGGATCTGCTTCTGCACAGGCCATGTCCAGCGCTCCAATTCCCCAGGTCAGCTCACCCCTTCGTGAGTTAAAACAAGCCATTAAGTCCAACAATCTGGATCGCATTTTGGCCGCGTACGAAGCGCTAGACGGAGCCAATGCGCCTAAGCCTAATCTTACCGAACAATCGGCCATTATCGAGGCGCTCGTGAATCGTGACCGGCTTACCGAAGCTTCCAAACTTGTGTTGGGTCTGCTCGAACAGCGACTGTTCCCGGTACCGCGCACCTTCAAGTACTTCCTTAACAAGCTCGCAATCAACGGCGATGTGGCAACGTTCGATCGTATCGGTGCGCTCATCACGGACGATCTAAAGCGACAGATCTCGTTCGACAATCGGCTCTGCCACGCCAACGTATCGAAAGGTAATGCCGATCAGTATCTTCGCACATTGGAAACCGCTATCGAGCAAGCGAAGAGCAAGGAGGAAGCGACGGTTGCCGCCAAACACTTCCCTATCGGCGGTGCGTCCGGCATTCTCTCCCAACACCCGGAACTGCACGAACGATACGAACAACTGGCCGAAAAGTACGCCAAATGGGGACTGCTAGCACCGGTGAACGCACTCTGGATTCACTACTTCACCAACGGCTCGACAGAAAAGGCACAATCCATCTGGGACCGTCATCTCAAGGACAGCTCGCGCATCATGTTCCAAAAGATCATCCAACAAGCGCGGGAAACGAAGGACGACGAACTCTGTAGGCGGTTAATTGCTCTACTGCACGATTCCAAAGTCTCGGAAAAGGGTAAGGGACTTCTCTACAGCTGTCTAATTGACACACTGGTCGCTAAGGAACGATCCGACGAGGCACTGGCAGCGCTCGAGGAGGGACTGAAGGTAACCTGCCTGGAGAACGTGAACCGAACGGCATTGAAACGGCTGCAGGAAAGTCTGACGGCGAAGGGAAAAACATTCCCGCACACGATTCCGGCGCGCAATGCGAAGGCGGCACAGGAACCGTCTTCAACCAGCAGCAGCGACAGTGACAGTGAGAGCAGCAGTGATGAGGAACCGGCTAAAAAAGCAGCAGCAACGGCCGGAAAATCGAGTAGTAAACCGATTAATAAGAATCTGTCGTAAACGCTAGCGACACACACTGTCGGGGTAGCCTCCTAACTCCTAAAGCGCTAGAAGGCGTGTGCAAGTAGAAAACATAATGCACCACAAAGCTTAAGCAACACTTACACATTGCATTACACAGGCGTGTTTGATCATCATCAAAAGCAAAACCATTCGTTGTATTTAAATTACCAAACATTAGTCAGAAGCTAGTTATGTATGCTAAATAGGTATAATTGCTGTTCACTCCCGTAGGAGGATCGTTTGTCTGGACACAATAAAGTACGAGGCAGCAAATAAAATCGTTTCGTTTTCTTAATTTATTTCCACAATCGAAAACCGCCCTAAATAAGGTCAACAAGAAAATTTATGATCTCTGCATGATACATAAACATAACCGTTACATAATAATTTGCTTAAGTATTTCATCTAATGTTGTATCTATAAAGTTAGGACGCTATACGGGTTCGCTAACCCTGTTGCCGGGAATGTGTTGTGTTTTCGATTGGAAATGAACGTATAAACCAAAGCATCTTTAGGTGGAAAATTTTTCGGATTGAATTATTCGATTTTATGAAAGGTTGAAAGAGGACCGTTTCCATCTAACAATTAACTAGAAGAAACAGATCTTATCCATTTAATAATTTGATTTATCTTTAACGGTAAAACATTTTTATTAAAATGAAAAAGATTATGTTCAGGTGATATTTCGCCCATCACTAGTTTCTTGGAAATGGTTGTCATCTGTCAACAATGTCGAACCGACTGACATATGAAAAAAGGCAGGCTATTGGACCATCCCCACTGGTCGCAGCTGGCAATATAAATAAATAAAAGTTGCTTTCTACATTTTTATTATTGTTTTTTCCATCATCGAGTCGCATCAACGTACCGTGCTGTGGAATCAACGCTTAAACGTTTGGAAATTCGAATAGAATTCCATTCAACACCGTCCATACCTTTTTTTTGGTGCTTAGTCTCAAATTGTTGTAACGTGTGTTGATCACTGCTGTTTGTGTATATTTAATACTCCTACCGTCTCGCGAAAGCTTTTGTTGTGCGTGCGCTCTCTCTTTGTTCGTTCTTACTGCGGCGTATTTGTGTGTTTTTAATTGGGATTTGCTATTATTTTGTGAATAAAAATGATTCGCTTCGGACAGCTGGTTGTGCGTAATGCTCAAAAGGTTAAGGGCATCGAAATCCGAAGGTAAGAGCGCGTCGGATAATAAGACTATTTTTAGGAAAATAGTTCCGCAAAAGGAGAGATTGCGCGTTGTTGAGTAACCAAGGGACACGTTTTTTAAGACCCTCCCGATCCTATAGTAATGACCTTGAATACGATTTCCTGGTTCAGGGAGTTGGGCAGGAGAAAAAGAATAACATAACGACGATAGAATATAGGTCAACGAAATTTAGTCATATCTGTACCTTACAGAATCTTATTTTCAAGAGTGAAAGAGGCAGAAAGTGTGTGAAAAGAGCGAGTTAGCGTGATGGCTGGCAGCCACGATGATGGACTTTGCCCCCAGCCCGTCTCTTCTTGCTATTACTTACATTTACGTAAACAACAACCAGGCGCTAGTTGCCTGACGATGACGTTGATGATGGTGATGTTGACATGCCGTACGTTCACGTGTAGCTTCTTCATGGTTTTTGAAAAAGGAAACCAAGTAGGCAAAACCGTTTTCCTCGTGCCGTTCTGAAATGGAGCAATCCCCACATGTATGCATATGGACGTGTAGCCTTTAATCTTTCCTATAAACCTATTGCTCATACAATGGACGAACAATTTCGACTGATAAGATACGGCGCCGAAATCAGTGGGAAAATGTTGATGAATGGTATTTGAAATCGAGCAAGAACTCACGAAAGAAGCCACATGCGAGTTAAACGTTACAGTTTAGTGTGGAAATGAGAATAAAAAATAGATAATATTTCGCACGATTTAAAAATAGGATCCACCAAAGGATGCCCGGACTGTTTAGATATTATTTATTCTTATAAAACAAATCTAGACTATATTAAGCATTAAAAAAATACTCAATCATTATCCAAAAGTTTCAAAACTATTTCTTTTCCCAACAGTTTATTACTAATGCTTTTTTGTTATTCCTTTTTTAGATGCCTCTCAGCCGCACCGCAAGCCAAACAGGCCGAAGCACAACCTGCCCAGTCCGATGCGGAAAAACGACCGAACATGTCGTTCCTCACGAACATCTTCCGCGGTCAGGTACAGCCGGCCCAGGTTTTCCCCTACCCGGAAGCGCTGGACGCCGAACAGAAGGAGTACATCGCCGCATTCGTGGATCCCGTGACCAAGTTCTTTGAGGAAGTGAACGATCCGGTGAAAAATGATGTCAATGCTGCGATCGACGAAAAGACTACCGAGGCGCTCTGGGAGCTCGGTGCGTTCTCGCTCATGGTTCCGCCAGAGTATGGGGGACTCGGTCTGAACAACACTCAGTACTCCCGAATGTGCGACATTATCGGCGGTCAGGATCTAGGTCTTGGAATTTTCATCGGTGCTCATCAGAGCATCGGCTTTAAGGTAGGGAGTGACCGGGTGATACACGTGCGCTTATTTCTGACCGATAGTTAAATAATCAGTACGCGATCGGATCGCTTGATAAGCGAGAGTTGTGGTAGCAAGCGGCATTTCGTGCTGATAAGAAAACATTTTTGTTTTTTTTTTGTTGTTGATATACCGCGGTTTGCTGATATTTAACATCCCGGAAGATGCTTCCTGCCACACGAAACGAGGATCGGTGTTATTGAAATGTCCTTTATACTAACACCCACTATTTGTCTCTGTCTCTTTCTGATCAATAGGGTATTATGCTGTACGGAGACCAGCGACAGAAAGAAAAATACCTGCCAATGGTGTCGACCGGCAAGACATATGCCGCCTTCGCACTTACCGAACCAAGCTCCGGCTCGGACGCCGGTTCAATTCGCTGCCGGGCGGTAAAGTCCGCCGACGGCAAGCACTACATACTGAACGGCTCCAAGATATGGATCTCGAACGGTGGTATCGCGGACATCATGACCGTGTTCGCGCAGACCGAACAGGAGGATCCAAAAACGGGCCAAAAGAAGGACAAAGTGACGGCGTTCATCGTGGAGCGTGGATTCGGTGGAGTTAGCAGCGGTCCGCCAGAGAACAAAATGGGCATCAAGTGCTCCAACACGGCCGAAGTGTACTTCGAGGACGTGAAGATTCCAATCGAGAACGTTCTCGGCGGAGAAGGCAACGGGTTTAAGGTGGCGATGAACATCCTGAACAACGGTAGGTTCGGTATGGCGGCAACGCTGTCCGGTACGATGCGTGCTTGCATCCAGAAAGCGGCCGAACATGCCACGAACCGCGTCCAGTTTGGCCGAAAGATTGAAACGTACGGTGGCATTCAGGAGAAGCTTGCCCGCATGGCGATGCACCATTACGTGACGCAGTCGATGGCGTACATGATCTCGGGCAACATGGATACGGGCTCGCTGGACTACCATCTGGAGGCGGCCATCTCGAAGGTGTTCGCTTCCGAGTCGGCCTGGTACGTGTGCGACGAAGCGATCCAGATACTGGGCGGTATGGGCTTCATGAAGGACTGTGGTCTGGAGCGGGTGATGCGCGATCTGCGTATTTTCCGTATCTTCGAGGGTACGAACGATATTCTGCGGCTGTTTGTCGCCCTCACCGGCATCCAGTACGCTGGTTCACACCTGAAGGAGTTGCAGCGCGCGTTCAAGAATCCCGCCACCAATATGGGACTGATCTTTAAGGAGGGTTCGCGACGTGCGATCCGCAGCATCGGGTACGGCGGAACGGATCTGAGCTCGTACGTGGCCGAGCCACTGAAGCTCTCCGCGAAGCAGTGCTCGGAGTGTATTGATCTGTTCGGACAGACGGTAGAGTCGCTGCTGATCAAGTACGGCAAGAAGATTGTGGATGAGCAGTTCCTGCTGAACCGGTTGGCTGATGCTGCGATCGATACGTACGCGATGGCGGTGGTGCTGTCCCGGGCGACGCGCACTGTGCGGAAGGATCTACCGTCCGCGGAGCACGAGATCCTGATGACGAAAGCCTGGTGTCATGAGGTGAGTTTTCATGCGTTTCGTTTCTTAGCTTCCATGAGGGATTGTCTTTTATTAATATAATACGTTGGTGTGATAATTATTGCACTTTAACTCTATGAAATGATAGTATGTGTCTGTGTCTGTTTGCAACAGAGATTTTGTTTTATTTGCCCAAGGCTCATGAACCTATGCGTAATAATGAACTGGTGGTTCATTTTTTGAAAACGTTTTAATTTACGTTGCTCTGATATTGATGTTCTTATTATTGTCACCAACAAGTGTTGTGCTATTTAAAATCATGCCAAGGTACTGCTCTGGCAGCAATCCAACAAGACACAAACACGACCAAATACAAAACAATCGTATGGATTTATTTGACTCGCAACACAGACAAACAAAAGATCGAATAAAATAATGTGCATTTAACAGATATGTGTAATTCGTTCACCAAATCAACGTAAATCTCTGATCAGATCCGATTTCCTCTCATATGTTCCACTCAGGAGATTAGTTAAGCAGCAATTACAGAGATTATCATTAACAATCTTGCTATCAATCTCTCCATTTCAGGCTAGCGATCGCGTGCGAGTGAACATCCGCAAAATCAACACCGAGTCGTTCGTGAAAAATTACGGCGTCATGTCGCAAATTTCGAAGAACATATGCGCAAACAACGGCATCGCCCACAACAATCCGCTGGACATTGAATAGGCTCACCGTGTGCGAAAAGTTTGCACCACGAACATCGATTACATCGCTCCGGAGATTCCTAACCTTTTTCCGTGTGGGAAAGTTTATTTAAGCGAATTGCGTGTGCGTTATGGATGTGATTGCGGACAGTACCTTCACAATCGAACAACAATCTTGTACGCTGAACGGTTTTTCGTCGCGTAGAACCGGATCAGAAGACTTTGGTGGGGAAGCCCGAAGCGGGTGGGTGTGGGTAGTAGATTTAATAGCATAATTTTTTATCGCCTTCATTTATAGAACAATTTTTATCACGTTACATTTGGCTAAACCCACCTATCTCACATCTGTTTTTTTGCGGCTGGGTAATACGGCACCAACGTAAAGTGATTCAAAGGAGCACCAACGAGAATCTTTATTTACTGACCATCACATACACAATTCCACTACTAGATATGTTTTTCTTTTTCGTTTCCATGTGTAAAGTAGGAAATTAACCAAACTCCAACTATTAATGTTATGAACACCGTCTAGTTTTAATGATGTACATATAACCGAAAAGCCTCAACCAACGAAACGCACGGTTCCACGGAGTGCAAATGCGAAGGAGCCATGTAATAAAACGTTTTCTAAACGTAAATTCGTTTTCCTATACATACTGCTACGATCATGCGTGCGTTATGTTGTGCGGTTTTCTATCATCCGAAACCAAAGGTAGGATTATGGTGGATTTGCGGGAATCATGCTTCGAATGCAAACGGAACGGAAAATCCCCTAAACACAATTTATCTCCGGTGCTCGATAATGCATCACGAGGATCAGCGGTTGAAGGTAGGAAAAAGTGCAAAGTACGCACGTTTATCACACGAATGCACGTTTGTAATACCGCGGCGCGAATCACCCTGAAAGTGACAAGCATTTTTTGTCTAACGATTGCGCTTGCAAAACGTTCTCCTGCAGCAAGGGGATCAGAAAGCAAAGCTTTGTTTTGGATAAGAAATGACGTGCACGGGCAAAGATAGGTTTGGATGCACGGTATTATATCATAGCTCACCTCGGTTCATTGGTTCAGTTCTAGTGAAGCCGCCTACTTCGATAGGTGTTAGGTTTGAATATGTTGCGTTTGAACACGCTCGCACCCGCGTTGGTACGGCAATGGAGGTGTAAAGTAAATGTACAGAAAGTATGTGTTCAAGCGGTCGCAGGCAGTGGAAACATCGTGAGAGGAGCTTCGACGACGTCCATGCAAGACAAGCAACGGACGAATCGTTCTTTCCTGATGAATCTATTTTGTGGTAAACTGCAAACATCGGAATTGTTCCCGTATCCGGAACCTTTGGATGCGGAGCAGAAAGAATACGCCAGAGCACTTGTCGATCCAGTTCATAAGTTCTTTAGGGTTAGTGTTTGTGTGTGAGTGTGTATTATTTGATTTCAGAACATGCAGAACATGTTTTTACCATTATCGTCCTGCAGGAAGTGAACGATGCCGTACGGAACGATGATACTAGCAACGTAGATAAACGAACGATCGATTCTCTCTGGGATCTGGGACTTTTGTCTGTCTACGTGCCTCCCGAGCTCGGTGGCCTAGGATTGTGCAACGTGCAGTCGGTATTGATGGCCGAAATCAGTGGAAGTTACGATCTAGCACTGAGCCTTCTCATCGGTGCCCACAAAAGCATCGGGACGAAAGGAATCCTCCTGTTTGGGAGTGAACAGCAGAAGCGCAAGTACCTGCCGATGCTGAGTAGTGGCAAAGTGTTCGGTGCATTCGCTCTGACCGAACCGGGCACGGGTTCGGATGCGGCCTCAATCAAAACGAAAGCAGTTCTAAGTCCTTGCGGAGAGCACTACGTCCTAAACGGTTCGAAACTGTGGATATCGGGTGGAGGACTGTCTGACATTTTCACCACCTTCGCGCAAGTGGAAGTGACTGACGTACGGACCGGTGAAAAACGCAACAAAATGACCGCTTTTATCGTTGAACGGAGCTTCGGCGGTGTGAGTACCGGACCGCCCGAGGACAAGATGGGCCTTAAGTGTTCCGCCACGAACGAACTGTTCTTGGATGACGTGAAAGTACCGGTGGCGAATGTGTTGGGCGATGTAGGGAATGGGTTCAAGATTGCGGTCAACATTCTGAACTCGGGTCGCTACGGGTTGGGTGCGATGCTGTCGGGAACGATGAAAACTTGCATCGAAAAGACGGCCAATCATGTCCACGATCGTGTGCAATTTAAACGAAAATTGATCGAATTCGAGAACGTGCAGGAGAAGCTCGCCCTAATAGCCACGCACCATTATGTGGCACAAAGCTTAACGTACATGGTTTCCGGTAACATGGACAAGGGCTCGGTAGACTTCCATCTGGAGGCGGCAGTGAGTAAAGTGTTTTGTACGGAGGCGGCTTGGTATGTGTGCGACGAGGCCATCCAGCTGCTGGGAGGAAATGGGTTCATGAAGTCCAGCGGTCTCGAGCGGTTCCTGAGAGATATACGCGTGTTTCGAATTTTTGAGGGTGCGAACGATGTGCTGCGAATGTTTATTGCGTTGACAGGAATCCAGCAGGCAGGAAGAGATCTTCGTGAGCTGCAAAGAGCGTTGCAAACTCCGCTAGCAAATGTGGGAATGATATTGGCAGAAGGTAAAAAACGAATCGGACAGAGTGTTGGAGCGGGTGGAACGGACTTGAGCCCATTCGTCGCCAGTGAGCTACAAAATGCAGCTAAACAATGCGCTGAGGTGAGATTTCAATGTGCAAAGATCTATAGAATTGAAAATAACAACAATTTCAATTATTGCTTCCTCCTTCCGCAGAGCATTGACGCGTTCAGCAAAACTGTTGAATCTCTTCTTCGAATACATGGCAAAGACATCACCGAACGCCAATTCCAACTGGCTCGCGTAGCCGACTGTGCCATCGACATCTACTCGATGGCAACGGTGCTTTCGCGGGCTACGCGTGCAGTCGATAGAAGACTTCCGTCCGCGGAGCAGGAACTTCTAATGACACAGATTTGGTGCCGAGAGGCGAGTGATCGGGTCCAACAAAACTTGAAGCGTATACACTCAAACAGGTTCGCGGTGAACTATCAACGCATGGCGACGCTAGCGAAACACATTTCAACGCATCGCACAATACCGTTCTCGAACCCAATCGAAATAGATTGATGAAACAATAAGCTTCGAGCAAATATAGCCGAAGTCAGTGTTTGGTTTTTGATGGCCAATAACTTAAAATGTTTCTTAAGCAGGATTCTCGTCTACAAAATACGGATTGTTATTATTTTTAGAATTAACATTTAAGCATTTGTCATTTTAAATTAAATTAAAGGCTTTGAATTTTTATAATAATTTTGTTCTTTGCAAAACTTTACAGATATATTACAGCACAATATATATGTGCCGTTTTATACATAAAATATACAATTAATATAATTGCGTGTAAAGAGATAAAAACTCGCAATCCTGACGAGAATGATAATTTCTGTAAATATAGAATATAAAAAAAAAATCATGATTATTATAAGTACGTTTAAAGTGTCAAGGTGTGTCAGGTGGTAAGTGTCCAAGCGCAGACCGTAACAAATGCTACGGGTATAAAGACAGAAAGCGTCTTCAAAAGTACTTGCATCAATCGAACCCAGCTCCACTTTGGTGCTGTTAGTTCACAGAGAGCCACTAGTTAGCTGCGGCTGCGTACTGATTTGGCTGCGTCCTATACGCGACACAACAGTTTGAGTTATACATCCCTTCCGTATTGAGATTGTTATTTTTGGAAACTGCGCCAAGTTACAATACGTAAAAATAACTCAACTGAAATTAAAATGGTTAATAAGAACAAAATGTTAAAGAACCTGTTCTTTCGCTAAACAAATCAAAGTGTTTTGCGATATTTAATTCAAACAACGCCAAGTAAGCGAAATGGCTGCGTACGTAAAGGTTGCGTCTTGCACGCAACGTGCACATCGGAAACTTATACTGTTTTCGCCTCCAATAAACGAGGTATTCTTGTATTCCATTTGTGGCCACCGCGTTTCACTCATAGTGCAGCTTACAGCAAAGCGTAATTTTAATTTTGTCTCGTCTGTAAGATAAGTATTGGCCACAAGTCAGGCTTTCCTCCCCGACTCCCGGTCCGGTGTTTGGAATTCCCCCTAACCCAACCAAATACGGCAATCCTTTGACCCCCAGACAGCCCGCCATATCCGCTTCCTCGGCAAACATATGAGATAGTGAGCAAGTTTCACACGGTATCTTAAATCCGATAAAGAAAATGAAATACCAGAATCAAACCACCACTGGGGGTTCGGACGCTTTTAAGTTAGTATATCGAATTCGGCTGCACGTCAGTTCGGAAACAGCCACAAACTGGTTGACAGGTGTGGAATCGAGTTGAAAGACAATCCCTGAAGTTTCCACAATGTTTAAAGTCTGCAAGAATTTCGCGATGGCGAGGAACCTCCGACACACGTTGGTGCATGGAACGTGGCGGAATGTGACTACTGGCAGTGCGTTGCGAGCCGCAGCAGTGCAGCCCACCTCCGATCAGCAAAAACCAAATCGATCATTCGTAATGAATCTGTTCAGCGGGAAGCTTGAAACGGCCGAACTGTTTCCGTATCCGGAACCGCTGAGCGAGGAACAGCGCGAGTATGTGCAAGCTTTCATTGATCCTACCGTAAAGTTTTATCAGGTAAGATGGCCAACCGAAGCCTTCGCTTGGTTGGGTGTGGCAGATAGTGATTATGGGACGTTAATTACCTTCTAGGAAGTGAACGATGCAGCTCGGAACGACGCCACGGCATCGGTGGAGAAGAGCGTCGTGGATGCCCTGTGGGATCAGGGATACCTTGGACCGTTCATTCCCGCCGAGTATGGTGGTTTGGGACTGTCCAACGCACAGTCTGTAAGATTATCGGAGATATCGGGTAGCTACGATCTAGGTATGTCCATCTACGCTGGCGCCCATCAGACCATCGGCACCAAGGGCATTCTGCTGTACGGCACGAAGGAGCAGAAGGAAAAGTATCTTCCTCAACTGAGCACTGGCCGCGTGTTTGGTGCGTTCGCCCTTACCGAGCCAGGCACCGGTTCCGATGCGGCCTCAGTGAAAACGAAAGCGGTGCTCAGTCCCTGCGGCAAGTACTACATCCTGAACGGCTCGAAACTGTGGTGTTCCGGAGGTGGTATCGCCAACATCTTCACCACCTTCGCGCAAACGGAAGTAACCGATCCCAGCACGGGTGAGAAAAGGAACAAAATGAGTGCGTTCATTGTGGAACGTGGCTTCGAGGGTGTGAGCACCGGTCCGCCCGAGGACAAGATGGGCATCAAGTGTTCCGTGACGACGGAAGTGTTCTTCGATGACGCGAAGGTACCGGTGGAGAATTTGTTGGGCGAGGTAGGGAATGGGTTCAAGATTGCGGTCAACATTCTGAACTCGGGACGGTTCGGTTTGGGTGCGATGCTGTCGGGGACGATGAAAACGTGTGTAGAAAAGGCGGCCGACCACGTGACGAACCGGGTGCAGTTCAAGCGAAAGCTAGTTGAGTTCGAGAACGTGCAGGAGAAGCTCGCCCTCATGGCCACGCACCATTATGTGGCGCAAACCTTAACGTACATGGTGGCGGGAAATATGGACAAGGGCTCGGTAGACTTCCATCTGGAGGCGGCAGTGAGTAAAGTGTTTTGTACGGAGGCGTCTTGGTATGTGTGCGACGAGGCCATCCAGCTGCTGGGAGGAAATGGGTTCATGAAGTCCAGCGGTCTCGAGCGGTTCCTGAGGGATATGAGAATCTTCCGAATTTTCGAGGGAGCGAACGATGTGCTGCGAATGTTTATCGCGCTGACAGGCATTCAAAAGGCCGGCAAGGATCTTCGCGAGCTGCAGAGGGCATTGAAGAACCCGCTGGGAAATATGGGTCTGATCATTGCAGAAGGTACAAAACGAGTTGGACGAAGTGTTGGAATGGGTGGAACCGATCTGCGGTCTTTCGTGGTGAGCGACTTGCAAAACTCCGCGCAACAGTGCGCTGAGGTAAGTGAGGTTTGATTTAAATGGAATGTTAAGTTTGGCTTCTAACCTGGTTATATTCTTCCCTCCACTAGTCCATAGACATGTTCAGCAAGACTATCGAATCTCTGCTCGTTAAGCACGGTAAAGGCATCGTCGAGCGACAGTTCCAGCTCGCCCGGGTGGCTGACAGTGCCATCGACATCTACACAATGGGTGCCGTTCTTTCACGAGCCTCTCGGGCCGTTCAGAAGGGACTCCCGTCCGCTAGCCAGGAGCTGCTGATGGCGCAAATCTGGTGCCAGGAGGCAAGCAACCGTGTACAGCGCAATATAAACCGAATCCATTCGGGAACGTACCAGGAACATTACGCTAAGCTCGCACAGGTCGCACGAAACGTGTCGGAACGTCGTGGCCTACCACACACTAATCCGCTTGAGATAGATTAACTTGTTTTTTGTTTTTTTTTTTGTTACGATATTCTGTTACGATAGCTGATAAACATATTCCTCAATGTACCGCATCGATAAATGTTTGTTCGTCACATTGTTTTATCTTTGTATCACATCCACGAGACTTTATTTTATCGCAAAAATGAAACAGACCGAACGGGTTGCGAGTGTTATCTGCTATCGGCGTGGAAGTTACGCTTTATGGACCAGTGCGGACAAGTTTTCTTTGAACTGTTTTACTCGTTTTCGATCATGTGCAGGAACATTAATAGTACAGTGCGATGCACCTGCAGGCTGGTCAGTCTCGTGGTTACCGTTGAATTTAGTTGGTGAAGCGGCTCTTCCATATCATATCAGATCAGCATGCTACGTTTGGGGCGCTATATTGCGGCGAGGAACGATCCGTCCTCCAAAGCCGTCCTGGAACAGTACTGTAGGTAAGTACAAGGGAGTTACATAAAAAGTGTATAAAATGTTTGAGTCAATACTTTTATATCTGAACACTATTCATAAGATCCTGCTCCTTGTCGTATCTTAAAATGGTTATATATATTTTCTGTAATGAGTTAATAGGGTATTCTTGGCCGTTCGTCAAATTGAGAACGCTAATTTCACAACTTTTGTTCTAAATCCTTGGACCAGATATTACTTTCGCTTCCATGGGCAACTAAACTTGCCTTGTTAGAATATCAAAATGGAAAGTCGAAAAAAAATCCATTCAGCGGTGTCAATGAACGCGCTAATGTTGGTAAACAATTGGTGCTTCAGTCTAGGGAGATGTTACTGTCACAAGTTTAACGCAAGAGCGTAAAAGCGAGAGCATATGAGAAAGAGAAACGTGCGATGCGAGAGACTTGCGGAAAATAACTCCCCATGCTGTCATCAAGGCACAATCGCAGAGAGAACAAACAACGATTCCGTCTGATCGTTCGCCACGCATCGGACGTGTTTGTGTGGTTTACGCTACGCGTTTGTGTCAATTTACGCAAAAAGTGTCCACTTTAAAACCATCGCCAAAATGTATCGCCTCCAGCGATTGGTGCTGTCCAATCGAAATGTTCTGGGATGCGATCCAGTTGGATCTGCCTTGATACCGTCCAGCAACAGGTAAGAGCTGTAAAAAGCAGACGACAGAAAGTCGGTCATTTTTTTGTGGTGTACATTCCGCGTCGCATTGGACTTTGCCCTGCGCTTCAATGTAGCTCTGTCTGTCCCCCAATGGACACGAGATCTTCGTGCAAATCCGTGATGAAATCAGCGTAAAAGCGACGATGAGTTGGCAGAAAGCAGCGGTTCGGTCTAGCGGTTGAACTTTGGACCAGGGAAGACAGGTTACTTAGGGTGGCTCAACTGATACGGCGAGATAATGCGTAGCTGACGGTGACGCACACACAACGCGGGGTTCCGGCAAGGTTTATACTATTTTTTTTGACGTGACACCTTCTAAACTTCTTTTGCAGATGGCTCTCGACACAAGCGAAAGCGAAGGAACGCAACCGACCGGCACCGACGGTCAACACTTCGTACATGGCCAATCTGTTCCGTGGTGAAATCGAACCGCTGCAGGTCTTTCCGTACCCAGATTCACTGAAGCCGGAACAGAAGGAGTTGATCGGTTCGTTGGTGGATCCGGTTTCACGCTTTTTCGTACGTTTTTTTTTACCACTCCTTTGCCGATTCGCCGACAGAAGTACAGCGTCTGTTTTGCCTCCCGCAGGAAGGCTACGATCCGGTGAAGGCGGAAAAGAATGGTGGACCGGATGAGGCAACGTTCCAGAGCATGTGGGAGATGGGTCTGATGGGTATGCAGGCACCGGAAGAGTACGGTGGACTGGCGCTCCCCAACACGGGATACGCTCGCATGGGTGAGCTGGTCGGTGCGGCGGATCTTGGGCTGGCGGTCGTTTTCGGCGCCCATCAGAGCATCGGCTGGAAGGGTGTGCTGCTGTACGGGACCGAGGAGCAGAAGCGCAAATACATCCCGCAGGTCGTTAACGGTGGCACCATTGCCGCGTTCTGTCTTACCGAACCCAGTTCCGGCTCGGACGCCGGTTCGATCCGTAGCCGAGCGGTGAAATCGGCCGACGGGTCGCACTACGTGCTGAATGGATCAAAGATATGGATCAGTGGCGGCGGGTTGGCCAATCTGCTCACCGTTTTCGCCCAGACGGAGGTGACGGACGAGAAGACGGGCAAGAAGCGGGACAAGGTGACGGCGTTCATCGTGGAGCGTGGGTTCGGTGGTGTGACCAACGGACCACCGGAGGACAAGATGGGCATCAAGTGCTCCAACACGGCCGAGCTGTACTTCGACGACGTGAAGATTCCGGCGGAAAATGTGCTCGGCGGCGAGGGCAATGGGTTTAAGGTGGCGATGAACATCCTGAACAATGGGCGCTTCGGGATGTCCGGCACGTTGGCGGGCACGATGGCTGAATGTATACGGAAGGCGGCCGAACACGCGACGAGTCGCGTTCAGTTTGGGCAGAAGATTGAAAACTTCGGCAACGTTCAGGAGAAGCTCGCCCGGATGGCGATGCATCAGTACGTGAGCCAGTCGATGGGGTACATGATTGCGGGCAACATGGACGCGGGCCACACGGACTACCATCTGGAAGCGGCCATCTCGAAGGTGTTTGCATCGGAGGCGGCTTGGTATGTGTGCGATGAAGCGATACAGATCCTCGGTGGCAATGGGTTCATGACGTCGAGCGGGCTGGAAAAGAAGCTGCGCGATATCCGCATCTACCGTATCTTCGAAGGTGCGAACGATATTCTGCGGTTGTTCGTTACGCTCACGGGCATCCAGTACGCTGGTTCGCACCTGAAGGAGCTGCAGCGTGCGTTCAAGAACCCGACCGCTAATCTTGGGTTGATCTTCAAGGAGGGATCGCGCCGTGCCGTACGCAGTATGGGGTACGGTGGCACGGATCTAAGCACGTTTGTGGCCGACCCGCTAAAGGAATCGGCTGCACTGTGCGCCGACAGTATCGACCGCTTCTCGAAGACGATCGAAGCGCTGCTGATTAAGCATGGCAAGGGTATCGTCGATCAGCAGTTTCTGCTGATCCGTCTAGCCGACTCCGCAATCGACATTTACGCCATGTCGTGTGTGCTTTCGCGGGCTACTAAGTCCGTTCGAGAGAATTTACCGTCCGCCGAACACGAAGTACTGATGGCAAAGGCTTGGTGTGTGGAGGTAGGTCTTTGTTTATGATTCAATAGTAGTTGTTTTCCAAACATTCATCCTGCTTTTTACTCGTCCATTCGGCAGGCTAACGATCGAGTGCGAATCAACGTTCGTCGGGCTACAAATGGTGTGTTTTTGAAGAACTACGACACAATGAGCGCGATCGCGAAAAACATTTGCGCCCGGCAGGGGGTGGTGCAGACGAACCCGGTCGGGATGGTGTAACGAGCGACCAGCCAGTGCACATCTCTCCCTTCTCCCTCCCTTGTGATAAATTGTTCCGGAATGCACGAAAGCGAATGGGTGCTTTCGATCCAATCGAAAACGAATGGTTTGTTTTCCGTTGTTTGACACGACACGCTTGAGTTTAGATTACTTTATTTGAAATAAATAATAACAACATTCGCAGACACGCTTAACTAAGGAACACATGGGACCGATTTTACGATCCGACCGATTTTACCTCTCCCATGTAATGGATCTTTTTGACTCTACCAAAAACATTTCAGACGAATTTTGCTACACGACGGGTGTCGAAGCCATTAAATGGATGGTAAATGGAAGGAGAAAAGAAAGAACACGCTATAAAACTCGAAATGACGAAAATCTACTTGTGGGATCAAGTAAATTCAAGCTTAATTTGTGTGTTTCTATATGCGCGTGTGTGTGCGCGTGCAGATGATAAGTCCAATTTGTTACAACCTATCTACAAAACCTAACCCATGCAGTCTCTTCTTATGTTTATTTATTTAGCAGCAAAACGGATGAAGACTTCCATAAAATAAAAAAAGTTTCACTTTTGACTTCGTTGTTCGAAAAACTATGATACATTTACAGTTGCATACGACAGAAATGGATGAAGACTGTTTGGTCTCACCTGTTTATAGTTTGGGGGATCACTGTACTATAGGTAAATCTGCTAGTATCAAAACTATCTTCTCGAAGTGTGCTGCCACGAGAACAAACCCGACAATATGTGTAAGAGAAAAATGAACATCTTTACCACACGTTTTCGGTCAGACGGGGATTGTTTTGTCTTCATCTATAGAATCGTCCCGAGTACGTTACGAACAATTAACTGTGCGAAAAACGTTAAAATACGATCATTAGTGTGTAGTTATGTTGAGCTATTCTTGTCCTATTCCGGTTTTTGATTGTAGAGTTTTCGGTTTTCTGCCACAAACAAGGTCTGTGGGTTCGATTTGCATTAAGGTAGATAGTGTGTGTGTGTGTGAGTGAGTGTATGTTTTTGAGGGGGTGGGAGCGCTTGTTATGCGGATTCTTAATTTCGTTTCTTCACGTTCTGTTCAATTCTGCATGACTTGATGTGAAATTAATCTATGTTCAGCGAGGAAAGCTGTTTCTCCACTCTGTAAAAAGCGTAAGAAAAAGAGAAAATAGTTATACTAGCACTGCTTTCTCATCGAAGCATGCATTTTAAATAGCTGTGCTTACGTGATCTCTATGTCCTGAAATAAATCTCCTATCCAGGCGATCGAGATGCAATAGTGTTGAAACAGCTGTACCAACAGCTCTGCCTCATCCAGCATTTCAATCCGCTCGGTACGGGCACGCTCGGAGGCGGGAATACTGTGGTAGATCTGCACCATATCCCACGCCCTGGCACCGTGCCAATTACACTGCAGAAATCTGATGCAAAAGTGAAAACAAAAAAAAAAACGATAAAACGATAATTTTATACAACCACAGTTGCATGAAACCTTACCTGGAGATCTGTGAATCGAGTGACAGGCACGAGTCTACCCCGGCCAGACTGCAGCCTCGCTGTCGTAGGTTCGTCAGCATCACCTCACCGAATCGATCGTTCATGTTAACCTGCTCGTAGTTGACAAAGGCGGCCGTCTTGAAGTTGGCCGCGAACCATTTCAGTAGATTGTGACAATTTTGCGGCTCAATGTAAACTAGTACACACTCGGCCAGGAAGATGGTCGGCACGTTGTAATCAATCTCTGACTGCTGTAGTTTCAACGCCACCTCGTCTATGTTGCGAAGGTCCACTCCTACTATGTGGTAGTTGGTTGAGTGGAGGTCCGTTGGGCTGAGCCGTACTTCGCCATCTGAAAATGAGCTAGTCAATTTTTGTTGTTGTTTTTGCGAACACCAAACTACCTTCGACATGAATTTTCTCCAGCAACACTTTGTTTCGCTTAATTTGGTAACATTTGCGGGAGGTTACGTTGGGGAAGTCGAGCTCGACAAAGTTCGTAACCATGTGGCCGGCTTCCCGTAGCCTCCAGTACAGTGTATCGAATCCGCAGCCCAGATTGACGATTTGGCATTTGTCTCCCGTTTTCTAAACGATATAGCAAAAACATATATGCCCAGGTGAGAAACAGCGCTCTCATTTGTCACCGAGGAACGTACCAACTAACCTTGAAAAACTTTTCAATGCACATCTCAATACCCTTGACGCGAGCATAGTAGCCGCGGTTTATTTCTGGTGCTTTGCGATCCGGGTTGCGCACGAAGTGTCCAATATAATCGTCCTTCCAGTAGCCCAGCTTCACCGCGGACCGTTTGCAGTTGCTAGCATCATCGTTCGTAGAAATCACGGCTTCGTCACATGGATGGAAGCTGGGTGGCTCCATTTTGACGAGAGCTCTTTACTCAGTTGTAAGTGACGCTTTTTGGGTTTTCGCGAACGGGAAAAGATATGATAAAATGTGTGGAAGGACTCCCGCTGAGAAAAACGAACGTTGGTTTGTTCGATTCTGTTAACACTGAAACAAACGGAGTCGTGGAATCGTAACTAGGAGGGTTATGAGCTTAGAAAATAACTGATCAAGCGAATTGAACACTTGTTAACCAAATATTAATCCTGCTAATCTGGTTCACAAACTACAGAAATACGAGATTTTTCTGCAATACAAGGATTGTTTTTGTCAGATCCTTTTAGAAAAAATGTAAATATGACAGTTGACAGCGGACAAGTGCTATTTCCCAAGGTATATGTATACAACAGGGTGATTCGATAAAACGATAGATTTAAAAGATGCGCTCAGTTGTGATACTTTTATCAAAATTTGCAAACAATATATTTTTTAAAATTTATAGTAAGGATGGTAGAATTTGGAAAAAAATTAGTGTAAATATAAAAAAACTATGATGATTAACAATTTGCAATTTATTTTTTCATAGTACGATGTTCCACAAACGGGTAGCCCAAAGAAAGTATTTATTTTTTATTATTATATTATTATTTATTTCAAACAACATTTATAGTCTCTTTCTTTCATTACACTTACTTTATCTTACTCTGTCTGTGCCTCCCTCACTCTCTTTCGCTCTCTCTCTCTTTTTGAAGGATTTAATCAAACTTTGATGTAATATATTTCAAGGAACTAATTCACGAAAGTTTTGAATAAGAAAATCCAGCATTCTGTAAACCACATTAAATAGTTTTAGAAAAAAAAATCACAGGACCTTTTATATATCAACAATTATTTGATTTTACACCAATTTTAATTTGTATTAGTTAAATAAAACTTAATAATACAAAATAATCTATATTCCTACTTATTGCCGGAGACCTGCTAGTATGTCCATCATCCTAGCTTTCTTTTTGGTTAGCTTTTTGATCCATCAAGGAATTTTGTACAACCGTGTCTGGTCCATCTTAAACTTACCATATTAGGGTTGTCGACTAGTAATTTTGAAACTTGGACCCAGCGAACGACAGACTGGTGAGGACGATATTTGGTCTCATGCATCTGTGGTACGCCTACCCTATAGTCCAAAACCTAGTGAAGATTGCTTAAAAATCGAAGCTGTCCCCTGCTTAGACAGATATTAAATCCTTCGGACACAGCCAAAAGCAAACAAACCGCGCCAAGGTGCAGCAGAAAAAAGGCAATATTTACACAGAACCGAAAGAAGGCACATGCAATGTCTTCCGTCGGGACTTTTCACTCTTTCCACAATACCAGCCCCACAATAAATCATCCATCGTCCGCCGCACAAACTGTCCCGAAATCCCGGGGAGAGCGCAACGAGCATAAAAGTGACCTATTCTATCATGAAGCAATTAAAATATTAACGCCATAAACAAAAACGCACGTTTCGCGCCGTACGGGAACGGGCGGTATCATTCTATTGGTGCTTCACGCTTTCGTGTGTGTGTGTTTCTGTGTAGGTCAGGAAATTCCCTACTGCCCCCGGTGTGAAAACCCCACGGTACTTTCCACGCGGCAGCGAAGAGAAACAGTGGAAAGCATAAACTATGCTGAGCGTGCACCCGAAGCGCAACTTCGGGCTGCGTTCGTGTGTTCCGAAGCGTTTATGTTGCCGTATCGGGCGCGTACACACACAGGCACACCCATCAAGGACCACACCAGCATGCTGTTGGTGTTTTTCTCGTCAACCGGCATCTCTGTGGGCATGAAAGTTTGAACTGACGATCATAACACGCAACGCAGCGACCGCGAGCGCACGTGTTTCTGTACGGTTTTGGTTCGGATCAGTTTGGTTTGGATACGTTGGATATTTGGAGGTGTTGAGTGGCAATACGCGATGCATGTGACGAACGGTTTTCAACTGTGCTCTGCTTTCTAATCCTGGGAAGGAGTCTACGGAATCAGAGATAGCGAAAGGCTGTGTTTAAACATTGCTCGAGTGTGTTTACGTGTAAAAATCTGCGTACAATTTTAAAAGTGTTTCTACAAAATTAAGTGCATTAAGTGTGAACTAAGATAGTGACGTTAGTAGCGATCTGTGTTGGAATGAATCAATCTACGGTTTCCGAGGAATCACACTGCCCCGTAATGGATAGGAACATCGACTTCCATATCGTTCAGTTGTTTGAACGGCTGGAGACTCTCCGGAAGGATCCAGGACCGAAGCTATCGCTCTCCGTGCAAGGACGTGCCAACATGCACAAGGAGCTACGCACGCTGGAGCTTTGGAGGTGCGTATAACTTTAATTGTGGCCCCATAAGACATGTCGCATTTCATAAATACCCCATCCAAAATCGGGGCAGAATATTCGAAGAATCAATTAGATCGGAAGTACGGCTGTGTGGGTGCAACAGAACGTCGCTAATTAATCAACTACTGTAGGCAATTATCATTTCCGCTCGTCCGGAACGGCCGGATCTTGGGTAAAGGTGCAGTCAAGTGTTATTGTGCTTACGGTCTTTCCCTTGCCTTAAATTCTGGCATTGTTCGGTGCCTCCCGTTTTCCACTGCAACACGCCGTACCGGATCAGTGGACTGTGGCGGATCAGTGTGATAGAGCACTTGGCTCGAGTTGGAGTAGTGCCTTACCGGTGGTCTTATGGCGCTGGAACATGCACACTTTAACAAACTATTTCCCTTCTTCTGGGGCCTCTGGTTTCGTAGCCGGGCGGCGTCGCTGGTACGCTGGTGGAAGTTATGATAGGTTCATTAAAATTTAATTTCACTCTCAATGGACGGCATGCGAGACCGATGTCGATGGCCGGGAAGGAAAACGATGCTACGGATCATCGATGCAGAGGAAACTATTTTTATCAGGCATTCAAAATGTCTTTATGGATAACACAGGGCATTCCTTGTATGTTTTGTGCTTTGAATGGGGGTATTTTATGAGGCTAACAACACATCGCTTTCCACGAGATTGAAAGAAATGCATGTGCCGAAATCGGTTCGGTTGTTTTGATGCGTTTAATTGAACTACTAAGCTTGTACGTTCAGTTAATAATGCGTGTTATTATTTTATAACACACACGAAAATCACATAAATCATATCATGATTAAATAAGACATTAAATCCTGTAATTAATAAAAAATAAGTAATAAAATAAGTTAATTTTAATGATGGAGATAAGAAAAGTAAAAGTACATTAACCATTTTTTTTGTACCTTTTTATCAAAATTCATTTTATATTTCTTACAAGGTGAGTCCTACATAGTCCAAACGAGATATAAAGGATTTCTTTAAAGGTTTTCTTTTAATTGTTAGCACATATGTTTGACAATTCTCCTTCAACTCCTTCGTTTTTTTAAATATGACAGCTAATATTTGGTTTAATATTTCCTAATAGAAGAGCTTCTTTTATCGCTAAGATTGAACATATTTTAATTTCACGGCTGTATTTATTATGATTTTTACATTTTAAGTTTATTTAATTTTGCTGAATTGTGAAATTTTGCATTAAATTTCACATAAAGAAATATAGAGAGCGTTGATGGTTAAAAATTAATAACATATTCACAATTTAATAAAATTGGTGAAATGTCTAAATTAATGTGATAAAAATAACAATGATAACAGAATGTCAAAACTCCTAAAATAGCAAGAAATCTTTGTAAAAATCCTTTAGTTTGTTACTTGCCTGACAAAATTATACTACGCTTTTGTGATATTCACCAAAAACTAATACAAAAGATCGACGACAGCAATCAGTAAGAAACACCAATATCCGTTGTAAATAAATCATACGACACAAAGCATCCCAGCACCGAACTGTACGAGGAAAAGAAAATCTTCAAAATGAGTTCTCGAAACAAAAAACCCAAAAAAAAGAGATCAAATTCGGTAAAACACCCAATTCCCATGGGTTTGCTTACAGCTACACAACACGGCTTAGCATCGATCCTTAACGGACGCGCCGTAGTAATCGTGGCGTACGTGGATGTATGTCGCGCGCGGGCGCATGTTTTCGCGTCCACTCTGCGCGCCTCCAAAACCTCAAAGACCAAAAAACAAAAACCAAAAAAAAAACATCTGCATCGTAAAACGTGCATCGTGTTCCTTCACGCTACTCACACTCCTCGCAATCGGTGGCGGAAGCTGTGACATGACAAAACCGCCGGAGTCGGTTTGAGAGAGAGAGGGAGGGAGAGAGAGAGGTAGAGAGAGAGAGAGTAAAAAAACTCGTAAAATATAAACCAATTTTTTGGTTTAATTTTTGAGTGATGATGTTCGGGGAGGGATGGAAGGGAGAAAACAAAAAAAAAACAACCATACCTCACCAAATGGAAAACTCATAATGAGACCAAACGTCACGAACATGCACACACACACACACACGCTTTCAAAATCGTCGCGAGCATGCATGACGAATGTGTAGCAAATGTGCGCGCCCTCCCTGGCGGTGTACAAGTTTGGCGAAAAATCGTTGAAAGGATATCTTAAAATAGCACTAACGCCCAAAATCCGGCGCGATGGAAGATGACAACACGAACGCGGGCGGGGCGCGATCTTCGCCGATCATCTGACACAAATCATCTGTCGTTTGGGTCGCGATCGTGATCGTGTTTCCAACCTTCCCAAGCGCCTTGACCTTGGGGAGTCGATGTGGATTTTTGGTCAGCCCGTTCCCGCTAAATACGAACGAATAAAGAGCGATCGCGCGAAAATCCAAACGTGTCATCAACGCTGCAAGCGAGGCGCACTCGGCAACGCAATTTATTGCTCACATAAAATGTGTTCTCTGCTGCATCGGGCGCATCGTCGCACCGGGGAGAGTGTACCGGGAGGGTCTTTAATAGAGACTGAAAATATTGCATGTTTGGCTATCATCGTAGACATAACGATCGTCCACAATCGTACGAGGGACATCACGGACGGTTGATGTTGTTCAAACAGAACGACAGCGTGCCCGGTGATCGATGCTGCGTGTCGCTTTTGTTTGCCGTGTGGAGTAACATTTATCATCATCCTTCGCCACCCCGGGCGCACCGAAGACGACGGCAAGAGCATCTGGGGCTCACGAGCATCAATCTCGGATGAGGATGCCTTGCAGGAGGCAGGACGCAGGAAGCGTGCAAAAGGGGACGAGGGAGCTTCCTCGTTCCAGGTAGCGTCTTGAGACCCTTCAGCGGGAAAAGCCTGGTAGCAGGAGTTGTGAGTTGATTCCTGGCACCCTTCGGGGCACGGGACCGCAACATGGACGGCCTCTATCCTTGGGCCCTCCTTAACCACACATGTCACTCGCTTGTAGGACATGCCACCGTTTTGGTAGGTGGATGGTAGAAAAACAAACAAAACGTTCCACGCGTCTCGAGATAAACAAATTCCGCGCGAATGCAAAATAAGAAACCAACCGAAACTCACACACTATAACCACCCCCAAATGCTTATCTACTCTCCCCTCCCCCTCCCCCACAGATCGGTCACATCGGAGTGTTTGGCGTCCTTCTTCTACGTGTTTGTCGTGTGCGGTGCAGCTGCTGGTGCGGGTGTTGGTGCGAGCGTCTCCTCACTGCTGCTAGCGACTTCGCTGGCTTCCGGCCTGATCGTGGTCGTGCTGACGCAGTGCTTCCTGCACGTTTCGGGTAAGTTTCTTTAAGCCCTGTGAACCGCTCAGGTAGTGCGCATATGTTAATGAGAGTCTACCGAGCACAACATTTGCATTATGCGAACATACTCTGGCGAACAAATTGCCATCGTGAGAATGTATTTTAAATAGTATTTTATTTTATTTTTTTACACCCATACAATCTCACTCTCTTGGGTGGCCCTTGTAAAGAAGCAGCATATCCTTCCGATTCGCCCGCATAAATCGCCATGTGCTGTTTACTTTCCGTGCGCGTTTTTGTTTTCCCCATTCGGAATCACCCGAATAAAGCAATAAGTTCCATTGTTTATCTAGGCGTAAAGCGAGTACAATTTTTAATTGCTGGGTTCGCTTTCCAGGAAGGGAGAGAAGATTTTTTCCCACTCTTCGTCTCTCTCTGTCGAATTCTTGTCTCGTTTGCTATCCTGCCTATATCCTGTGCCCAGTGCCGGACGTGTTCGTAGTAATTTATTAATTTTCCTCCCGCCCACACCACGCCTGCAGGACCATTCGGCACAGCTGTGCCATTGGCAGCCGCTGGACAATTTATGAGCTTACTCCGCTGCGGCTACGGCTTGTAATTATGATCGAGATGGAATTGGAAAACGGATAACTCGATAGGCACACGAAACGGCGGTACAATATTTTATCGATTTTATTTTCGCTCCAATTGCATACACGGTGGCATTACGCGAATGGCGCTCGCGGTGTGGGCCTGTTTATCTGGCAAATAACATCTTCATCGGATCGGTGCGATAGCGCCCCGGTCGGTTGACCACTTCCGCCACGATGCTTTTCTACATCGATTCGGATTGGGGCAGCGAAATATCTACACCCCGTCTATCTGTGCTGGCAAGAATGAGGCCACAACCTCCTGGCCGGCAAACTGCAAACGGCAAGTGAATTGATTATGCCAGCAGCAGACGCCGTGGACGAAAACGCACCGAGCGCAAGAACGCAAGGCGACCCTCGTTTATATAAATGCGGTATGTTAAAATCAACAAGTGCATCAAACCGTGCCACCGAGCCAGTGCCGCCACACCGGATGTAATGGGCGTACCAAGTGCGATGCAATGCGATCCCCACCTCCCCTCCGTCAACGCGCTGCACTGACTTCTCGTTTGCTTTAATTTTTTTTTCTTTCCATTACACATCTCATCTTTTTCTCCCGGCAGGCGCTCACATAAATCCAGCTGTCACCATGGCCCTGGCGGTGACGCGCAAGATATCGGCTCTCCGTGCCGTCCTCTACATCACGGCCCAGTGCGGTGGATCGATAGCCGGTGCCGCCATGCTGTACGGGTAAGTAATGGTTTTGTACGGGGTCCTTTCGGTAGCGAAACAGTGTGGGGCTAGTTTTTTGGGGGATGTTTTTGCAGGGAAAATTTGCAACACATTTTTTTTACCTTTGTTCATGCTGTTTATAAATTGTTTTAAATGCTTCACTGCAAGACTTGATCACGATCGACGCATCTTTACTCTTTTTTTAACTATTGCTAAATTAATAAGCTACAAACAATCTATTTTTCTCACTGGAGTTCTGGTTCAGATAGAATACGTTTGGGAAACTTCTGGTCAAGTAAATGATTCTACTTTCAATAAAATTTCTATTACTTTTCCATAATATTTCATAGATCGATTAAAATGTTGGTACGGTCTATAAATAACAAAAAAAACTGACGAGTAAAATTGCGTAGTCAAATAATTAATATAAATATTGTTAGACACGAAACCAAGTCCAAGGTCAAGGTCTTTCCATGAAACGAAACCCCTTACTGACCGTAGCGTTTTGCGACCCCTTCTGCCCAACCCAACAATTCAACAAGCTCGTAAAACTGTGCACCTCACTGTAGCGTTGCTTCCGTTTTTCCATTTCAAAGCCATGCTTTCGCCCTGAGGGGTCGCTTTCGTGCCGAAACAAAAAAAAAGCCCCCACAAAAAACGAACGCACATCGTTTGTGAAGCAACAATCTGCCCAGGTGCTTGCAGCGAGCGTACTACGAATCAGTTTGGTTTTGGCTAAAAATCCCAACTCCAATGCCCCGACCCCAATACCCGGCAAAGAACCAGCGGTTCCTTTCCTGGAGCACATCATCTCGCGTTCCATCGAGTCAGGTCGGGGCAAGAAAAAGCCAGCAAGCGTGGTGTAGCGAACCATGATGATCTTCCCTGGTTTGCACCCAACACGTGCGCTGCTCGAGTTCCCGGGCAAACCGCCCAAGGTATGGCCACGTGTGCGTGTGTGTGCTTTGTGGGCAAGGAAGTGGAGCGAACCGATACTGGCCGCCTGGTGCCTGGCCTCAATTTGTGTGCCGTACACCGAAGCCTGTTGCTGATGATAATTTATGGATGATAAACAGGCAGGTGCTTGGCACGGGTATGAGTCTCGTGCCATTCGTCGGCGCAACGTTTGGCGCACCTTTCGATGGTGGTTTTAGAAGACGCGAGACATATAGATAGGGGGTCACAACAAAAAAAAAAACGAACTGCGAATCCGCAATGGAGTGGATTTGTCATCTGAACAGGGGTAGAATCGAGAGTTAATGAGAGGGAGAGAGAGAGAGAAAGAGAGAAAGAGAGAGTGAGAGAGAGAGAGAGAGAGAAGAGAAAAAAAGGAAGTCATCCAGAACTGCTGGCCGCATCTCCATGACGCCATTGGGCCGCGAGTTTCTAAGGCATGCGACAGTCGGCACGATAATGATGATAACACGCGCACGTCTGTGCTTATGTGTGTGTGTGTGTATAAATATGGGGGCATATGGTTCGCTTTTCTGATGCGGTTTTTACCCCATGACGTTGGCATTTTTATGCAGGGGGGCCTCATGCGAACGCGACATTTCTTGGGGGTCCACTGAAATTTGGATTCGAACGGTGTCTTCAAATTCCGAATTAGATTGAGTGTAGATCCCTGGGGTAGATATGCTAGGTCGGAAAGATTTGTCCTTGAAATCGTTACAACTTTCTGCTAATCTACGAAGATCTCGAAACCTGTGCAACCTTGCGACCTACTTCTTCGCTTGTCCAGAAGGTCCAAAATCTTGACGGACGGCTGCTGAGGATGTTCCACCGGAAGCCGAATGTTCTACAACTGCTCCGTTCGGTTTGCGTTCGGTTCGGGCAACAGCGAACAACGGGCGGAAGTTCTGCAACATACTGATACATTGTGGCACGGAGTTGCTCAACACTCGACGCTTAGGATCGGCTCTCAGGCCCTACCATCTGCGCATCCGCTTCGGTGGAAAGGTGCCCCGAAGCGTTGTTTGGGTTTTTTTTTTGCTGCTGCTGCTGCTGCTGCTGGTGTTCGGAGCGATTTTTTCCCACCGGCTTTACAGTATGTTGTAGGAGTGTGACCTCTGCTCAAGATGCTGAGGATACGTCTTAACGCACCACGCATCCAACATCGTGCTGGGAAAATAATTCTTAAAAAGGAAAATGATTTTTATCCTGCCCATGCTGGCTGGGGTTTGGCCCCCGGAAACCATTTGGTCCTGGCTCGCTCGGAGAGAAAAAAAAGCATGCGAAGTAACCGTGAGCTATAGCAGTTCCCGAAATCACGAAACAAAAGCGTTTCGTGAACGTAAATTTTCGAATCGAAACCGTGTGTAGTTGCACCCGACAGCTGCCACCGTGTTGGGCCACTTTTGCGCACTTCGCAGTTATTTGTGGTTGGCAGTTGTTTCATTTTTTGTTTGGTGTTTTGTACTTTGTTTTGCTTCCTGGAACCTGGAACCGGGCGCCTTGGAGTGCGCCTACCCGGGCTGGCGATTATGATGATGCAGTTCGGTGTCTGCATGTGTCCATCCGGTCGTGTGTGTGTGTGCGCCTCGTTGTGTCGTCCTTGCCTCGACGATGATAAAGACGACGAGCGCCCAGTGGCAGTGATGAATTGTTTTCATGCGTGTGCCTGAAGCTGAATTGTATGTGGCATTGCGAGACATTATTGAACGCATACAATGCGTCCTTCGCAGTGGGACACCGGGACGTGGAGCGAATCGTTAAGAAGAGGGTACGCAGCGCCTCAAGACATCAAGGGAGACGCACACTGCGTCTCGACCGATGTCGGAAAACAAATATGTCACATTAAGAGGATCTCACAGTGGCAATGATTGACCACCGTTGGGTTTGTAATACTAGCTAGTGCGACATCATCAGTCAGACGGTTGCTGTAGGGGTAGCTGATCAAGCGTTTTGTATTGATTGATTTCCAACGGAGGTTGAGATAGATCATTCCATGATCCAAGTCTCCCTTGTTGTTGGTATGCATGAGAATTATCATATCTTTGGAATAGTTTTAGGGTGCCTTAGTTGAAAAAATTCACCCAATTTTTTTAAATTTATATTCGTTTTTAAATCATTTAGACAAAAGCTGAGAGAAAATATTGAAACGGAAATTTATTACCCATATGAATTTGAAGAAGCTAATAGATTGACAATTTGTCAGCTTTCCAGCTTTTAAGACAATTCTTCTGTTTACCTAAGATCTAACTGTAATAAAACCCTACAACTGTTTGTGTTTAAGCTAGATGATTTAGGATCCAGCCTTTTACGACCAGATGCTAATGTGGAAAGTTCACAGTAATCATGTGTATAACCGAGCGCATGCTCACAAAATGTCATTCTTTAGATGGAAAAGCTCAACTGTCATGGCAACGCCAGCCAACTGCGGTAATAAAATGTCATTTCCATAAGCGCTTCCAATGCTTCAACGGGTACCATTATCCTTTCGCTACGAATACCATGTTATTCTGTGTCATCAACAGAAACGGTGAAACGGTTTAGGTGCAGCTGATTATTCAATCAGCACAATAGATGCAAATGCAATCGAATGTTCACCCGGTGGCAGTGTTTTTTTTTCGCCAGTGCGCGCAGATGGACCATCTAGATTGGCGGGATACGGGATGGGAGTTTATTACCATTCCATGCATGCTCTGGTTTCAATTGGCCTGATCCGGTGCACCTTTTAACCGATCGATGGGTTTGGAATTAGGTAAGCTCCAGAACGAACAGGGACGATCGAGCGCTGTTTGCTGGTTACCAATCCTTTCTTTTCCCTCTGTCAATAATGTCGCATTGAATGTGGCGCTCGTCAGATGCAATTGAATGCAATGCTTTTTGCTGAGGTTAGAGAATCCGAGCGATCGCTCTCTCTCGAGCGACCCGGACAATTAAACAATAGGACGTAGCTTCCCAAATCCTTTTCGAACCGGACCAGCTGGTCCAGGCTCGAGGACAAACGGGTGAAGCGGAGAATAGAAAAGGCCAGTGAGGCACAGTGAAAGGAAAGGATTAAACGGAACGCTACGGAAAGGGTTTGCTCTGCTATACGACGAACCCCGTTGCCGTGGGATGGGATCGGGAAAATCCTGGGAAAAGCCGTCCGGCAAGGATATGGCTGGTACGGACAGCGAACAAAAGACGAAGATGATTGCACTGCGATCTTCTTAACGAACGTTCGCCGTTCTTGGCGTGGAAGCACGTCGTCTTCGGAGCTTCCCACCCTCGAGCGAACGGAATCTTGACGACTGACAGAAGAAACCTAAGCAATCTTCGCCGGCGATCATCGTGTTGCATTGTCCAGATGGTGTCAGATTTCGCTCGATCTCACCATCTCACCGCGAGTTTGGTTCCCAGAGTCGAGGGCACTGCTTTGGAGAAGTTGCGAATGCGCAACAGTTTGCCGACAGCGACTGGTTCCTTCAGACACCCGGGCTGGATTCTCATGCGTCTCGCATGGCCAACTGCGTGCGCTCGTTCGTTCGCCGCTCAATCTGTTGCGTCTGTTGTGACCAAATGTTCCGTTGCGTTGTTTTCGATGGTGCGTTTTCTTCGAACCATGGAAATGGACCGATCAATCCGATCCTGCGTAGCCTGTTGCATCTTTCGGTTGCGCGCGGCAAATCTTCGAAGGAGGATCTTCCGCCACCGGCATTGGAACATCTGCTCTCCGTTTGTTCCTGCTCATCTTGCCACACGCCGCCACACGCTGCGTTTCGGTTCCTTCGTGCCGTGTCTTCCTTGGCATAGAAGAATTAGATCCTTTTTCTAGGGAAAACTGCATCGCAATGCTTGACGATCTGTTTGCAGAAAAAGAAAGCTACAGAATGGAGAGTCAAAAAAAAAAAACGTCACGCGTGACGATTGAGGATTTTAGGGTTTTCGGTTTCCGATGCATTCTTCCGAGATCGAGACAAAAGCCAAATACCATCGCGTAAGGGATTGTTTACGGTTGTTCTCTTTAATGCTTCCTGCCGAATGGGAGGAATTGAATTTTTATTTCACCCGCCCGTTGGATGAACGGGAGCGCGGGGATCAACCGATGACGACGTAATACGGACCGAGCGTTCCCTGCTTTTGTTCCCGGCACGGGAACTTCTTTGCCTTTTGTGGCATTTAA
This sequence comes from Anopheles farauti, assembly GCA_000473445.2. Lineage (NCBI taxonomy): Eukaryota > Metazoa > Arthropoda > Insecta > Diptera > Culicidae > Anopheles > Anopheles farauti. Next base: position 4,065,098 of record KI915042.1, on the reverse strand, counting down.
ATGGTTCGCTTGGCTTGTCGTGAAGATGGGACGGGAGAAGATTCGGGGCAAAAGAGATCCGCGTGACCTTGCGCTCGATTTCGGTGTGAAAAGTAAACAGTAAGATCCCTTCGGGCGCATTCGGACATCAGGCGCCAGGGGCTAGAACCTTCGCTAGGCCGATGCGATGCGGCACGAATGCAATTCACGACGCATGCTTAGCGCACTGATGGCTCCTGTTTGTCTCCTGCGCGGAGGGAAACCCTTATGGGACGCTGGAACACGGGACGTATTGCGTGTGTTGTTTGTTCTGTGACTTTTGTTTGCTCGAGGATCGGAGGATCGATATTGGCGCCAAATCGAACTCGTATCGAAACCACATTTATATCACATTAATTCACACGCCGCTGACAGTGGGAGGACAGCTCAGGCAGGAAAGAATGAATGCACAGCTGGCAAAGATGTGCGAAGAAGAAATAGCGTGTTTTATAGAGGATAAATGACGTTAGTTTGATATCTCTGTCCCTTCCGGATTAGGAAATGGACCTTCAATTGATCCTTGCACGCGTGTGTTTGTTTATAATCCGATCGATAGGTGCCAGTTCAAAGATAATCCTGCTTTCTCACTTCCGGTGAGGTGTTAATCCTCTCTATTCGGACATGGATACGTAATGACTTATTTATCTCGCAAGGTTTAAGTGAGGAGAAATTGAAAATGCTCACGTTTATGTCTGCCAACATATTATCTTTCGTTCATCTTTGTAATGTTACCTTCGAAAATAGTAAATTTTATTACCTCGAATAAAAAAAAGAGATAACAAATTGTAAAGCAATGTTTGTACAATGTTTACTACGAAAGAGAACTTATATCCTAATTATATTTCATGCAGTTCTCTTAATTTAAAGGAACCTTTCGAAAAACTTCGCTTGCTAGCTTCTTTTTCCATCATCATCTCTGGAATGTTACCAGTTCTCAACGTTCCCTTTAACGATTCACCCGAAAAAAGCATCGCTCTTTGTTCTTTACGATCTGCAAATTGCGCGCAATAGTCTTCCATTTGTTTCCCGCAAGAGGAATTTACGCGCAAGTGTTTTTCCTTCCCCGGCAAGCGTTAAGCAAAACGAAAAATCACCTAACTCGAGAGAGAGAGCACACACTTCTCGGTGGCGTACACGGCACGAATGTCACGCATGAACATCCCACCCAAATTAACTCGACGTCGATGTTTGCTACCGGCCGTTTTTTCGGCTGTGATCTTGTTTGCTCCATTTCAAGCGCAACACAGACACAAAGAGATTTTGGGATTTCGGCGAAAAATCACGACACGCGTTAGTATACGCGAGCATTACGGGGTCGGGTAGGCTGGCTGAAAGCGGTGGAAAATTGTCTGTTTTTGGAGTTTGTTCATGGTGCTCGGTCGGAAACTAGCAACTCTGGAGACTGGTTGTAAAGGTTCGGCAAGATAAAATGTATTTAATTTTGATAAGAAAGTTTGAAAAGCTGAATTGAGCTCAGTTGATAAAATTATTATCGTAATGTTTTAAATATATTGAAAGCAATGTGTAATTGGCTGTCTCCCAGGTTGATTTTGCTTTTAAAAACTCTTTTTTAGATTATATTTTTATTCTTGGAGACTAGTTTATTCGCCCATTTATTACTTATTTATGTGGAAATGACATTAACATCATGAGGAAAGCAAAATAGACGCAGGAAAGCAAAAATAGACAAATATATTTAAATTACATAAACCATCAATATTTCTAATCGATAGGTAATTTAAAACGATAAATTTGATTAATTATGGGTTGATTACGAGAAAAAAAACACTCTTACGAAACAACATCACGTGTGACGATATATCAGAAATATAACGCATGTTGCTTATGTTTGATATGAAATTAAGTTAAAATGAGCTATAATTCAAAATTCATAATTATATCATGCATTTGAATCTAATAATCCTATTCTGCTACCCAATCTAAAGAATAGTTTGACTTTTTCCTGCTATGTATGATCTACTTGAATTCTTCTTTCTGACTTGATTTTTATATCTTAGATAGTTTGTAATTAGACTTTTTTTCAATGATTCCGATGTTACTTCCTTTCAACAGATTTTATGTAATAAAAAAGTCCACAATATTCCATGTCATGCAATACATAAAAATAGATGCAATGATAAATTATTGAAGAGCAACAATGACGACCACTAATAACTATTAGAAGGCATACTTCCTTCTCAAAGATGCATAAGATGAGTGATTCTCACCGAACGGAAGCAGACTCTTACCGACAGAGAGACGCTGCAGATGATTGCCGTCATCTCCATCAATGAAGGCTTTCCAGGCAGCGCGTTTAGTTCCTTTGAATTCGATTCGATCTAAAAAGACGCGTCAGCTGATGCACAGCCACAAGTAGAAAGAAAAAAAACCTTCCAGACATGGCCCAAGCGACGGAATGCACTTCGGTGCGAGATGATCCAGATTGATATGTGCGCGTGGCTGGGTGCCGCTGGATATCATTAGCAGCTCCGAGAAGCGACGGATCATCCGGTCGGATGTCGCCGTTCTCCCATTGGGTCTTGCATCTTCGCATCTTGTGCTGGCATTTTGGGTTGGCATCTTGAAGACACGGTAGCACACACCGACCCGGCGTCCCGGAACGGAAAGGATCCTGAACTATTAATAAATATTTCCCGTCACGTGGAGCTGAAACAGGCTGGATGAGAAAGGGTTGGAAAGGAAGCTGAAAAACTCAACCCTTTGTACTTAATGCTTTTTTTTCTTGAAGATTTTTCTTTCCATAAGCGAGGGTAACCACAGAAGTGGCGTTTTTTTCTTTCACTCTGCACTCCTTCACGCTTTACGGGGTGGACGTAAGACCATGAAAGCGGAAGAAAGTGCTGGCAGTGGTGGTGGTGGTGGTGGTGGCGGGCATGTGAAAGGTTAAGCTGCATCGCTTATGAGTTTCCTTTCATTACCGGCAGGATGAAGGCGATCATCATCTGCTGTCAGTGCAAGCTGTAAAGGATATTGAATAAGCCGCGGTAGGGTATGAAAAAGTACACCCGAGAAAGACAAATCGTCTACTCTTTGATGAAAAAGTGCATGACTTTTTCTTCTCTGTCGTGTGTATTTTTCGGGAGCTCTTTTTTCGAAGACGCACTACTCAGGGGTGTTACTAAAGCCAATGGATTGCTTAGGTATGTAACCCATCCGGCGCGGGCGAGAAATCGAAGCGACTAATTTGAAGGCAGCTCGGGATGTGGCAATGAATGGATGAACCGAGGGTTGCAGGGTAAAATCCAACAAAAAATAAGCCTCACGAACGCTACGTTGACGTCACGGGCGCGCATTGAGTGGTTTTTCGGCGTATGTTGGACATTTTTTCGGCTGGCAGTTGAAAAGGGCATAAATAATGTTACGCCATGGTAACACATCTGCCGGGTTCTGGAGTTCTGCGTTTGGTACAAAAAATTCTCAAATTCCATCACTGTGGTAAAGTGTGTCGCTAGATGGTAAAGAGCAGGGCATGATTTATTTCGTACATCTTCTGCCATTTTTTGTAAAGGAATCTTGTCCCAGAATGTCACGAAGCTGATGATACTGTGGGTAGCTCGTTATTGCTCTATTCCATTAAAATACATTTAATTATCTCATAATTTATATTTTGAATCGGTTTTTTTTCGTAAAACCGTGAAATTATTTATACCTTAAAAAATAGTGAGATTTTTAAACGTTCTCAACCAATGATTTGTTTCATAATAGATCACCGTAGATAACATCTGCCCGGCTAGCTCAGTCGGTAGAGCATGAGACTCTTAATCTCAGGGTCGTGGGTTCGAGCCCCACGTTGGGCGCTATTTAATCTATTTTTATATAAGTTAACTAGCATGAGAATTATTATGATTATGCTTGATATTGGGATTGATGCGTTCCCTAATGAAGAATGATACGTGGCACCAGGGCCGAGGTGTTTTTTATCATTGCATTGTTGATCTTCCTGAATTACTAGGAGTAATAATAGCGTAATCACTTTTCAAAGAAAAAAGTTTAAAGCTTTTAACTTTAAGAACGTATTACCCAAAGAATCTTGTTATTTATTTAATTAATTTTCGTATGTCAACTTGTTATTTGATATTTTATCAGCACTTTCAAAATTTATTTTGCAGATACACATGATCTAAACAGTGTGACTTATGATACGAACTGATTTAATAAAGTACATAAAGCGGGTGTTTATAAATGTCTATAAAACGAAAACAGTATTTATGAATTGACACTCGATTCATCATGGTTTAATAAAACATGGTTTTTGTGGTTTAATAATTCTTACATTTTAATACAAATGCAAAAGCAACAATCAAGTTTAAGAGGCAGATAAACTACGCAAAAGATATTTCGCAATTAATCGGTAAACCACTGTCTTCAACATTTTATGTAGTATTTTTCTCAATACTTTAAAAAGTCTCACGCTGACAAAAAAGGCGATGGTTCAAAACAGCATCAGGTTCATCTTCAGTAAACATCCTGTTTGACTGCTGTGTAATAAAGAACGCAAGCATCTTCCAGCTGGTGGTGGAACGATCGATGGATAGGATGCTGCATGGCTACTACCATCGGAATGAAATCTAGTTTTTTCTTCTTTACATCTACACGTGGACATGTGGTTTTAAAAGAGAAATGCAAAACGCAAACACACTGCACACACAGCGGATCCTCAGCACCAGGTGCTTCGGTACCAGGGCGAGAACGGAGGCATCAACTAGAAGCAGGCGGAAGCAGCACGGTGAGAGTATTTTTCTGCCTCGCTTTTATGTGGAAGTATGTCAAAAATGAAGAACTTAAAAAAAAACAACAACAACACACACTCACACGCGCGTGTACAAAACTAGTTCGTGTAAGGAGAAAGCGGAAGTAGGCACCGAACAAGTTGCAGAAGCGTTTTTGTCAGCAAAGCAACACCCGGAAGCAGCTTATCCGGTAGCCGGTTCCGTGCGCTACGGCGTAATCCAACACCATTCATCTTCGTCCTCGGTGTGTTGGTTGGATGAAGCGGAAGCGCTTTCGCGAACTCACGTTGCCAAGATCACGTCATGCCGTCAAGTTCCACGGTCAGGCTGCTGATGCGGATGATGATGATGATGATGATGATGAACGAATTCTGAAAAATAAATATCGTAGCCCTCCTCCTGCCCCAGGGAGCAAACAGGATCTTCACCTATAATTCCTTACCGGAGAAGATGAGAAAACGGAGCGGGAGGAACCCGGTTGAGAGGCAGGCTCAGAGAGCGTGTTTTTTTGCGTTAATGGTCAACCTTTAATGGACACTCTGGGCCTGGTGGATTCCCAGGGCTGGTGGCGACGGAGACGATCCAGTAAAGTGAAATGTGTCCAGGACCGCAGTTTGACACGGGTCCGTGGCGGATGTTGATAGCGGGTAAAATGGTTCCGGTGTGGTGACACCTGCACGTCCCCGCGCGCGCGCGCGCGCTTTATGCTCCGCTGTGTTCGCGGCGCTCTTCCATTCGCTCCTGGCACAAAAGCAAACACGAGAAAAACAAACGCCATGGAATGAAGGATGGAATGAACGGAACGGCCTGCCTGCGTGCGTGCGTGCTTCCTTCCGCTTGCCGGGAAGGAAATCGGCCCGAAATGTAATGTAATTAGCTCGAGGTTTTCGGGACCACGCGAGGTAATTTCATGCGTTATCGAAAGCTGGCGATCGGGTTGAATTGTTTTCGGGGATCGCATCGACGAAAGAGAGTGGCGAAGGTAATAATCATCAAACGACGAATGTTTTTTGCCACGGGAAGACACGACGCGATGCACCGTCCTTACCGGGCGGAAGGGATTGGAAGGGATCATGATGACGCGTGCTGCAACGAGCACTTGACCAGCCGCGTTTCGATCTAATGGGACGAAAGTGCTTTCCTTCGTAAATAATCATTAGCCGGTACAAGGTGCGGTCGCATGGGGACGTGTGTGTGTCCATCACGTTTTTTGGTTGTTTGGTGGCAACCATGCCACCCGATCTCGGATGCATTTTACGTACAGAATCGGACGCACGGGCGCTGGATGGACGCTTTAATGTGCATTTATTAACCGGCGGTGGAATGGAAATGATGGAAAATGCATACAGCGTGTGCGAAAAGAGCGCCAAGACAGCGACCGCATGGCAACGACCTCAATTCGCAAGCGTTTCTCGAGCGGAACTGGCTGCCAACCTCGAGGTGAAAAGCAAGCCGAGCATACAAACACGAAAAAAACGAGCTTTTCAGAATGGCAAAAGAATTATGTTGCTGGATGAAAATATTTATATGCGGTGTGTTTTCGTTTCGTTGTTTTTATTACACACTCCATGTTACTTTGCAATTGAAGAAAAAACAGCGACAATCGTACGCAAGAACCGAAGTGGAGAACAATGGATGAAAGAAATCCCGAAAACGCTCCGAACCGTACGAAAAAGTGCACCCAAACCAGTAGAAAGTGCACGTGCATCACAAAGCATCATTTCCTTGAGTGGGGTTGTTGGTATCGCCCACAGGAAATGAACGAAGCTGGTAAGAGTGTACAACAAAAAAAAATCGTACAATATTTAACAAACCACGGCAGTTTTGGCGAGGCACCGTTTGGGCTCTCGCAACGGTGGAAATGGGAAGAAAATTCATAAGAACGAGCACCCGAAAAGGGCAACCCATCCGTGTGTGAGCAATCCGGAAGTATAGAATGTCACCCTCCCCGAGCGAGGGGTGGGTTTGTGCAGCTTCCACGATGGTTTTCGAGCACGCACAGGCACACTCGTCTTCCACCGTGGATAAAAAAAAAACCGAAGAAAACGCATAATTATGCACGCATCGAAAAATGAGCAGGGTTTCTTCTTTTGTCCTGGTGCGGTGTGCCCGTGTCAGGTGACCATATCCCGTTTCGTTATGATTTGTCATCCGAGCCCGCGGTGTCAGTGAGGAGCGTTTTTAACGCGAAAGATGCTCTCTTGCGGGGGAAGGATAGAAACTAAAACTAGCATGGCGCGGGAGCCGCACGTACGGTGAGTGTCTCGAGTGACGTGAACGTGTTTTCCACGTGTGATCTCGGATGCATCGAAGCAGGCTGGTTGAGAGCTGTCGATTGATGCGTGCCGATTGAATCGTCTCCCGGCTCGTTGTCTATCAATATTTTAATCAACCCCTCGATCTCGATGGTTTGTTTGTTGTACGCGTCGTCATATCGTTTTGACGCATCGTTCTTTAAACAAACAAAGATCGCCATTAAGGTGTCCTTGGGCCAGTTTTGTTTGGGTTTGCCGGATGGGATGGAGCAGGCATTGCTTATTTATCATATCACCGATGAATGGGTTTGTTGTGATGAGTGAAGATGTGAAGAGATGTATGGTTTTGTGTGAAACAAGTCCCAAGACCGCATCGGAAATCAATTTGCTTCAGTTGGAGAGTTTGAGATGAAAAAAATTAAGCAGATCGAAGGAGAAGCAAAAAGAGTTTAAAAAATTAGATAGTTTTAAAGTCGATATTACTTTTACCAATTTACTTTGAAAAAAATTTTAAAAATGTAAAATAGTCTCTACTCATCTGGTTGGATTTTATCTAAACAAAAAAGTTGGTATTTTTTGTTTTTAAATAGTTTCTTTAGAATATTGGTGATTTGATGCGTAATATTTCATTTTATGTTACAAATAAACAATTTTCTTTGATCATATTTTCAATTCTAAAACAAAAGCGATTATTCATAGCAAAATGCAACACGGCAGCTTAATCATATTGGCAATATTTCGTTGAGAAGATAATGCATGCATACATTAATAATATCTCGCTGTAAAATATAAAGTTTCTGTTAAAAAAATGATGTTTAATGATATTATAATAGTAAAACCAAAATCTCTTGCTTGCTGCTGTTGAATTTGTTTTTTATGTTGAAGTTGAATATCAATTGAAAGGTTGAAGCGAATTATAGTCTATTAAATTTTATACAGATGCAATAATTTTATTCATGAAATTACGTTTGTGAGAACGTCAATCAATTTATGGTTCGGAAATTCTTTCTCACCGGCAGATACTGCATACAATGTTTACGGTACTTTTCGAGAGAATAATTACCCTCCACCACACTGCATATTAATATTCGATTAAAGAAAATGAGTTCAATGCTCTTTTTCGCGACATCCTGCACTCTTTACTTAACCATCTCCATCATCGATGCGTTGCCATGCCTACCATCCGTAACGACGATGGCAGCAGCCAGCGTGCGCCGATAGTGAGTTCTCACAAATTATGAATTTACGCATCGAGCAGCAAGATGCTAATGTGAGCAGGGCTCCAAAACTGGTGAGATAAAATTTAAACTTTCATGCAAAACTCCTATCAATTAGCTAACCACGAAGGGCTTTCGTGCCGTTGTCGCTGTGAACATTCGGCACACAAGCTAAAAAGGCGACCGAAAAGAGGATGCTTGGTTACATGCAGTTCAGTACTACGGCGTATGCTTCGCCATGCTCCGTTTTGATCATATTTTTGGGAAAGTGAACCCACACGGCAGGACGCGGTGACGCTTTTCCCACGGCCACAAACGCGAACGACAGTGGCCATCATCGTCAGCTGCAATTTTGCATGAAATTTTGCAGTCAGCAATCAATTTGCATATTTCCGCCTCAAGAACGCGCTGGTGACGGACCAATTTTACTCGTTTCGTTTCAGTGTTTTTCTGGTTCTCGGTTTCGCTGCCAGGACATGTGTTTTCCTCCCGGTGCAATACGGTGCGTCTCGCTGTCACCCTGATTGTTAAATTTTATTGCTAATTTATGCGTCCATCAACTTCTCTCCCAGCCCGGGGAAAAGCCACATTCGGTGTTTTGCAACAAACAAAAACTCCCGCTGCAGTCGTTGATTGCGAAATTTTCCTCCCGTCAGGAACGGAGAAAAGGGATGGGTTGAAATGTTTTGCGCAAACGATTTGCTACAATTAAGCCATTTGCTTGGGGTGCAAACAAATCGCTCGGAAAATAGAAAATCCTCTGCCGACTTGCCGGGCTGGAACAAAACGGATGCACTTGAAACGCTACGTGCTGCGGATCTTTTACGCGGTGCTAAACACGGAAGGAAGTGCTTTTTTCATTATTTATTCTGGATCGTGAGTCGTCGAGACGCGTTGACGTTCTCGACGTGACGCTTTCTTGAAGAGCCGGACGATCGTTCGCGACCCGAGGAACGTGATTCGAAACGCAAACAGGTTGACATTGTCAGCTTTATTTCTCGTCAGCAAGCAGAGAATCGACAAAAATATCGACATTTGGCTGCACACCAATGCATTACTTCCACTTGTTTTATCAACCTGCGTAGTTTGGATCATAAAAACCGGCGCTTTCAAACGAATCCACCGGGCTGCAGCTAAACGAACAAAGGAGGGCCAGATTAACACCCGGTGCCATCTCTCCCTTCCCCCTGTCCCATGGATCACGAAAAACGGAACGCAACATTGAGGAAAAGTACAGGAAATGCACCAAATTTCCCAATCATAACGATGGGCCATAAATCTCACACCGAACAAGTGCGAGGTTTGGTGGATGATTATTTTTTACGTCCCATGTGCAAGTGCTTGTGATCTCGTCCTTTCTGATTAACGGAAGCCAAACAATAGACCGCACTCAATTCCGTCGGCTCTCATCGCGCCCAAATGCTATGCGTTTCCGTTTGCGAGGGTTGATACATTTTTTTTT